>CAUDMG010002821.1:195000-567500 GCA_958450375.1 Homarus gammarus | reverse complement strand
GAACCAACGAGGCGGCACACGATGCTCTTTTGTTTCCGGCGTGAAGACCAAAACAAACAAGAGAGTGGTGACGCCATCCCCGGCCTCCTGCCCCAGGATTATGAGGCTTATTGACACTAAATGGTGCTGCCCTTCCCCTAGTGCTACTGCGGCAGGGGAGTGCTCTCTCTCTCTCTCTCTCTCTCTCTCTCTCTCTCTCTCTCACCCTTTTCCGCTTCTCTCTATTTTCCTCCGACTTTTTCTTCATTTTTTCTCTTCTCTTCCATTTCTGTTTTTTTTCCTCTCGGTCTTTTTCTCCAGCTCCCGATTCCTTTGTCTTTCTCAAATTATTTTCCTTTTTACACACACACACACACACACACACACACACACACACACACACACACACACACACACGTAATCATGACAATAATGTGGAAAAAAAATAATAAATAAAAGAAAAACTAATGAATATGGGAAGAAGACATTTAAACAGAGGGAGGGATAAAGAGACGAAGGAAGAGGAAGAAAGAATAAGAGAATGCAAGAAAAGGGAGAAAACTAACCATAATAAAGATAACAAAAGCCCCAAGAAGTGTAGTAGTGAGGATGTATAAATAGATGATAGGGCCAAGAAGCATTTTATAGTCTTAGGGGTGAAATTAACGCCACTTCCACCAATTGATGATGACTACTACTGATAATGGTGGTGATGGTGATGGTTGTAGTGGTGTTAATGATGGTGGTGATAGTGATGGTGGTGATGGTGGTTGTGGTGGTGGTGGTAGTAGTGATGGTGGTGGTAATGGTGGTTCTCTTATGAGCTAACAGGTGAAATGGGTTCCAGTCCTAATGGGTCGCACACCTAATGGGGGGGGCCCTTATTATTCTAAGACTACCCTAACCATTAAGAGTAAGAGTACCATCAGGTCTAATGGGTCCTAATAGAACTCTGGCTCATTTGAACTTAACCTGCCCCCCCCCTTCATTCTCCTTTCCCCCTTCCCTTTGGTGACAATTTAATTATACGTTTCCCACCTCCCCTATCCCCTCCCCACCCTTCCCCTCATCCTCTTACCATCAATCTCCACTAATACTCCTCCTACCTCCCTTTCCCTTTTCTGTGTAGGCCTCTCACACCCCTTCAATCCCACTAATGTCCCAAGCAACATCCCTAAATGATATCCCACTCAAACAAGCCACCACATTCCCCAAACGACCCATCACACCTCCTTCCTCCACCTAATAATCTATCCCCTTTAACCATCAGATACCCTTCCCATAGCCATCGTTCTACACTCCCTTCATGTACCCCTTCTCCTCACAAGACGTCCCCTTCCCCTCGCTTGATGCCCTCTACCTCTCAAGAGACGTCCCCTTCCTCCCAAGAGACGTCCCCTTCATCCCAAGAGACGTCCCCTTCCCTTCAAGATACGTCCCCTTCACCTCACGCGACTTCCCCTACCTCTTATCATCTGCCCCATCCATTTTTCAAAGTCTTTCTTCCATTATGACTATTCCTCAAAACCTCACCTGAGAGCCCCCCACTTCACCTGAGAGCCCCAAACTTCACCTGAGAGCCCCCCACTTCACCTGAGAGCCCTGCACTTCACCTGAGAGCCCCACACTTCACCTGACAGCCCCACACGCCACCTGACAGCCCCACACGCCACCTGAGAACCCCACACTTCACCTGAGAGCCCCACACTTCACCTGAGAGCCCCACACTTCACCTGGCAGCCCACACTTCACCTGGCAGCCCCACACTTCACCTCATCCCACAGTGGTCTGCACCTCAGCCAACATTAATCGCATCTCCATAAATTCCTCCTTTATTTTGACTTCTTTAAATTCCACAAAAGCCGCTCTCAATGTTCCCACTCCGTCTTCTCTTTTATATCTGCCCAAGAAAATCCAATTTTTCTCAAAAATACAGAGACTGATATTTCTATTTTGCTCATTTTTCTTGTTATCTTTTCTTGTATATAGCGAAAGACTTCCCGATTTTACGTGACAGTTTTCATATAATATATATATATATATATATATATATATATATATATATATATATATATATATATATATATATATATATATATATATATATATATATATATATACAGACTCTGTACTCACCCCTGAAGATGTGAATTACACGAAAGCGCTTGGGAACTTCGTGTTTTCTTCTTTCCTGGTGGTTATCAGCATATATATATATATATATATATATATATATAATTTTCCTGTTCCACGTACACATGAAAACCCAGTCATTTTATTTATTTAATTGCCTATCTATTCCTGTGTGTGTGTGTTAATGTGTGTTAGCGTGTTCATATGTCAGTGTGCGTGTACAAGTGTGCATGTGACTAAGAGTGTGAGTGTGTATGTTTTGCCTTAACTAGACACGTACACTTGGCACCAGTAAGATTACATCTCTTAACACCTGCTAACTGGTGGTCATTTCAACGTTATTTATGGTCATTTATTGTGTTATCCAAGTCGGGAACATCCATCATAGGAGCCTTTGTTATATCCCGGGTCGATATCTACACCATTAATCCACAGTGATACAACCACACACACACGTGACTTAGCCTAAATTACACAAGTTCTAATATTCTCTAAGTCAGATTAACCTCAGATAGCGTGGGTTATTTTGGTGTTCTTCCTGATACTACGTCACCTTTATCGCTAAAAATACCCAGCGTCGTCGTCCTCTGGGTTGAAGCGCCGCGGTGACAATGTTGCTCGCTCTATGGGGACATGTCACTGGGGACACGTCACGCCATTCTCCAGTTTAAATTCGTTTATGTATTCGCTTTCTTTATTCAGTACAGTCCACTAACTGATTTATACGTAGACATGTGTTAAGTCGTAGAGGCGGTCACAAAACTCATCATTTATCAACGTCTTTAGTGTCGAGGAACGTTCTGTACACAGTTTTGGTTGAAGGTAAATTGTTTGTCTGTCTAACACTCTCTAGTTTGTGCTGTCTGCTATAAACTATTGCAGGAAGCAAATATTCTCAGTAATGTAATTCACCCTCGCAGAATTTTTCCCGAAATACAAGTTTATGTGTTTTCCTTATTGATATTACTTCAGATCCCTCTTCCTCACTCCCCTGACATCCTCTCCCTTCTTTCTTCTGCCCTTCCATTCGTCTTCTCTGTAACTCCTATTCTCTTTTATCAATCGTGACCTTTTCCGTCCGCCCTCTGCGTCCACCTCCACCACCCACCCACCAATCCGCCCACCAGCTGCCTCAGCCTCCAGCCCCACTATGCAAGGGGAGGGCCGCCATAAAATACCGAATTGGCATCTTACCGAAACTCTTGGTGCCTTGCCAGACGTAAGAAGCACTCTGCAAGAGTAGCTGCAGGGAACACACTGATGCCAGGATGATATAGTGAGTAGTAAGTATCACAAGATTTATCGAAGTGAATGATGCTACGAATGAGAAAAGTTTCACCCATGATTCTGTAGCCAGGAACGAAGGGGATAGTGAGTGCGGTACAATACGTTGGTTCTTTGTCCACATTACAACTTATCGGTGTCGGATCTCGAGGAAGGAATAAGTGGGTTAGTTACAACAATATCTGCTGTAGTCAATAGTAACAGAAGCCGTTGATGATAAGAGATACACACACTTATTACGCCTGGGAAATGCAGGATTACGCTTTATCGTCCATGTGTGTGTGTGTGTGTGTGTGTGTGTGTGTGCCCCTCCGTACGTCTGACCATCCCTTACGGCCTCCGTTTTACTTTATGTTGGGATGAATTTTACGGCTCTGGAAGGAAGAGGGGAAGAGTCTCCTCCCCCACCCCCCTTGTTCAGAGGGGAAGAGCCTCCTTCCTCACCCTCCTTGCTCAGAAGGGAAGAGCCACCTCCCTCACCCTCCTTGCTTAGAGGGGAAAAGCCTACTCCCCAATCCTCCCTCATACTCAAGAGTGCAATATTCATTTTCCAGTAGCCATTCTTGTGCCCCACCACGTCAGTATGGCCTGACTTAACCTCAAGCACTGGTGGCCAGACAGTCGTGAAACTTGACATGCGCAAATATCCTGTAGATTACCGCAACATTACGTATAAACTACATCACTCTCGGCTTCCTCTTACCACTTACTGACTTTACTCAGTTAACTAAAC
Organism: Homarus gammarus; assembly: GCA_958450375.1. Classification (NCBI taxonomy): domain Eukaryota; kingdom Metazoa; phylum Arthropoda; class Malacostraca; order Decapoda; family Nephropidae; genus Homarus; species Homarus gammarus. The sequence goes on along the minus strand of CAUDMG010002821.1, from coordinate 563,371 downwards.
AGTTCAGCTCATTTTGGGAGGTTATCCTGTACTAATAACATGTAAAGCTTCCTAAGAGCAAATTATTTCAAATTTCTATTTAGTTAATTAACAAAATGAGATTCCGTTTATAATTCCACCTGATTGGTTCACGGTCACTTTATCCCTCATGATATCAATTAATACGGAAGTGACAATCCCTCGGTATCTACTCTAGTTAATTTTACTGAGGATGGAAACTCATTATATACTATAACACAATTAACATTTTGACTTAAGGGAAACATATCAAGGATTCTGAGTTGGTACAATACTGTTTTTGAGGTTGTGGTTATATATATGTTTAAGAATACTTTCTGTATCAAGTTTACTTCTATTCATGCAATTATGTCTATCCCACCGCTGCCACCATACTTAAATCTAATATAATATAGGACTAGGCGTGTGTCTGTCTGTCTGTCTGTCTGCTTGTGTGTGTGTCTGTTCTGGGCAGCCGAAACGGCACAATCGTTTTTCATCAAACTTGGTGGAAAAATCGCAAAAAATTCGTAGAGTGGAACAAACCTGGTCCCATGTCGATGGTTTCTTTAGGAAGGCATTAATTAACAATTTTACTTACGATGGAAAAGGATGCAAGTCTACGGACTTGGCGCACCCTAATTAACCATGCAAGTCTACGGACTTGGCGCACCCTCATTCGTTGTACGCTGTCACGAGCGTTCAAACTCTCACAAGGGCACGAAGGGCCCGCGATCACTTGTGAGGGCTATGACTGTGTGTGTGTGTGTGTGTGTATCAATGTTACGTTAACATTGATCCCCTATTCTAACCCTTAGACTCACTTGGAATTAGGTACAATATTAAGGTGTCAGTTAAAAGGGCTCAACATTGGTGTGACACACACACACACACACACACACACACAAGGGGGGGACGAGTATTGTGGCACCTCAGAGGCCCCAGAAATGATCCTTGAAGGTAGGAAGAAATACTCCCACTAACATAAGCGGAGAAAGTTGGGTTAAAAATTATTTTTATTTAGGAAAAGTAAAGCCTTCCCTTTCCTTGGCGAGTGTTTGGGGCAGCCTTGCATTCATAATGATCCCACAAGCGTTTCTCTTATTTTTTTTTATATATTATTTTTATTATTATTCTTACGCGCGTGGATTCTGTGCATGGAGGGGAAAATAAGCCTCTTCTAAAATTTATTACTCCTGTATGAAACATTTACAAAGAAAAACTCAGGGAAAATATACGACAATTACACAAGAATATAAAACAAGCTCATAATAACCGCCCGGCAACATCGCTCTAGCTCCCCCCACCACCAGCCGCTATTAAAGAAAACGGGAAGGCGCCGGAAACTTAAACAAAATGGGGCAAGCGGAATTCAACTCTCCTGACATATAAAAAAATCTTTATTGTACTTGTTACCTCATATCATAAAGAAGGGAAACAAGCCGCTGTGGGGAAAAAATAACACTTTTCTCTTGTAAATTTATTGATAATGTGGCACAAGACGGTATGCTGCTGCTTGCCAACTGGGGATTAATGTTAAGTAATGTTTATAGTTGCTAGTAGTTGACAGGTGGGGATTAATGTTAAGTAATGTTTATAGTTGCTAGTAGTTGACAGGTGGGGATTAATGTTAAGTAATGTTTATAGTTGCTAGTAGTTGACAGGTGGGGATTAATGTTAAGTAATGTTTATAGTTGCTAGTAGTTGCCAGGTGGGGATCAATGTTAAGTAATGTTTATAGTTGCTAGTAGTTGACAGGTGGGGATCAATGTTAAGTAATGTTTATAGTTGCTAGTAGTTGACAGGTGGGGATTAATGTTAAGTAATGTTTATAGTTGCTAGTAGTTGACAGGTGGGGATCAATGTTAAGTAATGTTTATAGTTGCTAGTAGTTGACAGGTGGGGATTAATGTTAAGTAATGTTTATAGTTGCTAGTAGTTGCCAGGTGGGGATCAACGTTAAGTAATGTTTATAGTTGCTAGTAGTTGACAGGTGGGGATTAATGTTAAGTAATGTTTATAGTTGCTAGTAGTTGCCAGGTGGGGATCAACGTTAAGTAATGTTTATAGTTGCTAGTAGTTGCCAGGTGGGGATTAATGTTAAGTAATGTTTATAGTTGCTAGTAGTTGACAGGTGGGGATCAATGTTAAGTAATGTTTATAGTTGCTAGTAGTTGCTAGGTGGGGATCAATGTTAAGTAATGTTTATAGTTGCTAGTAGTTGCCAGGTGGGGATCAATGTTAAGTAATGTTTATAGTTGCTAGTAGTTGCCAGGTGGGGATTAAGGTCACAACACACGCTTGAGTGCTGTTCGTACACTATGAGTAACGACACTTGGCAGCAGCCGATGAATGTTAGGTAAATGTTTACAGTTATCGGCTGTGGATTAATGTAAAATAATTTTGACATTAGCGTTATTTTGCAGCCGTAAATTAATGCCAAACTAATATTAACACTACTTATTGCCAATTACGGTCTAGAGTTAAATAAATCACCAATGTAATAGTTTCCAAATGGCGATTTTAATAAACACGACATGCTTTTTGGTGCTATCTGGCAACAGTTAAATAGTATTTACTGTACTAATTGCCAACTATGAATTAATGCTCAATAAATATGCTTTCAGTGCCACCTGCTCACAGTCAGTTAATATCAAATGAAGATGTTTATAATCCTAGGCGTCAAACTCGATAAACTTCTTCACAAAATATAATATCACCATCCGTACAGTACAGTGAGATCACTTGCTGGATAACACACAAGACGAATACTTCACTGCAAAACACCCCTGAAAATAATTACTGTCACCACTCGCGAGTTATAGCCAGATAAATGACCCCCCCCCCCCCCCTCCCCTCCCCCACCCATGAAACTTAACAAATAAATAGGTGTAGTAGCTCATAACCGGGGGAACGGGGAGTGGGGAAGGGGGGATGGGGAAGGGGGAGTGGGGAAGGGGGGATGGGGAAGGGGGGGAAGGGAGGAGGAGGAGGGGTAAAGGTGGGCGGGTGGACTGTATTATTCAAGAAGTTGGTTCACGCTAAGGTAAATACTATTCCCAGCTCCGCTATCTACAACTTGAGTTAGAATGAATTAAGTATCAGGGGGTAATTCTGAGATTCGAGCCCGGCCTGCTTTCCTGTCTGCCTGCTTTCCTGTCTGCCTGCCTGCTTTCCTGCCTTCCTGCCTGCCTGCCTGCCTGCCTGCCTGCCTGCTTGCTTGCTTCCCTGCCTTCCTATCTTCACAGCTAATAAAAATGTGAAACAGAGCGTAAACATGGCCGTGTGTTTCTTCCTTTGAGTCGCGAGAGACGCCACCGGCAACTGTAGGGTCTGAAGATAAACAGTCGTCTATGTCTCTCAGCAATATAGACGCAGGTTAGAAACAATGGAGTGGTGTTAGGAGAGAGAGAAAGGAAGGATGGTGAGGATGGATAGTGTGTAGGGAGAGGGTGTGTTAATAAATTTATCTCTCACCATCCTTCGTCTGTGTGTGTGTGTGTGTGTGTGTGTCGCCTGGGTGTAGGTACTTCCTGAAGGAGGCGATGCAGGAAGAACACCTTCCGCCTGACAGCTCGTACCCTATCCTGCCACTGTTTCCCCAGCCACATGTCAACCTCCCCTCGGCCACCGCATTACTCTCTCTCTCTCTCTCTCCCTTTTTTCAGCACAAGACGGGAGCTACAGGTAGTGGGTAAGCGACCTACTCAAATGCAGGAGCTCGAAGCATTTTATGAGTCAACTCAGGACGTCAGCCAAGGAGTATCTGGCATCACACACACGCTGAGATACTGTCTGTGTCTGTCTGTCTACTTGCGCACCGGCTAACTTTCATGGGATGTCAATCAATCAACTTCAGCGGTTCTCTTTCTTTAGTAGGTATTCGAACCAGAGACTCCAGGTTTTACTGCAATTCAAGTGTGATAACCACTCCGCCACCGTACCCATATAACTCACGAACCCTCAGCTAACCACATCGCTGTTATGGCCGCCCCTCCATCTATCCCTCCCTCCCTCCCTCCCTCCTTCCTTCCCACCCCTTATTCCTCACTCCCACCTTTCCCCCCTCCCTCAATCCTTCCTGCCTTACCTCCCTTCCATCCATCCATCCTCCCTCCCCCCTTCCTCCCTCCCTCAATCCTTCCTCCCATCCCCCTTCATCACCCCCACCTTTCCTTCTCCCCCTCCCCTCTCTCGCTAACTCACTCCCCTCCCTCTCCTTCCAGCCTTCGTACAAGAGATATACTGTACAGGGGGGAGGGGGGTATATATTTTTTCCCCCCTTTGTTCCTTAACAGCGCACAAGAGCCAGTAAGTCTGCTGGGACATAACTCTTTTGTAGCTCAGAGTGAAGACAATGATGCTTCCCTGTCGTAAATTATCTCACACACACACACACACACACACACACACACACGTAACTATTTTTCTCTTCTGTACTCAAACTGTACTCAACGGTAACACTGACAGGAAACTTTTAATGCTAACACAAAGATGAGTACATTAAATCGTTGAGTATGATGCCAAAATTCTCCCGCCTTGAGGACAATGAATTAGCCTACTGAGGAAGATATTATACTCAAGGAGTTAAGTCATCGTACTCATGTGTTAAATCATCGTACTCAAGGGGTTAAGCCATCGTGCTCAAGGGGTTAGGGAATAAACAGAAAATGTGAACTGCGGTGTGCACTTTCATCACACTCCAAACACTCCCGTCTCCCCGAGCAAGTGTGGCTTAAGGGGGCCCTTAAAGAGACGCCTCGCTCTTAATTTCTTAACAGCTGTTGTCTAGTGTGTGTGAACTGACGGAGTGTTGCGAGCTGAAAGACTTTAGTTGTTGAGGCACAGACATACATTATGAGAACAACAGGGAGTCACTCCTATCACGGGTAAGAAGTTGGAAACACTCCCTCTCAGTGTGTGTGTGTGTGTGTGTGTGTAAAGATGTTTTTTATAACGTGTACTGATACGAAAAATTCAGGTGTGTTCGGAATAATATATATATGTGAGAGTGAAATCTAGGCCATGCACACACACACTCAGCGCCAACGTTAAACTCTTCATGCGGTGTCATAAGTCAGTCTCACTGCCGACTGTACACAAGAGTAACACCACAACACATGCATGTAAATCACCTCCGAATTCCCTTTATCCCAAGCGTACGATACTAGGGTGAAAAAAGTAAAGAATAGAGGGTGGCTGGTACGTCTTCAGGCCAACGCCGCCCCTTGTGTGTCTCCACATAAGGCTAAAAACACAATGCTGCTGTTGCTGGAGGTGCCCGCCGCTCTCCTCCGACATTGGCCAAACATTCGCCTCTGTTGACAAAGGGATCTGAGAGACGCTCCCACACCCGCACGTTAAAATGGATCCTCCAAAGGGATATATTTATGAAAGCAACCTGGGCCAGGAGTCCTGAGAGATCCGTACGGTAAAATTTCCCCCCGGAAACTGGTGATGAGGTGAGAGGGAATCTAACTGGTTCACGTTAAGGTGCAGCGCTACAGCCAAGGCTGTTAATGGCGTCTATATTGTAGTGGGACAGCACCATAACAAGATACCTTCTCTCACACCATTAAGAACCTTTTGAAAATACCGACCAGGGAGACAAAACACGGGACTTGGATTCTCAATGGTGCGTAACTTAAATTTTCCCCGTTAAAGGAGACGTAAGAGCGACTAACTGGCTGACGAAGTTACAACCTAAAAAAACTTCCAAAAGGGCAAGGAGATTCTACCTTAACTAGACAGGTTCTTTTATCCTCTGTTAGAGGCACAAAATTAACATACGAATCTTTGAGCATCTGGACCCCAGAAAAATAAATATATTACTAATATATATATATATATATATATATATATATATATATATATATATATATATATATATATATATATATATATGTGTGTGTGCGTGCGTGAATAATTACATATAAAAAGGTTGATATGATGTTATCAAAGTCCTCCTCCTTCATCCCACACCCCTCCATCACTCCCCCTCCTCTTCCATCACCCCCTCTTCCTTCACCCCACCCTTCTCCTCCTCCTCCATCACCCACCCCCCCTCCTCAATCACTCCCCCTCCTCCATCACTCCCCTCCTCTTCCTCCCCTCCTTGAAATACTTCCCTCGAAACAGGAGCCACAAGTTACTGCCAGTGTGTGGGTGTGAACTACTACTGCCACACATCACAACACCAGTCAAACTTCTCCTCTTCTCTACGCTTCTCTTCTCTTTATCATCATCTTCATTTCTTTCCTTTATTTATAACAATTTACTTCTTTATTTTTACTTTATTATTTACTTTTTTCTTTCTGTCTTTGTTATTTATTTATCGTCTTTATTACCTTTCCTTATATTTATTTATGTTTTGTACTACAGTATATTTATTAAGGATAGCGATGCCTACTTTACACACACACACACACACACACACACACACACAAACAAACACCCCAACACACACAAAACAAACACCCCCCACACACACAAACACCACAAAACAAACACCCATCAACACACACACACACGTCATCAGCGGTCCCACTTTGTTGACACACCGCCTCTGTCTCCCTCCGCTAAAAAACTGAAACAAGACATTATCCTATGGCGACTATTTGCATAAGAAAATTCAACCAACTCCTGTCTACCCGCGGGGGAGAGAGAGACTGCTCGTGGGGGGGGGGAGAGGGGTGGAGAGGAAGAGGGGGGGTGGTGAGGGGGGTGGTGAGGAAGGGAGGAGGAAGGGGGGTGGAGAGGAAGGGGGGTGGAGAGGAAGGGGGGTGGAGAGGAAGGGGGGGTGGAGAGGAAGGGGGGGTGGAGGGGAAGGGGGGTGGAGAGGAAGGGGGTGTGGAGAAGAAGGGGCGGTGGAGAGGAAGGTTGGGGGGGAGAGGAATGAAGACGAGGGGTGCAGAAAGAGAGAGGAAAGGAGGGAGGGGAGAGGGGGGGGGGGAGGAGAGGATATACAGAAGGAGGGGAGGTATAGAAAGAAGATAATATGAAGGAGGAGGATAAGGTGAATTGGGGAAAGAGGGAGAAGAAAGGAGGTGAGGGAAGCTGGAGAGGGACGAAAGGGAAGTAGAGAGGGAAGGAAGTGAACTCCACCTCCCTCTCCGTGTAAAAGAACTCCAGAGGTTGGCACATTTTTACCTGCATACCAAGAGTTCACTTTATCAACACCATTACAATTCTAACCCACCAAAAAAATAAAAATAAAAATAAAAAAAATCATCTCATAAATAACTCCAAACAAGATTCAAGAATAACAACCACCATTCACAACCCAAAATAAGAGGGTGTTATTGTTGTTATTGATGTTGTAGTTGTTACTGATATTATTGTTTGTTATTATCCTTGTTGTTTTATTGTCATTGTTCCTTTTGTTGCTGTTGTTATTGGAGTGGGTATTGGGGGGAGAAAATGATTAATATTAACACATAACTGATGAACGCTCTTCCAAGTATGAGTGAGTGATGGATGGACGGATGGGTGGATGAATGGATGGGTGGATGAATAGATGGATGGATAGATGAAAGGATGGATGAATAGATGGATGAATGAATGGATGGGTTTTGTTCAAGGAGTGGTTGGGTTATAGTTATGTTCAAGAGTGTGGATAAAGTCTAAAATCTGTACTGGATCTTTATATACTAAACCCTCGGGGATGTCTAAAATCTGTGTCTTAATTTTTGCATAAGACTTAAAAATCCGGGTAAATCTGAGTTATGTGCTGGATGTAGCCTATATGTTGTATTCTAAGACCTTTAATCTTTTTCCTTACATCTCTTCCCCCCCCCCCCGCACCCCCCACCCACAAAAAGTGTTTATTTTATAGTAATAATTTTTTTTATGAACCTTTTGAAATGGGCGGAATATATTTAGGAGGAATGTGTCTGTGTATATGTCTGTCTCTGTGTGTGTATATGTCTGTCTCCGTGTGTGTATATGTCTGTCTGTGTGTGTGTGTATGTCTGTCTCTGTGTGTGTATGTCTGTCTGTGTGTGTGTGTATGTCTGTCTCCGTGTGTACATGTCTGTCTCCGTGTGTACATGTCTGCCTGTGTGTACATGTCTGTCTCCGTGTGTACATGTCTGTCTGTGTGTACATGTCTGTCTGTGTGTACATGTCTGCCTGTGTGTACATATCTGTCTCCCTGTGTATATATATGTCTCCGTGTGTCTGTTTACCTATGTGTGTGTGTGTGTGTGTGTGTGTGTGTGTGTGTTTCTTCCCGTCTGTTTGTCTCTCCTCCCGTTAGTCTTCCACCCCATTTAAATTTTCGTCTTCGTACAATCGAGAGCGAGAGAGAGAGAGAGAGAGAGAGAGAGAGAGAGAGAGAGAGAGAGAGAGAGAGAGAGAGAGAGTTAAAGTTCTTGCACGACGCCCGTTCCTCTTGTCTTATCAGCCAGGCCGAGGACCAGAATGCAGTGCGGGAGACCTTACCCACGACAAAGACTTACACTTATCTCACACCACAAAAGATGTCGGGAGAACCACGGCGCCCTCCCTCACTGGTCTCTGGTTCTGCCTCCACCACTCCACCAACACCACTACCACCATCAACACCATTACCAACGCCACCACTATCATCATCGCCACTACAACCACCACCAACACCATCGCCACCATCACTACCTCATCCATCACCATCTCAACCACCATCACCTAGTTAATTAGGCCTGGTCAGGTTAAATTAGCTTTGGCTATATTTTGGTTCAATAAGGTTAGGTTAGTAACTGCCTTGTTATATTTTAGGGCGTCTATTTCATCATAAATCTAGTTAAACTTAAAGTTCGGTTAAGTATTGTAAGTTCAAGGTGTTAAATTTAGAAGACTAACTTGATGGTAACTTTGATTTCCCAGGCGGCATTCAGGTATTTAATTGGACAGATATACGGTACGCCAAAAAAAATATATATATATATATATATCTCTTTTCCCGCGAAATTTACAATATTAGTTTTCCCGGGAAATTTTGGAATCAACTTTCCCGCGATAACTGAAGTATTAGTTTACCCGCGTAATTTTGAATGTTATTGATATACGGAGGCTCATTTGATCACTCGCTATGAAACTCCGAGAATTAAAAAAATAGACGAATTCACATGAAAAACAAGAGAGAAAGGTAGCTGCTTTGTTGATCTGGTTCTGGAAAACGCTTTTATTGGATGTTGTTCACGGTAGCTATTGGTCCATGGCGGCTAGTGGTCCGTGGCGGGGTATGGGTCCATGGCGGCTAGTGGTCCGTGGCGGCTAGTGGTCAGTGGCAGCTAGTGGTCCGTGGCGGGGTATTGGTCCATGGCGGCTAGTGGTCCGTGGCGGGGTATTGGTCCGTGGCGGCTAGTGGTCCGTGGCGGGGTATTGGTCCGTGGCGGCTAATATTCCGTGGTTACCATTCGTCCGTGAGAGTTAAAACAGATGTGGAACATTTCCTTTCAACTGGTAAGAAGCGAACGGTGTACTGGACGAGCACCTCTCCATATCTCTTGAGGGCGTATGATGAACTGAATGTCCTCAACTTTTAGACTGGCAGTAACACAGACAGACAGACAAGAGAGAGAGAGAGAGAGAGAGAGAGAGAGAGAGAGAGAGAGTACCCAGCTTTTGGTCATACCGGAGGAGAGGGGTAATAGTAAAGAGGTGTCCCCCCCCTCACCCCCACCCCCACCCAACCCCCCTAACGCCCGCCACCTTTTTCCCTGGACTGGCGCCAACTGGAAACGTTTTGCTCTCTGGGGGATTTGCAGATCTGGAAAATTGGCTCAAACAGAAGCGTCATGCATATTTCCAGAGATTTCAGGACGGTTGATGGTTCCAAAGCGGCTGTACACGCCAGACACCGTGTATTACTGTACCTTATATTCTGATGTTTCATTCAGGAGTGTTAGAGAGAGTTCGGATTTAGATAGACAATTGTAATAAGATAATTTTAAACATGGTGACACGAATAATGTAATGAGCATCCTAACCTAACCTTAGACACAACAAAAATATATAGACAAACACAAAATTAAATCATTAGTAAAATTAAGCCACAAATATAAAAAAAAAACCATTATATCCCTCACACACGAAAATATACCATCAGTAATATCAGCAAATGTCAACAAAATTGGGTCATCTATACTGGGGCAAAAATTACTTACCATTCAGACAAGAGTTTCATTCCTGTTTATGTCTGTGATATTTACATAACCTGATATTAGTGTTACTGTTACTCACCGTTATTCAATTATTCTTTACGACACACAAAAGTCCACTTATAGTTACGTTACCCCCAATATAACGATTACGACGCTATATAAACACTTTTGCCGCGTTCCGTACACCGTATTATGTTATGTATCACGTTATTCTTGTGTAATGGTCACTTTGCGTTATTTACTCACTCGTGCTTTATATATATATACGTTATATGAAGCCCAGTGACGTTATAGTTTATCTCCTTCGTTATACGTGGTCTTATGGCAGCGTATACTCGGATTATCCACCTCTGGGGTATACGAGGGATGATTCGTTATACTGAAGGTGGTATAGTCAAGAAAAATATAACGTATATCACAGCTGTCATGTATAGAAGAAAAAGTTGTTATATATAAAGAATTGAGTTGTTAATAAGAGTTGTAACAAGACACACCTAATCGGTTGACTTAGTACGAGGACTTGACCCCTTGAATACGGTATTATAATATTCAATGATTATGTACTGAATTGATTAAGATAAAGGTATAAATGGAATATCCCCCCAAAAAATAGTATTAAAATTATAGAGAGCTTCGACCTTTTAATTCAATACGTTCAGTGAGCAACAGTTGGAAGGGGTCAATTTAAGGAGAGGCCGAGATTGAGGAATAAAGTGGTAATGTTACCGTATAGGTCAGGTGAGACAGGTAGACAAGCCCTCACATCATGATTTCTACCTGCGTCAGATAGCTCAATACCCACTTTTCCAGATGAACTGATTGTTAATGTTTTTTTTTTTTATATAATTAGCCTTTAAAAACGTCTCTTTAAATATGTTGCCGACCATTTCCGCACTAACTCAGCTATGACCAAGTCTTTCCGGGTCGCACAGCTATGATCGATTTTTTCCGGGTCATGCAACAGATAAATGCTCTGCCGGATCCCATCGGCTCTTCCAGGGAGATGGTTGGCCAGCCATTTGGTCTATTTCATTTATAGTCTGAGGGGAGGGGGTGTTTTGTCTCTGCCGGGTCTGTGGTCTGCCGGGTCTGGGGTCTGCCGGGTCTGGGGTCTGCCGGGTCTGGGGTCTGCCGGGTCTGAGCCACTCTGCCGAGGACCTAAATTATGGAAGCAATCAGCTGTAGTGGTAGTTTTCTGCTCACTGTTTATGCTTCTGTTGGCTTTATGGAATAGGAGGTGGGTTGTGGTGGGTTAAAACTGGGTTGTGGTGGGTTGAAGTGGGTTATGATGGGTTGAAATGAGTTGTGATGGGTTGAAATGAGTTGTGATGGGTTGTAGTGGGTTGTGGTGGGTGATGGTGGGTTATAGTGGTTCCTGATGGGTCATGAGGAGTCCTGGTGGGTTGTGGTGGGTTGTAGTGGGTTGAGGCATTAAATACATTCTCCGGCAAGTCTATGACCCACAACTGTCCAAGACCTATATTAACGAGCTCCTCTAACAACCATCCACTGTTAATAACTACACAGTATGACGTGGCCTTAGACTAGTGTGACGTGGCCTTGGACTAGTGTGACGTGGCCTTAGAAGTGTGACGTGGCCTTGGACTAGTGTGACGTGGCCTTGGACTAGTGTGACGTGGCCTTAGAAGTGTGACGTGGCCTTGGACTAGTGTGACGAGGGCAACACATATCAATATAGTACTACCAGTCTCCACATTACGAGTATATACTGTATAATGTTTCAGCTTAAATAAATAAATATACATAATATATCTTCAAAGAAAACTATTCAGTAATATTAAAGGCGTCACTATACACACACACACACACACACACACACACACACACACAAGACCGATACTTATAACAAGATAAAAGTTTACAAGATTAAGCTGAAGAAAACAAGAAAGTTTAGATAAAAACTTTAGGAAGAATTAAACAATAATTTCAAGAAGATAAAGATAAAGAAAATAAATAAACGTTTGAGAAAAATGAGATGAAAAAAGTTTGGTTGTTAAAAAAAGAAGCCAAGAAGACTTAGATATTGGGAAGAATTTATATACAAAAGCAAAGTTGATTAGGTGAAAAAAGTTAGAGATTTATTAATTAAAAAGTCGGGTAAATTTCGATTAAAAATCCTTCATGAATATTAAAAGAAAAAACCTCAAAAAATAAAGAATAAAAACTCAAAATAAAACCTCATAAATAAAAAAAAAATAAAAAAAGGAAAAAAAAAACAGGAAGTTTAAAACAAAAACAAAAATTAAGACGAACACAAAAGTAAAAAAAAAAAAAAACTATAAACCGTAAATAAAAAAGGCGACCCAGCCATCAGGTTTATTTCCACCGTGATTTGATAGGATGCAAAGGTGATTATGACAGTTAACTGGCATGCTAACTGGAGCTGTCACAAAGACTGTCAAGAGCCTCACAGTCATCCCACCTAAACACCGAAAATAAGGCGAAATAAGGCGAAATAAGACCCGTATCCCAATCCCAACCTCCACCCCCCTATTAAAGAGATACAACTCATAGGGGGATAAATACGATACAAGCAGACTCCCTATTTATATGTATGGTGAAATAGGGTGAATATAAATGTGATTATTAGGATAAATTTACATATATTTGTGTTTCTATTTCTGTGTTAAAACGGTGATATATATAGAAAGGTGAGATAAATTGAGACGAGATATAGAGAGATGAGCTAAAATGAGATAGGAGATACTTTGAGAATAGTAATGTATTTCTCCATATATTAGACCATATATAAGTGAGTTTCAAGTACATATTTTTTCGTGTAAAATTTTCATACGAGGAAACTTCTAATGATCCCCTGTATTTCATTGTAATTCCCCCTCCCCCTTCCCCCTCTTCCCTCACTCCCCTCCCCCCTCCCTATCCCTCTCCTCCCCCTCCCCCTTTCCCCTCATCCTTCCACTCCCCTTCTCCCACCCCTCTAAAAAACGGGAGGTGGCACTTAAATTTACTCCCCTCCCCCAAATTATATACACTATAAAGACGTAACAATATAAATAATGTATATACTTTAGCACAACACTATACGTAGAAGTATATAAACAGCAAAGTTAAGTAAGTTTTTATAGTCTGTCTGTCTGTCCCCACCAAATTACCCATACAAACTACCATAATAAACCTGTCATCCAATTACACTACAAAATCCCTCATTTGTGACATTTAGTTTGTGTGGGAAAAATCTTCACCAGAAACTTCCATTACAAACTGTAGGGAAAAAATAAGTTTTATAAGAGGCCCTTTCATCCGTGGCGGCCAAGGGCGGGTAAGAAAGGCTTTTATGCCCAATTTCAAATAGGGGAAAAAAGGTCTAAGTTTGACTAAAAAAAAAAAAAGTTTGAGACTAAAATAAAGAAAAAAAAACGATATATATACGTAAAGAAAAAAAAGGAAGACCAAGGTTCCATTAAAATAAAAATTGTATATGGAAAAAAACTTTAGTTAGGAATGTGAATTACACGAAAGCGCTTGGGAACTTCGTGTTTTCTTCTTTCCTGGTGGTTATCAGCATATACCTAGATCACGCGCACCTACAGTGATTTACTTGCATATATATAATAAGTTCATAGAGACGAGAAAAATTACATCAATTATAAAATGAAGAAAAAAACCGGAATAAAAAATATCAAATATCAAAGAAAAAAAAAAATTCGGTATCCAAATCCAGAAAAAAAAGGAAAAGCCTTTAACGAACATAAGCAAGAACACCAAAGGTCTCGCGTCTACATACCGACAGAAAACGAAAATGGCTTTTTATCTAAACTGAGGCAGGAACCAACAACCTTTTCTACCCGTATCCAATCGGAGGAGGTAATGCCTTAATGATTTAGAAGTAAAAATAAATAAAAATAAATAAAATAAAAGTAAAAGGAAAAAAGGAAAAAATTATGTTGTAATCTAAGTAGAAAACGAAATCTCTTCTGTTGAATATCGAAGCAGTTTTTTTTTCTTTCGTTTTCCCAAATCGAATTTTTTTTTTTTTTTGGGGGGGGGGGGGGGGGGGGGGGGAATATCCAAATCCAAGCAGAAAACAAAAGCCTTTTATACCCAAATCCCTGCTGAACAAAAGAGCAGGACGCGACTGGAGAGAGGATAGGTGGGTAGGGAAGAGAGGGGTAGAAGGAGGGGGAAAGGAGAGAGGAAGAGGGAGGAAGAAAAGGGAGGGAAAAGTAAGGAGGGAGGGGGAGGAGAGGGGGGCAGGGAGAGGGGAGAGGAGGGAGGGACAGGGAGAAGGAGAGAGGGAGTGGGAGGAGGGAAGGAAGGGGTGGAGGAGAGAAAGGGAGAAGGAGGGAGGGAAGGAGGGAGGGATGGAGGGATGGGAAGGAGGGAGGGAGAGGGAGGGGTGGGAAGGAGGGAGGGAGAGGGAGGGAGGGGCAGGGAGAGTGGGAGAAAGAGGGAGGGAGGGAAAGCGAGAGAGGGAGGTTACATTAGATATGCGGAAAGCAACACAGTCTAGAAGCATGGTGTGTGCCGGGGAGATGAGATGAGATCACACACACACACACACACACACACACACACTTTTATATCAAAATAACTTAAAAGCGACATTTATTACGCAACAAATAACAAACACAATCCAAACATTCTCAGGCTGTCCACCGCCAAAAAAAAAAAAAACACAACCACAAACATTACAAATTGTGTTGACAGAGTTCAAAAATATTCACACAATACAGATCATTGCTGCCTCAACCTTGACCTTTGTGTTGCATTTACAGGGAGAGAGAGAGAGAGAGAGAGAGAGAGAGAGAGAGAGAGAGAGAGAGAGAGAGAGAGAGAGAGAGAGAGAGAGAGAGAGAGAGAGAGAGAGAGAGAGTATGTATGTATGTATGTTGGAATTCTATACACCTAGAATAAAGTAAAAAACAAAAATGACAAAAGCTACACATAGGTTGAGAAATGTTACATGATGTCAACAAAAACATCAAAAGAGAATAGACAATAAAATAATGAAACTCCCAAACTGGAGAGATGAATACAAAGAGATATATACAAGAGATGAAAGAAAGATGGAATAAATAAAAGACAAAAAAATGAAAGCAGGGGTTAAGGCAGGAACGACAATAAAGTAGCGTTGAACAAGGAAATAGAAGGAATGTGTTGGATAATGGTGTACAAGAGAAGGGAGGAATGAATGAGAGAGAGAGAGAGAGACGTCTGATAACAGAGACAGGTGGTGGAGGGGACGGGGCGGGGGGAGATGAAAAACACAAACAACTACACCAAACAAACACCCACACACATGAACAAACTGGGACAGTCAACATCTGAGAATGGAGGAGGAGGACTAAAACGAAACAATAACATGAAAACAAGAGAGAGAGAAAGAGGAGATATAGTGTGTTTTGTAGGAGGAATGGACAAAACACACAATAACAGGGATATGGAAAATAAAAGAGACCAAACAAGAGACAGAGATTGGGGAAAGGAGGTGAAACAGAGAGAGAGAGAGAGAGAGAGAGAGAGAGAGAGAGAGAGAGAGAGAGAGAGAGAGAGAGAGAGAGAGAGAGAGAGTTGGTGAACAGCGTAACACAAGAGAAAGGACATAAATGATAAAGTTTGGAACCAGATGGGAGAGAGATGGGTACACGAAAAACAGTATAGAGGGAGGGGGGAAAAACGTACAAGGGCCAGGAGTGTGTTGGTCCAGCCTGGCCTCGACAAGGTTTGGTCACTGGCTGGACAAGGGCTGGCCCGTTAACCTGATGTGTTTAGGTGGGGAGGGAGGGAGGGGGGAGGGAGGGGGAAGGGAGAGAGGAGGGGAACACACATTCTCTCTCTATCTCTCCATGCCTGGCACTCCATGACCCACACCTGGCACTCCATGACCCACACCTGGCACTCCATGACCCACACCTGGCACTCCTTGACCCACACCTGGCACTCCTTGACTCGCACCTGGCACTCCATGACCCTCACCTGGCACTCTATGACCCACACCTGGCACTCCTCAGGCAGGTGTAGACGGCTGGTGACAAGTTTTCAAAGCATTTCACTGAGACACCTGAGAAACTTATTTACAGACGAAAGGACGGATTGACGGATGGACGGGTGGGTGGATTGACGGATGGATGGACGGACGGAGAGAGAAAGAGACACTGGTCCAATAAAAATAGCAGAGTATCACCCATCCAAATTCATCGAGCAAAACTCAACACAGTCTATGACGAACATGGAGGCCGTCGGTCCCCTCTCTCCCTCAGATTCAGTATGAGCCTCTGTTACATGACTGAGTTTATGACCGAACATGGGAGGTGCTAGGACCGATTCCCTAACTTCACCACCACCACCCTGGGTCAAGTTGTACCCCGGGGGATAAATTTTGATGGAGGTCAGATGAGTCTTTAAGATAAACGTCCACCAGAAGGATGGGATTAAATTAGAATGTTTTTAATCTTTTAGTTATCTTTTTTTTTTTTTGCTAAGAGGAAAGAAGATGTTGGTTTATTTTAATCTTCGTTCCCTTCTCCCCGTTGTTCCAGATGAGCGAGTCGTTCATGGGTCGTGTTAGTACAAGAGGTAACCAGAGTACTTGGATAGAACCGAAGATGTTTGGTAGGGTGGCACTCGATATCCCCTCTCACCCTCGTCGAGTTAACCTATAAATACTTTCCATTACTTTATAACTTTAGACACATCAGTGAATGGAATATTTTTTATCTATTTCACTCATTAATCCTCTTTCTCACTTGTCGGATGGTCGGATAGTAGATTGGTCGGATGGTCGGGTACGTCTGTTACACACTGTTGGTAGTTACTGGACATAAACGGACTCGTTAATATCTACAGTCTCTAACAAACTTTCCTCAGACTCAACACTGCAAGAACGACTCACCGAACAGTTTGTTGACCCAGAGATGACGTTGTAATATATCACATGACTTGGTTACAGTTCCAAACAGGAGTGTAAATGAACTGCTGCCCGTGGCTGTATCAGAACATGAGTCAGTGAGAGATTTAAGACAGTTCCTATTTGGTGCTATTACAACAGGATCTGTTATGTTACTGCTGACCAACAGTAATAATACCAGTAACAGTAATATCACGTGTGTAAATAACAGCAATAACAGCAATAACATAACGTGTAATAACAGCACCACCGCCGTCGAAGGGTGCGCCACCACTATCAGTAATGGCCACGTTATATGAGCACCAAGATTTACCTGCCTCGCCCTCCACCACCGCTATAATTTGGCATAAATTGAAAGTTCACTCACATGAAATATGCAGCAATGCGTCTCCTTTTTACATAAATATATATACCTTGATGATATGAGCGTCGGGGATGGCTGATAGCGGGGCGAGAGAAGTCTATAATAGTGTGTGCTGTTAATGACCAGCGTTCGTCAGAGTACGAGGGAGGGAGAATCCGTCTACACTTCCCGAACACGATCCTCTTAAGACGATAATTATCGTTCGCGCGAGCCTTCTTCCCCCCCCCCCCCTAAATTCCCCCAGTTTCGGTGCATCAAATGACGTCACTGGGGGTGGGGTGGACTTATATTCATGAAATCATTAATTTTAGGAGGGGAATCGCGCCATATTGTTAAGTAGGTGAATATTAACAGGTCTTGTCTCTCGTTGACGAATATTGGAGCGACTTAACGATCGATACGGTGTGTCTGGGCTTCATAAAGTTTGATAACATGGTGATGAGCGCGGGCCTGGGGAGCTGGAGGGTGGGGTTGTCACATGCGTTCGTAGATACACACCAGGCGGGTGCTTAGGGGATGGCGGCGAGTGTTTACAAGAACGCTGACTTACTGTTGCTGTTGTTGTGTACTGCTCACACATACATACATACATACATAAATACACACACACACACTATCAGGTGTTTAAAATACAGTATATAAATGTCTGTTTATACTATGACATCATGCCAGGGAGGTTACATAAGCTCATTATACCTGCAGTTTTATCCCCGGTTGGGTAGCATGTCTTAACACAGGTGTTTAAGAAAATACAAGAAAATAGTCACAATAACGTAATCTAACCTAGGCAAAATTGTGATACTTTTTTACCCGGCCACCGTCACGACAGGACCACAGGGGCTGGGAAGCAACAAACACAACACATCCCTTCTGTGTTACTTGTCTCCCCTTACCAACAACTGTATTGAAACGTTATTATTTAGTCTTTCAAGTCTAACTAATTCTAACTTGAAGGGAAAATCTCTCATTATGAGCCCTCACTTTTTCCTTTTTTTTTATCTAAGTCAAAATTTTGGCACCGACAGATTAAAGAGAAAGATAGAATAAATTAATCATGTCACTATCAATAAATCAATTAAAGTTTGCAAACCATTTCTGAGGAGAAAGAAATTCTGGTTTAGGGTTTAATAATAAAGAAAAATCACAGACAAAAATAGTCAATGGCTGTTAACCTGTAATACAACAAAATAAATCCACCACAAGCGATAAAAAACACCATCAGTCAGGTCAGGAGAGGTAGACAATATACAAACAAACCGTGGCACACAAACAGTAGGTGTGTCGACAGGTGGTTCATAAGCCACCTGGTGACAGCCTTCACAGCTCCCCGCCGGGTCTCCTCACCCACTCTGTTGATTTTACACTGACCCGGCACTGACGTGTTGTTGGGGGGGGGGGGGGAGTACACGCTGATGTAAACATTATATACATTAATATAAACACTGAATAAATTAATATAAACATTGTAGAGTCTCTTGTAAACAGTGTTCACGCTCGTGTAGTATCTGTATCGGTTTGGTATATGTAAGTACAATATTGTGTCAGCAAATTACACAAACCTTTTAACGCTATAAAGTACAGTACTCTCCATGTGTGCGAGTTGGTAAGCTGGTGATTAATAAAGATAACCAACTGGTAAACGCCCCTACACAAAACACCCCAACACTGGCCTAAAACTCTTATAACAGCAGAACGCCACAATCCATATATAAAACACATTCTTATAAAGGCTACTCATAAGCATCAAAACGCCGTATACCTTTATAATAATCCCATGACGGTAAAAATACCTTCTCTTAAAAAAAGGGGATATCGCCAAAGGCCTCTTGATAGCGGACGCATATCGCATAAAACCGGCCGCACTGTATCACATCCCCAGACTCTCCTCCTCGCCTCCAGCGGTTATAAAATATCCCGATTACACGCCTAATCATGATGGGGGAGAGAAAAGCGTGCCTAATAAACGAATGTGGAGGAGGAGGAGGACGAGAAGGTGGAGGGGGAGAAGGAGGCCGAGGAGGAGGAGGAGGAGGAAGACGGATAGTAAGAGGAGGAGGAAGTCCCGAACAGAGAGGGAACAACTCATAAGTAAGCTTGTCACGCAGGGAGGATCATAGGGACACAGCCCTCCTTCCCGGCCCACCACTCACTACCCCCAGCCTGCTGTTAGCCTCCTCTTCCTCCTCTCTCTTCCTCCTCCTCCTCCTCTTCGGCGACGTCTCATCGTAAACACGTAATTACCGTGCATGAGGCGACAGGCTAGGCGAGCTGTGAGGTTGACGAAGGCGACAGCGAGACTCAACCTCGAGATCAAGAGACCAAGTTACGAACACCGGGCACTAGGCTGTAGACGATCTTATGGAGTGTGAGGGACGAGTGCCCCCCCCCCCCCCCCCACACACACACACAGTACATGATAGAGAGATAACCTTACCTAACCTAACGTTCCCAATATAACCAAACTAATCTAAGCTAACTTTACCTAATCTAATTTAAGTAAGCTAATATAACTGAATTTAACGAGCCTCAACTATAACCTAACTTATCCTAACCTGAAGTAACTAATATAAGTTAACCTAACATTGCTAATAAAAAATAACCATATATCAATTGATTAGGTTAGGTTAGGTTAGGTTAGATTGGCTCATATCGTCTCCTACCATCTTACATAAACAAACACCTCCACCACCATCACCCAATCCACCACAAATTGTACTAATATTTTATAAAAGGAATAAAAAATTACTCTGAATATTACAGCAAATTAATATTCGTAATTAAAAAAAAAATTAACCTAATGAAAACTTTATTCATTAGTAAGACAATTTAATTCTTTTAGAGGAAATGAAACAATTTTATTAAACAAGCGACCTTATTTATAACAAAGGCCCGGGAAGGAAAACTATTAAAGCCACACGAGGCGAATATAAGAAAGAGAGAGAGAGAGAGAGAGAGAGAGAGAGAGAGAGAGAGAGAGAGAGAGAGAGTAAGGAGAAAGAGAAGAAAGATAAATAAAAACGAAGAGAAATGTAGAATATAGGAGAAAGAGAGAAGAAAGGAGACATAGAAAGTAAGAAGAGGAAGCGAAAGGTAGAAGAGAGTAGAAATAGAAAGGCAAAAGTAAAGAGAAACAGACAAAAAGAAACTAGAAATAGAGAGGAAAGAGTGAAGGGAAAAAGAGAAAGGGAAGAGAGAGGAAACAAAGGGGGAAGAAAGAAAAATAACACAAGAAAGGGAAGGGAAAAGAGAAAGAGGAAAAAGAAATGGAAGGGAGAAGGAGAAATAAAAAGAGAAAATGAAGAAAGAGAAAAGAGATAAAAAAGAAAGTAAAAAGAAACATAATAATTACAGAGCGAGAGGATACAGGCAGGAAAGAAAGTTGATGGAGCGAGAAAGAAAGTTTGTCTAGTGTCATATCCGGTAGAATGGTTCCTTCTTACTCTCTCTAATAAACTTTCTTCCCAGTGTTTTCTGCGTCATATTTTCCCTGAGCTTTCTTCCTACTTTCTTTCCCTTTACTGTCTAAATATTTCCCTCCTAACCCTTTCTTTCTTAATCTTTTTTTTTTTTTTACCTTTTGATGGATTTTTTCTTTACTTTCAATACTTTTATACTACTATGGTACTTTCTTTTTTTTACTTTCCCTTCAATGCTTTCATAAACTTGTAACTTAACTTTCACTCCTTTCCTTCCTTAATTACAAGAAAGTATCTCATCCTTTAAAAACTACTCTAAAACTTTCTCTATATACTTTCTCTTTTTACACAAAATTATTTCGTACTTTCATCCGCTACTTTCTCTCAACACTTTTTTCAGTACTAATTATAAAGAGTTTTTTCTGAATACTTTCCCCAGGGTACTTTCTAATTAGTAATTACTTTCTGATTAATCCTTGAACATTCTATATTTTTTTTTTTAGTTTTTATATTTCTAATCATTATTCTATTTTACCTAATCAGTAATGCATTGTACCTAATTCATACTGCAATCAAAATCTATCTCTAATCCATACTATATAATCCACTAATCCATATTCCTGACCTATTTCTAATCCAATCTTACTCTAATCCACACCCTTAAAACGTCCTCCTAATCCAAAGAAATCCACCCAATCCTTACCGCAAAACCTACATAACACCTAATCCTAATCCAACCAAATCCACTCCTCTTAATTCGTCCAATCTTCACCCGCCTACAACACGCGTCAGACTGAAGAGGACAACCCACACCTCCTTGCCTCTCCTTCCTCCCTCTCACCAATTTCACTCTGGGTTTCGCTGCTGGAGGAAGAGGAGGAGGAGGAAGAGAAGGAAGAGGTGGAGGAGGAAGAGGAGGAGGAGGAGGAGGAGGAAGTGAAAGAAGAGGAGAAAGAGGAGTAGGAGGAGGTTCCAAAAAGGCATCGAATTTCTCTTCATTACCGTCTCTTTCCTCTTATCTATGCCATCAAGACCATTTGACTGAAGAAAAGTGGAAAACTGATCAAAAAATTAACGAAGACATTACCAGGAGGAGGAGGAGGAGGAAGATGGAAGAGAGGTAGAGGAAGAAGAATAAAAGAGGATGGATGATGGAGAAAGGAAGAGCAGGAGGATGATGGAAGATAAAAAAGAGAGGAAGAAGAAAAGTAGGAAGAAAAATAGAGAAGAGAGGAGGAGGAGGAGGAGGAGGAGGAGGAGGAGGAGGACGAGGAAGAGAGAATAACAAAAAATAAATAAAATAAAAGATAAAACGAGAAAAAACACAAGTTATAATTTTAGATGAAAGAAACGAAATAAAAGTTGACTCAACATAACCCGGGTGTGATGGCGCCCAGCTCAGACACTGTCCACCTACATGTAAACAATAACACGAGAAAAACAAACTATTTTCCCACTATAAAATTAAAGAAAAAATCTATAAATAAAAGTTGACCTGTGCGACCCAACAACAACAACAACAACAATAATAATAATAATAATAATAATGATAATAAAAATAATAATAACAATAATAACAATAATAATAATAATAATAATAATAATAACAAAATCCTAAGTATATTCAGTAAAAAAAAAATAAAAAAAAATAAAAATAAAAACAGCTTGACCTGCATAGCCCAGATATGAGCTCATCCCGGAGAGACATTACCCGGTTAGATCATGAAAAACACCCCATAAAGAGGAAGAAAGAGGCTTGTTTCCTGTCTCTCCGCCAACCACCATCTTTCCTGGTAACTGGGACAGATGACAGGAGCGTGGCCAGAGACGCTGATAGTGTGGGGGGGGGGGGGCTGGGAGAGGAAGGGAGAGAGGGGGGGGGGGGATGAGAGACAGGAGAAAAGTAAGAGGGAAGAGGAAGGGAAAAAAGGGAGAGAGGGAAGGTGAGATTGTGGTGGGGTGGAGGAAGTAAGAGGGAGAGGTGAAAGAAAAGGAGAGGTGTTGGGATGTTAAGATAAGAGGGATAAGAAGGTGAATTATGGAGAGGAAAGGAGGGAGGTGGGGTGGAAGGGAAGAAGGAAGGGGGGGAGAGAGAGAGAGAGGAATAAAATGGGGATGGGGGAAATGGGCAAGGTGGTATGTGGTAGGGTGAGGGATGGGTGAGGGGAGGAAGTTTGAGATGGGGGGTTGAGGGAGATGGTTGGGTGGTAAGGGAGGGGCGGGGAGGTCTTGTGGGTAGATAAGAGTAAGAAGAAAGAATTGGGTGGGCGTGTAAGCGGCGGTAGGGTGCTGGAAATACATGATGGGGGAAATGGGGAGTTGGAAATGTGTTGTGCCAGAAGAGAAAAATGTGGAAAGGGAGGGTCTGGAAATAAGAAAAGGGTGAATCTGGAAGCATGGAAAAGGGAGAGAGAGAGAGAGGCGGGAAAGGGCGGAACTGAAAACGAGAGGCCGCGTGCGGTTCCGCTAACGTAGGGTTATGGGGGTAAAGTACTGGAAACGCAGAGTAGGTGTGGAGGCTGGTGGGTAGTATATGGGGCTACAGACCATGGCAGAGGCGATGGACATGTGGTAAGGGACTGGCGGAAATGGTGATGGACATGTTGAAAGGCAGTGGAAATGGAAGACGAAAATGGAAAGCAAAGGAAACAAACATTACGATGGGAATTAATGGATATGTAGGGGGTGATGTGAAGGACAGATGCTGGGAAATGGGGTGGGCGGGGGGGGGGGGGTCTGGGAGAACTGGACATGCAGAAGGAGATGGTCGTAGAATAAATGCTGGAAATGGTGGATAAGGGACAGAGCTGGACACAGTAGAGAATGGGCGAAAGAGAAGTGCTGGAAACGCCGGTATGGAAGGAGAACTGGAGCCGACCTACCGCTGGAAATCACTCCCTGGAAAGCCACAAATGTCGCCTTCTGGTGCGGCCTCCATTACTGCCCCGTCGGAGGCGCGGGAAATATTGCTACAAGGCGCCGGGTCAGATAGGACGAGGTGCATATAAAGCTGGCTTTTCACGCCCTCCCCCCCAGCCTCCCCCCACGCCCATCCCGCCACAAGCTTCATGCCAGCACGCCCACCTTATATGTTTTCATTTACGCCCACAATAACGCCTACCTAAACATGTTTTCTTTTATGACCCCCCCCACACATACACACACACATACACGCATAAGCATAAACACACACACACTTGCACGCGAACACTTACGTAAGTACGTTCTCCTATACCGTACGCCAACCACATCCGTTTCCAAATATCTCTACAATACACATTCCAATCTACGCCCACACTCGCACACACGCCCAAGCTACTGGTGTGTTGGGCTACGGCAAGAATGTGGAAGTTGGGTCATACTCTTGAGGCCGTGGTGGTGGGCGGCCCTGGTGCAGAGGTGGCCAGACTGGTGGCTGATCCCTGCCTTCCCGGGTCACCAAAGCTGCATAAGATATATTCTTTCCTCCTGAAGGTCATCTCCACAACCATATATACATAAATATTTTTCTTTTTTAGTTTCTGTTCGATGATATTTTCGTATTTTCAACAGTGTGTTAGGATTTTATTGATACGGAGTTAATATATATATATATAGGTGTGTAGTCCCTCTGCTCACTAAATCAGTCTTCTGTCTGTCTGTTTAATGAAATATTGAAACAAATTCCTATTCACCATCTGAGAACCATATCCAATATACAGCAAATACACATAAAATACGTCCTTTCCCGCAACTTTCTACACCTACCATTCACCGCCCTCCCTGCTGCCTCCCTCCCTCTCTAAGGCTTCTCCACCCCTTTGTATCACCCACTATACGTAAACAATGGAAACAGAAGGAATAGATAGAAAAACAGATAACCAAGACTTACTAAAACAACGAATTACGGTAGAAAACAGGAAATAATAATAAAAAAAACAAAAATATTCAAATAAACGAGACTAAATAAGCAGCTGGAGTGGATGGCTGAACAAATAAAGACAAGGCGATAAAATAATGGTCGTCTCCTTCACTTCATTTGTTTATTCCTAACGAGAAAACGAAAAATAATTCACACCAAGTTTTCCCACACGGATAATGGCATAAAATAGTGAAGTCATTAGCGAGCGTCGACGGTGTTAGAAAGGTCATTATCCCAAACAACAACAACAACAACAATAATAATAATAATAATAATAATAATAATAATAATAATAATAATGTCATTGTTAACAAGTTTGGGGGTCACATATTTAAGGCATATTAAAGAAAATCGAATCAACTAAAAGGGAAACTAATGAAAAAATATCCACATTATTACTAATTATACTGTCATACATTTCAAGGCATTATTAATATATTTAGGTTAATGTGGCAGTCATAATACTCGGGCTTAACAATTCATAATGCTAATAAATTGTAAGAGATAACAGGGCAATGATTTAGAGATTATAGAAGAAAAATTATGACTACTCTTCAGTGCAATATAATCGGATTGATGACAAGCTGCCAGAATTAATTAGAATCTGAAAATTGGGAGTTAGGTAGATACGGACGCTGACCGAATGTGACGCTTATATCACCAGCCTACCGGGAGCCAGACCCAGCCCTCAAGAAACATACCGGGAACCAGCCCTCAAAAAACATACCGGGAACCAGCCCTCAAGAAACATACCGGGAACCAGCCCTCAAGATATATACCGGGAACCAGCTCCAGCCCTCAAGAAACATACCGGGAACCAGTCCTCAAGAAACATACCGGGAACCAGCCCTCAAGATATATACCGGGAACCAGCTCCAGCCCTCAAGGAACATACCGGGAACCAGCCCCAACCCTCAAGAAACATACCGGGAACCAGACCCAGCCTTCAAGAAACAAACCGGGAACCAGTACCAACCAATTTCTCCCAATTCCCGGTTCCCAGAAGAGCCCGTCGGGAGGAATTGTACCCAGGGAATTGTCCTGACATTTATAAGATGGCCGGGACAAGATTTTCCCGGAATTGTCTGATTTTCCTCGTTTTCTCTCAAAATACCCAAACCGCGGATCTTGCCTGCCTGCCTACCCTCGACCACCACCTCAGGGATTTGTGTTTTATTTTTTAGTTTCTTCACAGTTTTTTTCTATATCCAGTTGTCAATTTAGATATCGATGTTTACACTTATCTTATGATGTTTTAAATTCCTGTGTAGTTTTGTTTTTATTTCTCAATCTACTGTTGTTATTAAATTGTTTTAATTGTAACATTATTTTTGTTTTTTAATAATTTACCTTTGTTTTTGTTTTTTCAATTTCTGTTCAGGTTTAATATTTATGATTTTTATTTTTTATTTGGGGGGAGTTTTCAGTAACTTTAAAAAAATGTCATAAAAGTGTCGAGTATTATGATATAAGACTACCATTTGACCCCTCCACCCGTAACCTGACCTTCATATGTGACCTTTGATCTTTATCTGTGACCTATGACTGTCTGCTATCTTGGCCCAGACTTGAATTTACTGTTGTGCTGATATCAAACACACACACACACACACACACACACACACACACACCTACACAGACACTACCAGACGTGCATTCAGACACTCCCAGACATCTTATTTAGACACTCCCAGACATGCATTCAGACACCCCCAGACTGTGAGACCCATAACGTGATTCGCCTGTTTTCCAAGGGTCGCAAGAAGTGTAAATAACATACAATAACATAATTTAGTCTCTCTCTCTCTCTCTCTCTCTCTCTCTCTCTCTCTCTCTCTCAAGTCTCCTCTACCTCAGTCTCTACACACACACACACACTGCTGCTGCTTCCTGGATGTCCTTCACCCCCCACCCAGCCCTCACACCTAGTTGCGTCCTTCACCCCATCCTTCCTTCCTTCCTTGGTCTTTCCTTCTCCCTCTTATCATCCATATCTCAGTTATACGATCTTTTCCTTTATCCCCCACTTCACAGTCTCTGAGTATGTCCACAACACCTGAGCACACACCCTGACACTCTCCCCGGCCCGATACTTCTTTTGCTTCCACACCACATCATATTTCTGTGTATCTCTTACATATATCTTAGTCGTGTTTAGTAGCTTTCGATATTCCTCACGCCCCAGACTCTCCCCCCTCCTCACCCCCAACCCCTCCCTACCCAAAAAAAGTACATGGACCTTTTTGGTTGATTTAATTCACTCCGTAAGCCCCGACTTGGACCCATCACAAAGACCAACACGCACTAAAAAAAAAAAAAAAAAAAAAAAAAAAAAAAAAAAAAAATTCCGACTGATTAGTAATTACCGAGGCTCCAGCAACGAACGAGATGATTGGCCAGTCCCCAACGCTGACTATCAGGCACGCCAATCAGGCTTTAAAAGGAATACACCTAATCCTGTTCTGATGAGGAGGGGGAAGAGGCATCCTCTAATCTGCCGCCATACACCTGACACACACCTGCTGGGGGAGGCAGCGTTCGGGTGACTGTGTAAACACGCACTCACACACGAATCCATTAACACACACACACACACACACACACACACACACACCATATCATTTCTTCCCTCCCTCCCTCCCTCCCTCTCATCCCCCACAAAAATAATTAATCTACGACAAAAAGATAAATTTAATTCTTATCCACCACCGTCCTCCCGGAAGCTGTTCTTCTTCTCTATTTTTTGTATTACGTCACGTGAGGGAAAATACCTAATCTCATTCCTTATAATTTAAAGCCATGGGATATAACGGGGCCTGATTACGTAATTCACCGGGGATATTTTGGTGGCAGAATGGGGGCTACACGGTGCTGGGTGCGACAGGCAATGGTGGGGTGCGACATGTAATGGTGGGGGTGCGACAGGCAATTGTTGGGGTATGACATGTAATGGTGGGGTGCGACAGGGTATGGTGGGCGTGCGACAGGGTATGGTGGGCGTGCGACAGGGTATGGTGGGCGTGTGACAGGGTATGGTGGGCGTGTGACAGGGTATGGTGGGGTGCGACAGGGTATGGTGGGCGTGCGACAGGGTATGGTGGGCGTGCGACAGGGTATGGTGGGCGTGCGACAGGGTATGGTGGGCGTGCGACAGGGTATGGTGGGCGTGCGACAGGGTATGGTGGGCGTGCGACAGGGTGTGGTGGGCGTGCGACAGGCAATGGTAAAGAGGAGGTTTAAAACGCGTTTAATCGGATGACATCTCTGTTGCATTAGCTAATTGTAAGGCAACCGGCGTGCGCGTCACGGGGAGGGAGGGAGAGAGAGAGAGAGAGAGAGAGAGAGAGAGAGAGAGAGAGAGAGAGAGAGAGAGAGAGACTAATATCATATATATATACGCAAGAATAAACATGAAAGATGAATGACAAATACGAAGCAGCAACAGAAAAAATAAGAACGAAAGATACAAATTAAACAATAAAAACACTATACACGAAAAATATAAACGAAATTAAGAGACATAACGAAAATACAATAACAATAGACACGAAAATGATGCGACTGACACAAAAACAAGATATGGAGGAAACATTGTAAGCAAAATATAAACGACACAAAAAAATATAAACAATAAAAAGAAAATACGAACGAAAAAATATAAACGAAACAATTGGATGCAATATAGAGACCCAGAAGGCCTATAAATAATGATGTAATCGCCCATGACGGAGTTGGCCTCTTTCCGAAATGACTGGGACGTCCAGCTTAACTACAGCGTTGACGGCGACGCCTCTACTGACCAGCCCCGTCAACTATAGCGTGTTTCTATCAGTGAACTTCTAAGCAGCACAAAACGAAAGCTAGATGGTGTTATCTTAATGGTAGGTACTTATGGTATGTATAGCAGCACTTCTACCACACTACAGCATGGTGACCACGTTTACTACACACCACCACAGTACGACTACCAACAACACAACACCACAGCAAGCTAACCACCACACGACACCACAGTACGACTACCAACACACAACACCCACAGCACGCCTACCACACGCCACCACAGTACGACTACCAACACACAACACCCACAGCACTCTTACCACACGCCACCACAGTACGACTACCAACACACAACACCCACAACACGCCTACCACACGCCACCACAGTACGACTACCAACACACAACACCCACAGCACGCCTACCACACACCACCACAGCACGTCTACCACACAAAGCCTCCCTCCCTCCTCTCACCACAAACAATTCTGCCACCACATAAAACTCAGCGTCGCTAAACTGTTGAAGTGAAATCGAAGGAAAAAATCAATTTTTTTTAGTGTTGAAAAAAAAAAAGACGTGAAATTTTGTTTTTCTGTTTTTTATCTTCCTAATCGGCTTTTATTTATTACCTTTTTTTTTTAGGTGAAAGACACACTTGGGTGGAAAAGCCTGAGTGTAATGGCTATAATTTTTCAAGTTCTGCTACACGAGGCTGGTTGAGCTTACCGATCCGCGTTTATCTGCGTGGAAGGGGAGGGGGGAGAGGATGGGAGAGTGACACAGGGAGGGAGGGAGGGAGAGTGACACAGTGAGGGGAGGGAGGGAGGGAAAGTATGGGAGAGAGGAAGAGGATGGGGGAGTGACACAGGGAGGGAGGGAGGGAGGGAGAGTGGCACAGGAAGGAAAGGTTGGGAGAGGGTGAGAGTGACATAAGGAGGGAGGGAGGGAGGGGATGGGAGTGACGCAGGGATGGAAAAGTGACTCAATGATAGGAGGGTGACTCAGGAAGGGGAGGAGAGGGAGGAAGGGAGAGTGACACAGAGGAAGGGTAATAAAGACAAGGATGAGGGAGGGGAAGGGAGAATGACAGAGGGGAAGGGAGACGCAGGGGTGAGGGAGTGAAAGGTAGAAGATAAAGTAGGGAGGGAGGGAGGGAGAGAGAGAGAGATTAGTGCAGGGGGTGAAGGAATAAGGAAGAGAGGATGGAAAGGAGGAAGGAGAGGAAGGAAAGCAGGGAAGGGAAGGAAAGAGGGATGGATAAAAAGAGGAAGAAAGGAAAGAAATGCAGGAGGGAAGGAATGGAGAGGGAGGAAAGAAAGAAGGAAGAAAGAAAGGATGAAGGGGGAAAGGATGAAGGGGGAAAAGGAGGAAGGAAGGAAGGAAAGGAGGGACGAATAAAGGAGGGGAAGAGGAAGGAGGAATGAAGGAGGGAAGAAGGAAGAAAGGAGGGAGATGATCTAACACTTTGTCTCCATCTATATCTATCAGTTACTAAGCCTCCTCCTGTCGGCCAGTTCCCCCTCCCACCTCCATTTACTCACTCTTCTGCCTCCATCTTCTTCCCATCGTACTCCCTGGGGTTAAGTTCACTTCAAGGGGTTAAGTTCACTTCAGGGGGTTAAGTTCACTTCAGGGGGTTAAGTTCACTTCAGGAGGTTAAGTTCACTTCAGGGGGTTAAGTTCACTTCAGGAGGTTAAGTTCACTTCAGGGGGTTAAGTTCACTTCAGGAGGTTAAGTTCACTTCAGGGGGTTAAGTTCACTTCAGGGGGTTAAGTTCACTTCAGGGGGTTAAGTTGACACCAAGGAGAGAGAGAGAGAGAGAGAGAGAGAGAGAGAGAGAGAGAGAGAGAGAGAGAGAGAGAGAGAGAGTGTTCAGGGGTGGCTGTCTCTAGTCATTTATATTCTATTTATTGAGATATCACACCCATGTTTCACCCACCCGCTTCATATATACATCACAGTTTATATACATACACAATTTATATGTATACACAGTTTATATACATCACTGTGGAGGGAAAAGAATGATCGAGTGTGAACGTTTTGGTAAATGTCGAAAACAACGGAGCTAATATGGTGTTTGGTGAATAATACTGTACTACCCACCCCATCCATCCATCCATCCATCTGTCCATCCATCCATCCATCCATCCATCTATCCGCCCATCCATCCATCCACCCATCCATCCATCTATCCGTCCATCCATCCATCCACCCATCCATCCATCCATCCATCCATCCACCCATCCATCCATCCATCCATCTATTCATCCCCCGCAGCTGGATTTTAATTACTTCCACTGTACTTAATTGTTTCCCTTTGGATGTAGGGGAAGGGGGTGGGAAAAGGGGGATAGGGGGAAAAGGGGGGAAGAAAAGGAGGGGAGGAAGGGGGAAAGAGAAGGGGGAAAGAGGAGGATAGAAGATGTGGAGGATGGGGAAGGGAGAATGATTATTTATATATTTTTCTTTTTACCGTTTTTTTTTTTTTTTGCATTCGGGAAGGGGAGGGGAAGGGGGTGTGGGTCTGGTGGGAAGGGGTGTGGGTCTGGTGGGGAAGGGGTGTGGGTCTTAGTGGGAAGGGAGTGTGGGTCTGGTGGGGAAGGGGTGTGGGTCTTAGTGGGAAGGGGGTGTGGGTCTGGTGGGGAAGGGGGTGTGGGTCTGGTGGGAAGGGGGTGTGGGTCTGGTGGGAAGGGGGTGTGGGTCTGGTGGGGAAGGGGTGGAGGTCTGGGGGGAAGGGGGTGTGGGTCTGGTGGGAAGGGGGTGTGGGTCTGGTGGGAAGGGGTGTGGGTCTGGTGGGAAGGGGTGTGGGTCTGGAGGGGAAGGGGTGTGGGTCTGGAGGGGAAGGGGTGTGGGAGGAGGCTTGTATCCCTTAGTGTATCTTAACTTTCTCCTCCAAACAACAGCTATTAGGTCCTCGTGCTCTATCACCAATGGTCTTTAATCACCGTTCACCAAACACTTAATTTCTACACCAAACAACAAACAATTCAACACTTATTTTCGGATATAATATTACTAATTATTTCCATTATAATTTTGTTTTCTATGTTTTAATCATGAAATACTGAAACACTTGGTTGACAAAGGCCGCATTGAACCATCGACCTGTTCAACATGCAACACAATACAACACACACACACACACACAACACCCCTTGTTTACATCCGTTTGAGTGTTGTGTTTCAGATTAGTATTCCGAATTAGCAAACATAAATTGTGCTTCGTATAAATTACCTTTTGTTGTTCAATGGAAAGAGATGGCTAACAGATTAAAACACGAATTACGATTTTTGGCCTGTAATGGTTCTCCCCCCCCCCCCTCCCCTTGCCTCAATTCCCTCACCCCTCCCCTCCCCTCTCCCCCCCTTCCTCAGTCATAGATTAAAACGGACCTCAATCGACACCTGTACAAAACTTAGCTAATTGTAATTAAGAACATTTATGGCCCTTATACCACAATGTGCACACACACACACACACACACCGTTTACTCGTTGTTTTGTATCGTTATTGTGACGTCGAGCCCAGGTATTTTTATGTGTTGAAAAAAATTCTATAGATATACAGTATAAATGGGTGTTGCGTGCTGCCAGGGTGTACATACGTGTGTGTGTGTGTGTGTGTACTAGTATTCGTATACACACTAATATTTAAATGACTATACTATTATTTACGCATATACTGTACACACGTATGGAATTAACTTTATACACACACACTCATACGAATATAATGGTTGCCCCTCGTGTAACGAGGATGGCCGGCCCAAGGGCCACCTAGGCGTGAATTTGTTTAAGGTGTAGAAGCTGTCGCCAACACAACTACCACACCCTACGTTAACGAGTTGCATGACCCAGTGTCAAGGAATAGTCCGAGAAGACCGGACAACTTGCCAACTGCACTGGCTAACCATTACCCGGGAATACGATCCGCAAATCGATTAACATCCAGGTTCTCAATTACTGCTGGGTAGAGAGAAGCAAATGGCGTAAAGAAACTTGCCCATAGTTTCACCCTGCCCGGGGACTGAACCCGGGTCCACTCGCACCTCTGGGGTGCTAGACAAGCCTTACTTCCGTCTGTCGGCGATCAATAGAGGACAAATAAAGAGTTACAGCGTTTGAACACAAGACGAACGAACACAAGTGATGGTAATGCTAAATTATACTTCCAACAAACACAACAAACACAGCGAAGACAAAATTACAACTGGTTATGCTATGCTGCCCTTAAAAAAAATTCCCTCGCACACGAAAAACACTATCAGTCAGGCCAGGTGGGGTGGTCATTGGGTTGAGTAAACGCAGCCAGAAACATTTTTCTTTTATGAAAATAGTGGAGACATTGTTCGATCCTCGTGATATGACCAGGTTGGGAATGTACCCCTCAATATTTTAACAGGTAAACGTGTTTTTTGTTACACACGACACCCAGCCGGACGACACCCAGCCGGACGACGACATGTCACACAACATCCCTGCCACACACCACCCCTGCCACACACCACCCGTGCCACACACCACCCCTGCCACACACCACCCTACCCCACACCACCCTACCCCACACCACCCCTACCACACAACCACCCCTGCCACACACCACCCCTGCCACACACCACCCCTACCACACACCACCCCTACCACACACCACCCGTACCACACACTACTCCTACCACACACTACTCCTACCACACACCACCCCTGCCACACACCACCCCTACCACACACCACCCGTACCACACACCACCCCTGCCACACACCACCCGTACCACACACCACCCCTACCACACAACCAGATACTTACAGAGGCAAGCCGCTTGTTATACCAATTATGGCGGTAATCCTCGATACTATCTCATTCTATCCTTCCTTACGACTCCTCCCCCACTCTACCTATATCATTATTTTCTTCCTAAACTCCTTCTCTCTCTCCCTCCATCCACTTCCTTTCTCCCTTGATTATTCACTCACTTTCTCTCTCCCTCCATCCCCTCCTTCTCCCCTCTTGATATTCACTAACTCACTCTCTCTTCGTTATTCACTTACTCAATCACTCTTTCCCTCCCTAGATTAGTCACTCACTCACCGGTTCTTGGTTATTCACTCACTCAGTCTCCCTCCCTCCCTTGGTTATTCACTTCATCACAGGTAGTTAGGTGAAGGATGGACATTATGGTTGGCTGAAACTACCATGACAACCTCTCTCCTTCACCTCTCACCTTCCTCCTCATTATCTACCTTCACCTCCCTCATCCCCCGCCTCCTCCTCCTCAAGCTCCTTCCCCCCATCCCCTTGATCCTCCTCCTCCTCCTCCTGTTATCCCTCCTTCCCCTCCAAATCCTCCTCCTTCTCTACTTCCTCCTCGCTACAGTACAGTACTTACATATCCTGGGTCTCCAGTGCTGTGGGAGGCTGGTGATAGAGCGGCTCATTGGTGCCAGCGTGACGGTAATCTTCTGGCATCTTCTTGACGTCGTCTGCGGGAGAGGAGAGATACTGTGTGAGACATACTGTGTGAGAGCTACTGTGTGAGACATACTGTGTGAGAGGTACTGTGTGAGACATACTGTGTGAGAGACATTGTGTGAGGGATACTGTGTGAAAGAAGAAATACCATGCCAGACAAATTAACATACATAAACATATTCACAATTTCATATATTACCGCAAATAAATTAGTATAGAGACAAAAAAAAAGGATAATGGATATACGAGACACAGTATATGAATAGATAAATCGATTATACACATGGTTATATAAATATATATAAAGACACAAATAAATATGGATAGTGATATAACAAACATATAAATTCATGTTTATACACACACACACACACACACACACACACACACTAACTTCTCCTGTACGGCATTAATTATCACATTACTGTCAAGACATCACATTGAGACCGTGAAAACTTTTAACAATAAAATACCCAAAACAAAAACAAAAATCCTCGTCGAAATTTTCTAAACGCAACATTTTTTTTTCTATTTACTTTAGATCATTAACAACAGCAACCTTGTGTATAATATGAATAATAATTAAGGAAATCATGTAAGCGTGAGATATTTCAGACGCCTTGTTGAAGTTCAGGGAGAAAAAATACTCAGAAAATTCTTTAAAAAAATAAGGGGTGGGGGTGAGACAAGGGGGGCTGGGGGTTGGGGGGCTGGGGGCAGGTAGGCTGGGGGCAGGGGGGCTGGGGAGGGGGTAAGGGGCAGCTGGGGGCTGGCGAGGGTGGTAAGGGGGGGGGGCTGGGGGGGGAAGCTGGGGGGGGCTGAGGAGGGGGTAAGGGGTGTGTGTTTCTGCCTGGTAGCGGACCTTCTGATGCACGGTGTTTTAATGACCTGGTTGAAGTGTACCTCACAAGGTAGGAAGGTGTAGTGTACTACACCTTCCTACTTTGTCACGACACCCAGGTACTGTGTAATACTGCCCTTCATAGACCCCCCCCCCCCACCTTACCAGGACACTTGCTCCCTTAACATCACACACAATAAAGACTATCGTGCACTTAACACCAAGCACTACACTTATCCACTTAGCACTTCACTTTTACACTTAACACGAAACACTACACTTATCCACTTAGCACTTCACTTTTACACTTAACACGAAACACTACACTTATCCACTTAGCACTACACTTTACACGAAACACTCCACAACACCCCCAAATTTTATGACTCGTGTGTACAGTACACTCCCACCACCTCCCTCAGTACACTGGCCTCACACTCCTCCTCAGTATTAAAGTACAACCAGTCAAGGGTGTGGTTACAAGTACAATACCTACAATGTTTTGGGCCATGGCGACGTACGATACACAAGTCCTCACTGTAAACACGGCCATGGACGCGGTCACCACACAGCTCAAGTCAACTCACTCAACTCGTCCCAGACATCGTGAACGAGGCGTCAAGTACCAGACCATAATTTTCAATCATCACAGTCC
The DNA here is from genome assembly GCA_958450375.1 of Homarus gammarus. Taxonomy (NCBI): domain Eukaryota; kingdom Metazoa; phylum Arthropoda; class Malacostraca; order Decapoda; family Nephropidae; genus Homarus; species Homarus gammarus. The sequence goes on along the minus strand of CAUDMG010002821.1, from coordinate 527,910 downwards.
CGGTAAATTAGTATTTACATTTTCAACGACGTAATGCTCAACTTTCCTTCCCCTAATTTAAAAAAAATCTCCGAAATTAATTTGAAATTCAGATACGAAAATAAATCATTCCAATCTCAAAGGACATTTCTTGAGAAGTTGTTGATAAATATGCTGAAAAGTTTTTGTGAAGATGATAAATAAATACCCGGGAGTTGCCTAAGTTTTCAAAAGTGTTAGTTCATTTTTCTCTTATTTCTTCATGTATCTAACTACGTGAACAATAATAATAATATTGAAAAGAAAAAAGAAAGAAAAATAAGACGAATGATAAAAGCTAGACTGAAGAGAAAAATACTTAGGTCAGAATAAACAATGGCAAGATAGTTCACTGCTCTATTACTGTTCACTTCAGGTCTCGGATCCTCCATGTTTGATGCTCCTTCGTAACAATAAGAAAAATAAACAAAGTGATCAAGGAACACCAATACACCCACCTGTTTGTCTCTGTCTGACTGTGTGTTGGTCCTGTACGTTCATCGGATCACCGCCTAAATTTTTCACAACTGGTCGACCTTGGCAACGACTCGGCCAAGGTCAGAGGTTAATCACTGAAGGGAAACATTCATTACTGGTAGCCGATTGGTTGTTGAACGACTCGAGATGTATGCGAGGTAAACTTACGGCCATCACACACACACACAAACAGGTACCAATACGAGTTGTCATATCGTGATCAACTGTTCCAAGATAGCTCACAAGATAACTAAGACTTCAATTAAGTGAGTCTTCAATAACCGAGACTCTTCATTAAGCGTGTCCTGGATAACCGACGTTCTAATTACCTGATGCCTGGATAATAACAATTCTAATTAACCGAACCGCCGCCTAACCGACGACATGACGCACCGGGATCGTTTTCTTAATGGCCGCGTTAAGATACTCCAATTACGTACAAAAACGAGGGAGATTTCAGAGTCTAATGGTTGCAATTGGCCAAATTCAGAATCCAATTTCTACCCCAACTATTCCAATAGGAGTTTGCGAATGACATTAATCGTACACCCAATGCCAGCTATTCCAAAACACAGACTTCAATTACAATTACCTACGCGTGTATATATATATTTTTTTTTCGCGTGTAATAAACCTTATTTATGATTCTGCGGTGAGGTGTAATTTAGAGATTAACAGAAGGAAAGAGTTTGTTTGTAATCACTGGGAGAATAATTTGAGGAATATTTCTAAGATACGTTACTAGTAATTATGGTAATTCAATTTGCTTATAAATGAAGGAATCATAATTAAACAAATGGATCATCAGAAGATTATGACCTTGAGATTAACCACCCGAACGCTAACCTAATTTAACATAACATAACTTAACGTAACGTAAAATAACGTAACCTAACCTAACCCCTAAGGAAGCATCAGAGTGGTTAATCATCAGGTGACATAAACTGGGGTGCCTAATCGTCAGGTAATCCTTATCAATCACCAAGAATTAGATAGACATTAGCTGAGTTAATCATCAATATAGAAATAAAAATCATCCCTCTCGCACCAAAGACATACATCAATCAAGTCAGTGAAGGAATAAATTGAGTTAAATCAACTTAGCTGTATTTGAAAGTGTTATTCAGTGTTTATGAAGGGAATATGTACTGTACTATAAGACCCTAGAGAAAGAAGGGACTGGTGTTGGGTGTAAGAATAAAATAATGCAAAAAAGAGTAAAGTGAACAATAATAAAATTAAACAAAATAATGGTGAGAGGAAAAACAAGTTAGATATATTAAAAAAAAGTCAAGAAATAACAGTGAATTAAAATTATGTCAAATTATATCAAAGAAAATAAAACAATAACACAAACGACCAAACACGACCAAACACGACCAAACACAACCAAACACGACCAAACACGACCAAACACGACCAAACATAACCAAACACGACCAAACACGACCAAACACAACCAAACACGACCAAACACAACCAAACACGACCAAACACAACCAAACACAACCAAACACAACCAAACACAACCAAACACAACCAATACAACCAAACACAACAAACACAACCAAACACAACCAAACAACCAAACACAACCAAACACAACCAATACAACCAAACACAACCAAACACAACCAAACACAACCAAACACAACCAAACACGACCAAACACGACCAAACACAACTAAACACGACCAAACACGACCAAACACGACCAAACACGACCAAGCACAACCAAACACGACCAAACACAACCAAACACGACCAAACACGACCAAACACGACCAAACACAACCAAACACGACCAAACACGACCAAATATAACCAAACACAACCAAACACAACCAAACACGACCAAACACAACCAAACACGACCAAACACGACCAAACACGACCAAACACGACCAAACACGACCAAACACGACCAAACACAACCAATACAACCAAACACAACAAACACAACCAAACACGACCAAACATTACCAAACACGACCAAACACAACCAAACACAACCAAACACGACCAAACACGACCAAACACAACCCAAAATTATAATGCCATTAAGATATTTAAATCAAGTTCACTAAATTCCACAAAGACTATTTTTTTTCCTTCATTATTATCCTATTAAAAAATCTTCACATAATCTTCTTTACAACGTTACTGTGAAAACCTGCAGCACAAGGGAAGATTTTCATGTGTGTGTTGAGTATTTGATGAGGGGAGGACGCCATGTTTGTTTACCTCTGGCTCAAGTGTGGGAATCCCTGACACTGTTTATTATCATCCTTATTCTATACACACACACACACACACACACACACACACACACTTCTCCTCTACCTCCTCCTGTGTTAAGTGTGTCTTGTCACAGTGATCTAAACATTACACCCATCCATCCCTCCTCCTCCTTCCCTTTCCCTCTCCACCTCCTTCCCTTTCCCTCTCCACCTCCTTCCCTCTCCTCCTCCTCGAGTATTAAGTACACCTACTGTTCCACTGCTCTACACACTACACCCCCCCCAACACGAAAAAGGTGCCAACTGCTGTGTATACCTGCTGGCCTCCTCACTAAATTACAAGGTCCTCCTCCTCCCACACCTCCGTCAGAGTACAAAGCCCCTCCTGTAGGGTTCATTTCTCCGTATTGGTTCAGTTACCCTTAAATCTTGCACTCGCCTGTAGAAAAAAATCACCCTAACATCTGAAGAATAAGTCCTCTTCATTTTTTCCTCTGTGACTTTACGTATCTTTAATTCTCTTTTATTTTTATTTTTATTTTATTTATCATATCCCTAGACTCTCTCTCTCTCTCTCTCTCTCCCTCTCTCTTATGCTTTACACGTCTTTCTTTAACCTTGTCACTTTCCCATCCCATCTCTATCCTTCCCAAGTCCACCCCCCCATCGTCCTCAAGTCCCTCCCTACGTCCCTCCTATCCTACACTCACTGCGAAGCGTCAAAGTAGCAACGTCCTTCAGTCTCTTCTTCCTCCTCCTCCTCACCATCATCTTCATTCTCCCTTTCTTCTTCCTTATTCTCTAGCTTTCATTGACAAGGTTATTCTCTCCTCATCCCCCCTCCCTCCCTCCCTCCTGCTTCTTCTTCTTATTCTTCCTCCTCCTCCCTCGGACTGCCCTCCCTCTTCCCACCACTTGTCAACCGCCGACGAGGGTGAAAATTCTGTGATTAATGGAGGATGGTGTGATGAAGACCTAGCTGGGGGAGGAGGGGGAGCAGGAGGGTGGGGAAGGTGTCGACGATGAAGACCTAGCTGCTGGGGGAGGTGGAGGAGGGGGTGCAGGAGGAAGAGGAGAAAGGCGTCGACGCAGCCGGAGCCACGAGCTAATTACTTGCGCCGGGAGTCGTGTTCTCGAGGCATTTTTCTCAGCATGTTATGAGCGGGAGCGAGGAAAATACGCAGAAGGGGGGGGGGGCAAAAATACGCACAGGGAAAGGGCAAAAATACGGGAAATGGGGGGTGAGGGGGGGTAAGGGGAGTGGAAGAGGAAAGAGGGGAAAATAAACACGGGAAGAGGGTGGAATAAGGGGAATGGGGGAAGGGGAGATGAGGGGGAGATGAGGAGAGAAGGAGGGTGAGAGTGGAAGAGGAAAGAGGGGAAAAATACACACGGGAAGAGGGTGGAATACGGGAAGAAGAGGGAGATGGAATAAAAGTGGGAAGAAGGAAAGAGAGGGTAAAATGGTGTGAAAGCAGTGAACAAAAATAAACACATACACGGAGAGAGAGAGAGAGAGAGAGAGAGAGAGAGAGAGAGAGAGAGAGAGAGAGAGAGAGAGAGAGAGAGATAATGATCGAGGTGGCTAAAAAACTCTTGACACCACATGTTGAAGAAGACTTAAGCCAAGAGTCCTCCTCCTACACCCCGTCTCCTCCTCCTCCTCCTCCTCACGGCTCTTAGAAGAAATAAAATGAGGAGAAGGAGGAGGTGGTGGAGGAGGTGGAGGAGGAGGAGACGGGGTGGAGGAGGAGGATAGGGGGAGATGGAGGAAGGGGAGGGAAGGTGGAGGAGGGGGACGTGGAAAGGAAGAGGAAGGGGATAGAAGAAGAAGAGGAGGAGGAGGAAGGAGAGGGGAAGGAGGAGGGGGAAAGGGGAATAACAACAACAACAACAACAACAAAAACATCAACAACAATAATAATAATAATAATAATAATAATAATAATACAAATAATAATAATAATAATAGGTGATAGATGATGAAAAACTAACGACAATAATAAAGGGGTTAAATAAAGTTGATAAATTATGAAAGAAAAACTGACGATAATAGAGAAATTTGATGAAGATGGTGGATGAAGAAATGCCAAAGTGAAGAAGCATTATTATACTGAACATAAAAAAAACATAAAAAAACAGCAACAAAAACAACAACTAACAACAGGGTGGGGAGGGGGGAGGGGGTGATGAGTGTGTAGAGAGAAAATGTAAGAAACGAGGGAAGTGGAAAATAAAAATAAGAAGCATAATACGAATTACTGACCTGTGTTCATTGACAGAAATGTGTATTTTTCTCCGTCAGTGAGTGAGTCAGAGTGAGTGAGTGAGTGAGTGAGTGAGTGAGTGAGTGAGTCATGTACAGGACAAATAAAAGATATGACAATTACGGATGCTCTCTCTCTCTCTCTCTCTCTCTCTCTCTCTCTCTCTCTCTCTCTCTCTCTCACCCCTTTGGTTCCCTTTCCTTTCCCCCTTCCTCCCTTTACTCTTCTTCCCTCCCCTTTCCCTGTTCTTTTTTCCCTCACCTTCCTTTTTTCCTCCCTTATCCCCTTTCCTTCCTTCCCTTAACATCCCATTTAGTCAATTCATCCACCAAACACCTCATTATTCACCCATTTTACGTATTCCATTAATTCCCCTTCGTCCCTTCATCCACCCATCTTCGTCCTCAACCAACAAACCAACCAACTACTCACCCGTTCATCCATCCCCATCAACCAACTAATCAACCACTCTCCCACTCATCCATTGGTCAAAATCAACCGAGTAACCTAACCACAATCTCTAATTTTCCATTCCTATCCATAACCATCCATCCATTCACTACCCCAGCTACATAAAATCGTCCATTCATCCATCCATTACTCCAAAAACACACACAATCATCCATTCATCCATCCAACATCCACATCACTTACTTATCTACCCATTAACATGATTTCACCTAAATCCTTTTCATCCACTCACTCGCCACCCCTCCCATCTCCCCCTCCATCACCCACTCACCATCACCCCCCATCCCCCCCCCCCCCCCACACGGATGAAATGACCTCCCACGACCCCCAGACTTCAGTATTCCTGGCTCATGTTTGCCTCCTGTTATTTTTCCCCCGCAACACACACCCAAAATTCTCGGAGTTTTAAGGGTGTGTAATTACTGCGGTTCTTAGATACACACACCTTGTTAATCACATCCTAGGCTCTCTTCCTCCTCCTCTTCCTCTCCCTCCCTCCTTCCTTCCTCCTCCTCCTCCTCCTCCTCCTTCTTGGTGATTCTTAAGTTGACTTTACCACATCTTAAGAGGCCACGATTCTTTAAAAATAAGACTCTTACGCTGGCTATAACGTCTTACACCATGATTCTTATTAAAGTAAATATAACATCTTGGTGCGTAGATTTTTAAAGTTACAAGAGAGAGAGAGAGAGAGAAACTCCCTAACCCCTCCCTCCCTCCTCCCAACCAACCTCACGTAAAAAAGCCAGTTCTGAATCAGTGCGTTGTTACCCTATGCTCGGCTGCGCGTACAATCGGATTTGAGAATAAGTTTTCTGAACACATAAACAGCGCGAAATGGAGAGGAAACCTTGGCTGAAAGACGGAGGGAAATTTTCGCTCACTACCGCCAACTTAAAGAGGCCACAGAACTCTGGGATGATGGCGTGAGGTATTGCATTTTTTTCCACCTCCTTCCACCCCTCCCCCCACCATCCGTGTTCTCTTCCCCACCACCCCCTCTCCCTTCCCCCCTCCCTGTCTAGATCTCTAATTAATTTATATTCTTACGTGCAAACAAACTCCACAGCTGAATTATATTAGATGTAATTAATCTCTTCTTGTACATGTTCAGTCCTCCACAAGGGAATTATATACATTAAATGGTATAACAACTTGGTAAGGAATTATAATTATATCAAAGACTGACAATAATATGATCATACAACAGCCTAAACAAAATTACCAATTATTTAAAGTGTAATTAATCGATTTTTGAACAGGTAAATCAAGCAATTATATTAGGAATTATTTTACATTACATTTGCATACATGTAAACCAATTTAATACATAAATCACTAATTAAATTGCAAATAACCATCAATTTATTATCATACAGGCAAACTAGGTAATTATATTAGGAATTTCATTACACAAGAAGTAATTAATTTAATCTGGTAAAAGAAACTATCAAACTAGGAATTACATTATATAAACCGTAATTAATTCCCACTCTTAGCTACCACCACCAACTTCACAACTAAATTAGCCAAACTACCTGACATAAGACTTCATAAATTAGCACAGCAGATAAACACCACCACCAAACAACTAAATCACGCATAAGATTATATAAAAGACCCATTAATTTATTGTCCTCCATGCAAACAACTTACCAACTAAATTACCAATTACATTACACGCAAGACGTAATGAAAGCGAGGTTATTGTGTTATCTCGTAAAGGGGAAAATAAAAGGCCCTCTTATAATATTAATAAAACCGCGTAAACATGACGGGAAGAAGTGCAGTCTGTGGCGAATATAATACTCCCCAACATGACGGGAAGAAGTGCAGTCTGTGGCGAATATAATACTCCCCAACATGACGGGAAGAAGTGCAGTCTGTGGCGAATATAATACTCCCCAACATGACGGGAAGAAGTGCAGTCTGTGGCGAATATAATACTCCCCAACATGACGGCCACTTGGGGGAGAATTTATCAAGTCCACGCTGGAGCTTCCTTCTTTTTTTGTTATTATCGTCTCTTATTCCCTATCTTCTTCTTTATTGTCTTTTCTGCGTCACTGCTTTTGAAGACTCTCTATAATAAAGCTTTGTTTATCTTCTTTCTCTGTAGCTGTTTAAATGTAAAGAAAATAAGTTAAAGATTACGATTAACTTTTTGAAGACTTTAATCTCTTAGACATGACTTAGTAGAAAACGATATCAAGGAGTTCCAGTACTCCGTTGAATTACCGGACACCTATATATCCGAAACGTCAGAATACCGGACTGGGGACTCTACTATAATTGTATTACCAGTGAACTAACACAACAACGGAGCGAACACCATGTACTGTAAGGTGGTGGTGAGGCCGTAATGTACTGCCGACACTTGACAATTTACTGCCTGACGAGTTCTGGTAATTGTAAATGCTGTTTAGGTCAATGGTGTGTGGCTACTGAGGTAGAAATTTCAGATCACCCACATTTTATTTCACCTTACGATTAACCTAACCTAACCTAACCTAACCTAACCTAACCTAACCGCTCCAGGTAGGGTTATGGTCTTCAATCATCAGGTGAAGTAAACTGGGGGGGGGGGGGGGGCCAAACTTCAATTGATCCAAAATTTCTTAAAAAAAAAAATGTAAAATGTATGGAAGGAGTAACATACATACATACATACATACATACATACACACATACATACATACAAACATACATACATACATACAGAAACATTTTGCCGACCTATACTATAACATGAAGCTTACGGGATAGGAATAATAATGAGATGAATATAGATGCTATGTCTCCAACTCATTATCAATCCCCTTAAAAAAAAAAATATTAAATATAAAGTAAATAAAAATAAATAAAATAAGTTGGGGATATTTTGGGGGATTTTTTTATTTTCATACTAACAACTTAATGCCGACAAACTTCATTGAAAACTGACAGGAAAAGAACAATTAGCTGATGGAACTGTTTATAATTACTTCAGCGGTCATTACAAATACTAATGACCAAATTAATCACTATTTTTTACCCTGGAACTTTGGTCAATATTTTACACCAGATTTTCAATGATATAAAATTTTTAATATAATAATAATAATACAAAAAAAATCGAAGCATTAGGCCAGGGATATTTTTTCAGTCGTATGTTTTTTCTCTCTATCTTGGAGCTGTGTATGTGTGTATGTGGAAATGTCTGGGAAACTGTAGTGGATCTATTTTTCTCTCTTATTATATTTCTTAATATTTATGTTTTAACTGGAAACAGATTTTTTCAGGATAATTGTCTGAAACTTTTGTCTTGGCAGTATAGAGATGGACTGGGGCGTTTACACTAAAGAGCAACACGCAATGGCCTGGTACCCCCCTCCCCCCTTTTTTTCGGCCCTACGTAATGGACTGAAATCATTTTCTTTTTGAGGGGGGGGGGGGGGGGAGGTAAGGGAAGTATATAATGGCCTGAAATCTTTTTTTTTTTTTGGTATTTTGCACTGAGGCGGAGAGAAGGGTTGTGGGGGGAGACAACACAATGGTCAGAAACCTTTCTTTTTTATGGCACTAAGCAATGTCATGAAACTATTTTATTGGGGGGAGGAGGCGGGGGGAAGGGGAGGATGGGGAGGGGAAGGGAAGGAGAGAGGGGAAAGGGGAGAAGAGTGGGGAAGGTGGGAGGATGGTGTGGCTGGAGGCACTACGTAATAGCTTGACCTTTTTTTTTTAACTATGCAATGGGCTGAAACATTTGTTTAATTAAAAGCCTCCCCCCCTTCCCCCTCCCCCCTCGGCAGCAGAACTCCTGCCCCCCCCCCCCCCTTACACACACACACCATCTGCCACTCACTGTACCAACTAATTAAACTGACGATTAAGATGGATTATTGCCCGGCTGAGTAATGCTACCCTCCCAACCTGACCCCCCACCACCACCACCACCACATCCCCGACACCTGACTCTCCTCACCAACTGTGTACGTGTCTGTGTACTCTGGTAATGAACCTAGGTATGTCTGTAAGTGTGTGTGTCTGTGTGTCTGTGTGTACTTTGGTAATGAACATCGATGTGTCTGTGTGTCTGTATATCTGTGTGTACTCTAGTAGTGAACTTCGGTGTGTCTGTTAGTCTGTGTGTGTGTGTCTGTGTGTGTGTGTCTGTGTGTGTGTGTCTGTGTGTATTTAAGTTCCTCTTAATGGTATTTTTATTTGTTTACAGAGAGAGAGAGAGAGAGAGAGAGAGAGAGAGAGAGAGAGAGAGAGAGAGAGAGAGATAAGAGGCAATAAACATACGTATAGACAGAAAACGGAAATAAAAATAACGTTAGAGAAGGAGAATTAGAGATAGCGACTGTCTCTCTCTCCTTGTCTCCTATACAACCAATTGAAGCGCTTTTCTGTCTCTACTTCTTCTATTATTATCTACCGTCTCTTACTGTCAATCTACTTCTACCTACGTATACTCTCACCTGTCTACCTACAGTACAGGCGGTGAGGTAATTGACTACCCTACAAATTACCTGACTAAATCTACCCAAATTCACCTTAATTACTTCACCTGTCCTGGACCAAATTAAGGTTATATTTAAGCTTCGTTCCCTTCGGTTTAATAATAATATATATGGATTTTTTTTTAATTTCGCGACATCACAGAATTTTTCAAGAATTTCGCCAACATTTTAACCAACTGAGGCAAAAATGTGACGTAATTTACCCGGCCTGAATAAAGTTTAATTTGCTCTAAGTTTCGTTCGTTTCGGTAGTGTGTTTTTTTGTGGGGGGGGGGGGGTGATGGGTGGGGGGGGTGATGGGTGGGGGGGGGGATGGGTGGGGGGGGGTGATGGGTGGGGGGTGATGGGTGGGGTGGGGGGGGGCAGTAACGTAGAGGGTTTAAAAAAAAATACATATAAATATAAAATTCACCACATTTTCGCCAACTGGGCTAAAAATCTGACGTGACCTGATTTACGATATCGCTTAGTTTGGTTACGGAAGTTGTTAAAATAACGGGAAAGTTGTGTTAGGGACGTGGCCACATTATGAGGCCCGGCCATGTAAACCGCCACCATCACTGTTGTTCCCGCCTGCTGATGTGTGCCTATAAGCCTACATGCGACAATAAACACGAAATAAGCTACAGCAACGTCCCCCAAAACGCTATATATGACTATAAAATGGCGCCATAAGCACAGAGTTGCAGTACATGAAGATTAGAGCGGAAAAACTAACCCGCCAAATACCCGGGACAAGCCTCGCCCGAACGATCGGATTTGCATCCATTACGACACGCTGCACGTTAACTTGTGATCCCACGAACGACGGCAGTGGCGGCGAGAGAGAGAGAGAGAGAGAGAGAGAGAGAGAGACGCTCTGCCCTCTCCTCACCCTTCACTTAAAACATGTTTCCCCTGGCATAACCCAAAGCCAAGGGTAAGAGGATCGGAGCCCTTTTGAAACCCGAATTACCTATACGATAAACTTACTGGGCCGCGCATCCCGACAATAATCCAAATGTAACACACAGATTATAAGGTCCAACTCGAGCTGCCCGAGGTACGAGAGTTAACGTGAGGGGCGAAGGGACTTGAGTTGACACACATACATAAAGGAAGGTCGCACGGTGGCGTTAAGGTCAGGTGTCCACGGAAGCTGGGGGGGAGGGAGAGGTCGGGTGTCCATAGATGGTTACTGTGTATAAGCTACTTGGTAATCCTTTTAAATACTCCCTGGTCATGGTTGGCTGCAGCTGGACGATGTGAGAGCCTTATTAGTGGTACAGGGAGAGAACAGGAGGAGGAGGATAATGAAGAAAGAGAGGAGGTGGAAGAGGATAATGAAGATAGAGAGTAGGAGGAGGGAGAAGAAAATAATAGACAAAGAGAGAAGGTGGAGGATAATTAGGCAAGAAAGGAGGAGGAGAATAATGAAGAAAGGGCGGAGGAGGACGAAGAAGAGGATAATGAACTAAGAAATGAGGAAGATAAAGGGGAAAGAGGAAGGAAAAGAGGAGAATATAGAAGAAAGAGAGGAGCATGAGGAGGAGGATAATAAAGAAAGAGAGGAGGAGGAGAAGAAAGTATTATACAATAGAGAGAAGGTAAGAGAGAGGAGATCAGAGAAGATAAAGTGAAAGATGTAAGTTGATGAAGGAAGGAAGGAGGGGGAGAGAGAGAGAGAGAGAGAGAGAGAGAGAGAGAGAGAGAGAGAGAGAGAGAGAGAGAGAGAGAGAGTATCACTAGACTACTGAAGGTACCACATCCATCATTCAGATTCACCGTTAAGAGATAAATTAGGTAAGTGGACTGTGACGGAGACCCTTCCAAGGACTTAAGTCAATGTGTGATAAACTCTCTCTCTCTCTCACACACACACACACACACACACCTGTGAACAATGAACTGGGCTCTTAAAAGCTCTCTCACACAGTATATTCCACCTAATCTGTTGCAGAGGATTATGGCCAAGATATATCACAGTATTGTTTATCAGGCAGCGAGATATGCTAAGTATACTTAAGCAGTATTTGAGTGGGTGCAGCGGAGTATACGAAGAGGTAAATATGTTTCTTGCTTGGGTGGTATATTCTTATCGTATACCCAGTGCATGGACCCGAATATTACGTAAATATATAATCCTAACATATCGGGGGGGTGGGGGGGGGCTGAGGTAGCGTATGGCGGCTGTACATTGGCTTGGGGAAGGTTCTTAGACCAGGGTTATATAAATACAGGCGAGGAAGGTGAATACAAGAGGTGTATCGACTCTATGTGCACATTAACACACACACACACACACACACACACACACACACACACACACACGTAGATGTTGTTTGTCTGAGGTAACGCAACAGGCGGGAGAGAGGGACCAAAGAGTGTGTAACAAATGATAACACGTTAACACAAATAAGGATATACTCTCTCTCTCTCTCTCTCTCTCTCTCTCTCTCTCTCTCTCTCTCTCTCTCTCTCGCACACATTGCCATCAACAGAGAGGACACAGTGATGGAACCATGGCAACCGGCGCGAAGCAGTGGGATGGTAGATCTAGGTCCTAGGAGAGGGAGGCTGGGGGGGATGAAGGAGGCTGGGAGTGGGTGAAGGAGGCTGGGGGTGGGTGAAGGAAACTAAGGGGGAGGGGGGGCATGGGAGAGGGAAACTGGGGAGGGGGGGGCGGGTGGTCTCCCAAGGGTCAGGATCTCTCATTTTTTATTCTTAACGACCCTGTATCCGGCGCGTGTATTGTTGAGTGGGTAATGGTCCCTTGTGTGTGTGTGGGGGGGGGGGGGGGGTAACATTCCCTCGCACACGAACTGATGGCACATACATCCATACATACTGGATATGGAAGGTTACACACACACACACACACACACACACACACACACACACACACACACTCTTCATTCTTTGAGTGGTTCAGTCGGAGAGCAACAAGGAATATATGTACTCATGTGGGTTATGTCTGTGTGTGTGTGTGTAGTCATATGGCTCATGTCTGTGTGTGTGTAGGCATATGGGTCATGTCTGTGTGTGTAGTCATATGTCTTGTGTCTATGAACAACGCTAAATATACAGTGTATGGCCAGGCAGACATACAGCCACACACTGCAACACTACGCCCTAGACTGTGCGAAAATCGAATCTTTTAGGGACATGTCCAAGTATATACCGTGTGTGTGTGTGTGTGTGAAATGGCACAGCACACCACAGCGCCTGGCGTAAACCTTCAATCCATAATGAATCACATGAGAGAGTTACGCCTTCTGCCTGCTGTGGCGCGCGCCTGTAATGGTAAGAGCACCAGGGGGGGCCTTCTTGGTTGTGTCTGTCCCTCCTTCCGCATGTTTGTCTGTCTGTACGTCTGTTTATATGTTCTGTCTGTCCGTTATTTGTGTATTTCTGTCCGTTAGTGTGTCCGTCGGTCCGTTTTTTGCCCTTTTTGTCGCGTTTATGTTCGGTTATGTTTATAATTTTTATGTTGTGTTTTTCTTCTAATTTTGTAACTGTTGGCTCTCTCTCTCTTTCTCTCTCTCTCTTTCTCTCTCTCTCTCTCTCTCTCTCTCTCTCTCCCCCCTCTCTCTCTCTCTCTCTCTCTCTCTCTCTCTCTCAGTTTGTCTGCCTGATTGTCTCTCCTTCTCTCCCCGTCTCTTTCTATGTCTTCTTCCCTATCTCTCTCTATCTCTCCCCTTCATATACACCAGAAAAACACAGTCGCGCCATTCGTCACAGGAATCCCACCTATTAAGACACGAATCCACACAAATACTACCCATTCACACAAACTGGCACCCCCCATTATCCTCCCCATTCACACAAACTGGCACCCTCATTATCCTCCCCATTCACACATACAGCCCCATTATCCTCCCCATTCACACAAACTGGCACCCCCCATTATCCTCCCCATTCACACATACAGCCCCATTATCCTCCCCATTCACATACAGCCCCATTATCCTCCCCATTCACACATAAAGCCACATTATCCTCCCCATTTACACACACACATACAGCCCCATTATCCTCCCCATTTAGACATACACAAACATACAACCCCATTATCCCACCCATTTACACTTATAGCCCATTAACCTCCCCATTCGCACCCATTATCCTCTCCATTCACACACAAAAATACACCCCCATTTTCCTCCCCATTTACACCCCAATCCTTACCCATTCATATACAAACACCCTAATTTCTCCCATTTACACACACAAACAAACATCTATAAGATATAAATACACACACACACACACACACACACACACACACACATCCCCCTATACCTGCACATACATCATTTCCCCTTCTCCCAATCATATTAATTTCTCTCTCACACACAAGTGGGACTTAGAGGGAGAATAAAACTAGTCTCCCATCTTCCTTATTGGAGAGAAAACGGCAGCTTGAACCTATGGGAGGAGGAACTTATACATTTTCTGCATTACAATAAAGAAAACGGCAGAGTGAACCTACGGGAGGAAGGACTTTTTTTTAAAACACTTTTCTTCGCTATTAGTAAATTAAATGGGGAATCTAGGTAGCCATTAGCAGAGATGATGGCATGCAGTGTTTCTACCTCCATCCACGTTAAAGAAAGTAAACAAAGAAATATAAGACCACTGAGAGCAAATAAAAGAGAGGAAAAAAAAAGTCTACCTTTCTCCATTTTTCTTACAGAAGAGAAAACGAAAAAAAAAAAAAAAGACTCAAAGAACGAAGATTTACGGAACGAAGACTCAGGTAAAGAGATAGACTTTATAGTAAAACAAGACAGTCTTCCCTCCTCCAAGCTCCACATATCAAAGAAAATGGAGCATAAACAAAGGGGAGGTAGAGAGGGGACTTAAAATGGTCGCCAAAATTCCCCCTCCACATTAGAGTAAAGGGAAAAAGAGCCGTAGGTCCATAATGGGGAAAGTGGGGAGGATAGGGGTATAATGGGGAAATATAACCATCTAGAGCGTACAAATCCCCCCCCCCCATGTATTACAGAAAACGGAGCATAACCCCAAGGGAAGAGGGGGAACTCAAGGGATTTCTGGATAATAACAATGAGGATTATTCTATCAAGGCGAGGGAAGTAGCTAGATGGACTGGGGTCATGAGGGAGGGAAGGGAGTCATGAGGGAAGGAAGGGAGTCATGAGGGAGGGAAGGGAGTCATGAAGGAAGGAAGGGACTCCCAAACGGTAAGAGAGAGAGAGAGAGAGAGAGAGAGAGAGAGAGAGAGAGAGAGAGAGAGAGAGAGAGAGAGAGAGACCCCTTCCCGTACCCACTCAAAGGCAAATTACACTTCCCTTGCCATTTCTAAGATGTAATAACATGGCTGATGTGTTATTCAATTAACGCGAGGTTAAAAATAAAGGTTTAGTATGTTAATATGTTCAGGTAATTCTAACCCAGCTGATGTACGAATTCCATTAGTTGGTTAAAAACTCGTGTTAATAAGACCATTATGGTAATACTAACACGACTAATGTGGAATGACTGAAATATCGTGAGGTTAAAAATACCTGTTAATATATTTACACTAACATGACTGATGCTAAATATACGAGTTAATATGGTGATTATGGTAATGAAAACACACGAGTGATATATGCAAGAGTGAAGTGGAGGGAGATGTGTATCTTGACTATTGGCTCTCTCTCTCTC
The DNA here is from genome assembly GCA_958450375.1 of Homarus gammarus. Lineage (NCBI taxonomy): Eukaryota > Metazoa > Arthropoda > Malacostraca > Decapoda > Nephropidae > Homarus > Homarus gammarus. Next base: position 512,280 of record CAUDMG010002821.1, on the reverse strand, counting down.
TCTCTCTCTCTCTCTCTCCCTCTCTCTCTCTCTCTTCTTCACAATCCACTCGCCCTCCTGTTCCTCCCTCCCCCTCTTTCTCCCTCCCTCCCCCATGCCCCCCCCCTTCTCCCCCCTTCCCTCCCTCCCTCCCTCCTTCCCTTCCCTTCCCCAAAGCCAAGAAAAGATAGAGGATATATGGGAAAGATAAAGCTCTCAAGTTTACAACGAGGAGAGCATTGAGTTCCTTTCCCGGCCACCCACACTCTCTCTCCCTTGCCACCCACACCTACTCTCCCTGGCCACCCACACTCTCCCTCCCTTGCCATCCACACTCTCCCTCCCTTGCCACCCACACCTACTCTCCCTGGCCACCCACACTCTCCCTCCCTTGCCACCCACACTCTCCCTCCCTGGCCACCCACACTCTCCCTCCCTGGCCACCCACACTCTCCCTCCCTGGCCACCCACACTCTCCCTCCACGGCCACCCACTGCGGCGTGGGATTTTTTCGAGTGACTAAACCCTAAGTCGAAGCTGAGTCTCGATGTTTACCACAGCTACTGGATCTCTCTCTCTCTCTCTCTCTCTCTCTCTCTCTCTCTCTCTCCTTTGTAATTATTATGTACCGATGTAAACTGTAACCTCTGTAACGATACATTTTTACTTCAGTGAGATATAAGTAACATCATGTAATAAGTGACACATGCACATATAATGATGGTACACTTAAAGAGATACGTGTTACAGTGAAAGATACTGGTGGTCATTATACAGCGAGATACCTTAGAGTGATACATATACATATAGTGGTAATACACTTAAGAGATATGTGTCAGCGTGAGAGATTAAGGAGAGACTGGGTTATAATCAATCGTGGCCATGACATAATCTGCCTATGTTGTCCCATGAATTAGGCTGATACCGAGTGGCTGGAGAGAGAGAGAGAGAGAGAGAGAGAGAGAGAGAGAGAGAGAGAGAGAGAGAGAGAGAGAGAGAGAGCGCAGTAACCCCCCCCCCCCCCCGGACACAACAATAACAACTTAGCTCAAAAAATACAACAAATACATTACAACTTAGCTATTAACATTTTTTCAATCAAAGTCTTTTTTTTTTCCCCAGATATATTTTTACCCTGATATGGCTCATCCCCTTTTCCCCCTACCTCCCTAACTTCTTTCCTATTCTTCCCTATTCCTCTAACTTATCCCCCCTCCTCCTCCGCTACCCTCTACCAGTCTACCCCCTCCTCCTCACTCACTTACCTTCCCACTCCCCCCTTTCATCCCCACTCACTCACCTTCCCACTCCCCCCTTCATCCCCACTCACTTACCTTCCCACTCCCCCCCCTTCATCCCCACTCACTTACCTTCCCACTCCCCCCCTTCATCCCCACTCACTTACCTTCCCCTCCTCTACCTCCCACTCATCCTCCCCTACTTTCTTTCCCTTCCCATCCCCCCCCTCCCTCCCTTACACCCCTTACCTTCCCCCTTCCCCCCTCCCTACATTATTTTCTGTATAATTTAATGTTATAATGAGTAGCTAGGGTCCATTAGCAACTACTAAATATTTCAACACGTGATGTATCCTCAACTGACTTAAAAATAAAAAAAAAATAAAAATTATATATCTATTAAAATTCTTGTTTTTTTTTTTCTTTCTTGAGTTTTGTTTTGATTTTTGTTTTGTTTTCATTAATGGATTCTTATTGCTTACTTTTTGATGCCCTTTTTTTTTGTGTTCGAGAAGAAGGTTAGAGATGTCCACACACACACACACACACACATTGTAATTCTTCCAGCACACACTTCTTAATAAAGACATATAAGTCGTTCAAAACGCACTCTAGCTTCCTCCTAACGCATAAAACACAACACAAAAACGCACTTAAGCTGTTCCAACACATCACAGCTAAAAAAATATACGTATTATCAACTCCAACTAAGATACGCATATCCGTCCTACAGGCAGACGCATGGTGAAGCATATCCAAAAATTTTCTCAACAACATGCGTTCAGGTGGTAAGGGAAAGTCGGATGTTAACGCCCCTTGTGTATAGTTGCTGAGAGAGAGAGAGAGAGAGAGAGTGTGTGAGTGTGTGTGTGTGTGTGTGTGTGTGTGTGTGTGTGCGTGCGTATCATGCGTTGCAAATTCTCGCGTGCCTTTCGCTCATGAATCATGCGTTAGGGGCAGCGCGTTCCACAGTCTGCAGGTCCAATCATGCACCACCGTTCGTCGCGTGTTTGTGGGGACGCGCACCATGCGTCAGAGGCAGTCCTGTTAATATATCTGCGACATCTTCCAGTCTTTCTCTAGCACCGCGCACGCCTTGAACATGCGTCATGCGTCATAGGAATATAAAATGATAATCTAGGTACATTCTTAGGAGTTTATTAAGCGTCATATGCGTATAGAAGGGGCGTCATGTGTGTATAGAAGGGGCGTTATGTGTGTATAGAAGGGGCGTCATGTGCGTTTGAAAGGTGCATTATAGGCTTGTAGAATGTGCGTCAAGTGCGTGTAGAGGGTGCGTCATGCGTCCCAGGAAGCTATTCATCGTGTATAATTCACAAGCATGTAACGGAAGGTTCGATATTGTTTACCAGTGAGGGCGGCGTGAGAATCTGTTTATAATGTTCACTTCTTCTCTCTCTCTCTCTCTCTCTCTCTCTTCTCTACCTTCCTCCGTCTCTCTCTACCTTTTCCTCTTCCTCTCTTTTCCTCTTCCTCTACCCCCCCTCCTCTCAATTTCTTTCTACCTGTATATCATCTTTTACCTCCTTCTTTCTCTCTTCCTTTTCCTTCACCTCCCTCTCTTTCTCACTAATCTCTCTCTCTATCTCTCTTTCACTTCTCTTCTTCTATTCCTTCTCTTCCTCCATTCTTCGCTCCCTCTTACCATCACCATCATCATCTTCTTCTTCATCATCTCTTATTTATCCATCTTTCACCTTCGCGTGTCGGAATGTCGTCTCTCTCTCTCTCATTTATCAAGTCTCCCCTCTTCCTTCTTTTTAGCATCGCGGTCCCTATTAACCATTCATCATTTATTACCGATAGCATCTTCACTTTATTGCTCTCTCTCTCTCTCTCTCTCTCTCTCTCTCTCTCTCTCTCTCGTAAAAGTGAGAGACGTTATCCTGGACCAATCGCAGATTTGTGTCCCAGTGGATTTATTGCCCAGAGTTGAGGAAAGGCAAGACGATCCTATGTGGCCGAGCTTTGAATTTGAAGGGAGAGAGGGAGGGAAAGAGGGGGTGGAGGAAGAGGTGGATAAAGGAGGGAGAGAGGAAATGAGGGGAGGGAGGGAGGAAGAAAGAGGTTGATAAGGTATGGAGGAGGGAGGGATAAGGGATGGGGGAAGGGGGGAATAAGGGGTGGAAGGAAAGGGTAGGCGAAGGAAGGAAGAGAGGGGGAAAGAGAGGGAAAAGGAGCGAGTGAAGTAGGGAGGGGAAGGAAGCTAATGAATGAAGGGAATAAGGGAAGCATAGAAGGAAGGAAATAACAAGGGAGGTGTGTGTGTGTGTGTGTGTACATAACGTGACAAGTAATTAGAGGAAGATAATTGACTATGATTGATACTCTGGGAAAGTGGCGTTCGTGCCTCAGCTGATAGTGACTAGTGATGGTGAGGGTGACTAGTGATGGTGAGTGATGGTGAGCGTGAGTGATGATGGTGACTGGTGACAATATCAAGTGATGGTAACTAATAATAATAAGTCAGAGGCTAAGTATCACAGGTCAAGTGCCATAGGTCAAGAGGTCAAGTGCCACAGGTCAAGAGCCACAGGTCAAGAGGTAAAATGCCACAGGTCAAGAGGTCATGTACCACAGGTCAAGAGGTCAAGTGCTACAGGTCCTTAGGTCAAGTGCTACAGGTCTAGAGGTCAAGTGCCACAGGTCAAGAAGAGGTCACGAGTGTCACAGAGGAAGCTTTGTTATTTTCTAGGCCTTTTAAGTCAAGTCTACCTGTTAAGCGTCTTATCTCTCTCTCTCTCTCTCTCTCTCTCTCTCTCTCTCTTTCATACAATCTATCTAGACCTTCCCTGTATTTTGGAACCACTTAAGGCATCTTGCTGTATTCTTCCCGCAAGCTTTCAAAATAATACAGAAGAAAGGTTGAGAAAGTATAATACTGTAAGGCCTCCTCTTGTGAGTGTCGACCAAATTCATTACTCTCGCACCTAATTTTTTTCTCTCCCTTTCTCCCTCACACATCCATTATACTTTCATTATTTTTGTCTTTCTTACTTCTCTTCTTTTGTCTTATTTTACACTGTCTTCGTTTCATTTTCTTCTTTACTTCTTTTTTGATCTATTTTAATTTTTTCTCCTCTTCTTCTACTTCTTCTTGTCTCCCTCTTTCTTCTTTATTCGACAGTTTCTTGATTTTGCTAATTCCTTTAATCATATTTCTAATCTTCTTATTCCTTATCCTCTTTTATTATTCTTATTCTTCTTCTTCCTCCTCCTTCATCCTTTCTCTTAGTCCTCTTTTTCTTCCTCTTCCTCTAAATCATAATCTTAATCGACCTCCTCCTCCTCTTCCTCCTCCTTCTCCTCTTTCATCCCCTAATCCTTCGTTTTTCCTTTCCTCCCTTAATCTTCCTTCTCCACCTCCTTCTCCTTCCCCTCACCCTTCTCCCTTTCCTCTCCTCTGTGTTTTCCTCCCCTTCCTTCCTCTAACTTCCCCCCTCCTCCCTTTCCTTCCTCCCCCTAAATCTCCCTCCTTCTCCCTTTCCTTCCTCCTACTCTTCCTTCCCTAACTCTCTTCTCCTCCTCACTTTCCTTTTTGTCTTTCTCCTCCTCCTTCTCTTCGTCTACTTCATCTCCCTCTTTCTCCACTCCTCCTCACCTTACTTCTACCCCCTCACCCCTCCTTCTCCCTCCTTCCCTCTCCCTTCCCTCTCCCTTCCCCGCTCTTCTTTGTGCTACGAGAATGTGTGGGTAAGGGGACGCCAAGGGAGAGAGTGGTAAAGGGAGAGTGATAAAGGGAGAGAGTGGCAAAGGGAGAGAGTGGTAAAGGGAGAGTGAAGTGATAAAGGGAGAGAGTGGTAAAGGGAGAGGGTGGTAAAGGGAGAGGGTGGTAAAGGGAGAAAGTGGTAAAGGGAGAGGGTGGTAAAGGGAGAGAGTGGTAAGGGGAGAAAGTGGTAAGGGGAGATAGCAGTAAAGGGAGAGAGTGGTAAAGGGAGAGAGTGGTAAAGGGAGAGAGTGGTAAAGGGAGAGAGTGGTAAAGCGAGAGAGTGATAAAGGGAGATAATGGTTAAGGGAGAGAATGGTTAATGGGAAGCCAAGGTAGAAAACGGCAGCTAAGAAGGAGAATAGTTAAGGGGCGGAACAGCTAAGGGGGAGTGGTAATGGTAGAGAACTAAGGGGTGGTTAGTGGCGTGGACCCTGAGCCTACAACACCAATAATAATAATAATAATAATAATAATAATAATAATAAAATAATAATAATAATAAATTGAATTGCTATACGAACAAGGAGGAGGAGGATGAAGAGGAGTGAGAAGAGGGGAGATAAAGAAGGAAGAGGTGAAGGAGGAGGATAAAGGAGGAAGAGGGAGAAGAATAGATGGGATGGAAAACCCTTAAATAATAGTAAATGAAAAAAAAATATTAACCCAGAGAGAGAGAGAGAGAGAGAGAGAGAGAGAGAGAGAGAGAGAGAGAGAGAGAGAGAGAGAGACCCTTAAGTGAGTCTTTTGAACATTATCCAAGGTTCCTGTAACATATGCAGAACAATAAGTCTTCAAATCTCGGGGTGTAAGTCTGATAACTGACAACGAGGAGTCTTATTAAACTCAACGAGTCTTATAACATGTTGACAACGAGCCTAATAATTAACAAAGAGTATTACAACTTACAACGAGTCGTATAACTAATACTGAGCCTTATAGCTAACAACGAGTCATATAACAACGAATCATTTTCTTTATAAGTTTTACCCCAACAGTAAGTCTCATAGCCACCCCGACAATGAGTCTAATTACATATAATTACGTAGAATTATTTCCACTCTGACATAGTTAACAGCAACTTTAATTTAATTACAGAACAAATTAGCTCCGTGCAGTCCCCCGCTAGTGTGATTAGGTGCATACACACGGCTTTGGGGTTATACACCTGGCTCTGGGGTTATACACACGGCTTTGGGGTTATACACACGGCTCTGGGGTTATACACACGGCTCTGAGGTATATACACACGGCTCTGGGGTTATACACACGGCTCTGGGGTTATACACTCGGCTCTGGGGTTATACACACGGCTCTGGGGTTATACACACGGCTCTGAGGTACATACACACGGCTCTGGGGTTATACACCTGGCTCTGGGGTTATACACACGGCTCTGGGGTTACACACACGGCTCTGGGGTACACACACGCCAAATATGTATGATTAGATATATACACATGGCTCTGGGGGCATACATACTCTGGAAATATGTATGACAAATGATATGTTTGGAGGAGAAAATATAATACACGTATATACCATGTGTGTGTGTGTGTGTGTGTGTGTGTGTGTGTGTAAGTAATTTCTAAATTCCACAACTATAATAAACTACTGTTATTAATTCTCAAAAAATACTAACGATTATTGCTTCCATAATTTTCTAATTAAGTGCAATAAAACACACACACACACACACACACACACACACACACACACACTACAGTACCTGCAGGAATAATAAACATATATAATATCACAATGCTAAAGTGGTTCACGTCTGCTCGTCTGATTTACTTAATAAAAATGTCGAGCGTAAAAGTTGGGTTGTAAGCGACACACGTGAGCGGCTTCTCCAGCACCGAGGATACTCTTCCTTCCTTACTTTAGACTCTCTCCACGTATCTCTCACCTCCTCCTTACCAACACCTATGCCTCTTGTACGTGTGTGTGTCTGTCTCTCATACTACCAACTTTGTATCTCTCTCTCTCTCTCTCTCTCTCTCTCTCTCTCTCTCTCTCTCTCTCTCCCTTTCCTTCCATCTCTCTTAAAATTTCACCTATTTACATATCCACGTTATCCATACAATTATTATTTTCCTTTATTATTAATTCGCTTCTATATAAACTTCTTTCCTCCTTCTATCACTACTTTCCTCATTTCCTCCTTCTATCACGACTTTCCTCATTTCCTCCTTCTATCACGACTTTCCTCATTTCCTCCTTCTATCACGACTTTCTTCATTTCCTCCTTCTATCACGACTTTCTTCATTTCCTCCTTCTATCACGACTTTCTTCATTTCCTCCTTCTATCACGACTTTCCTCATTTCTTCATTCAGCACAGCATCTTCGTTAACCTATCGACCATCACGTCAAGCTTTTATTCACATCTTTATCAAATATTTCTCATTACTCCTGTTTCGGTCTCATTTCTTTTTTCCAATTATTTGCTTCTATTTTACCTACTAACCTAACCTAACCTAACCCCATCTTTATCGTTCTTCACCCTTCATTTTCTCCTTCGTGTTTGTATTTGCTCGTGAAATATTTGTTGTTTCTTCCTTAAGGTCATTGTTAAATATTAAGGTCATTACAATAAACTCTGTATGTATTTCTCTTGTACAAACACACGCAAACAAATACACAAAAAAGGCACACGAACAAACACACTGACACGTGCAATATCATATAATTGCATACATCTAACACACACACACATACATACATTATTTATACACACACACAATTAACACACACACATGCACATAATTAACACACACACACAAACACACAAATAAATAAACAAACACCAAGACAAACATAGAGTTGGCTCTATATAAAACACCCCCCCCCCTCCCCCCAGCACTGGTACATAATTGATATCTATTGTTTAATCCATAACAATACCTCACAGCACAGTGTTCAAACCCACAAGAACTAATAAGAGTAACTCAGGAGTCAGCTTAAAAGAAAAGAAAAACCTCACCCACAGTCATGTCAGGAGAGGCGGAAATAGGATTAATTAAGGAAGGCATCAATACCCCGAAAGAATATTATCAACAGGTGAAAACTGAATCATTTACGTAACGTTAAACATGAAACAGCTTAACACATTTCAAAAAGCTTGGGAGGAGGGTTTCTTTTTTTGTAGGGTGTGGCGGTCGAGTGGATACAGCGCTGGGTCTCTTGTCCTTAGAGCTGTTGGTTCGAACCCTGACCAGTGGCTACCCTAGTCTAACCCAGAGGTAAATGGGTACCTAAATTTACAGCTGGGGAAGTGAAGACAGTGTAGTACAGTGTTGGTCATAGTGCCTCCTTGTGTACCGAAAACAGTGTGCTGCATCCGCACTGCCCCTGAATTGGGTTCCATACATGTACTAATACTGTTACAGCTACCACTACTACTACTACAATCACTACTACTACTACTACAATATCACTACTATCACTACCAATACCTCTACTACTACTCCTACAAATAATAATAATAAGCAGTACATTCACTATAACAGAGGGTAAAAGTAATGTAAGGTGGAAGACGTGAGGGCCGCAGCTGCTGGTCGACCCTCGCTGTCCTGATCAACTTTCACCAAAACTCTGCCTCGTGAGACTCTCCTTCAAGGCTCAGGCAGAATAGCTCCTTATAAGCGAATGGATTGGATATGTTGTCGGGGTTTCCTGGACTCCTGTTGGAATCCCCACAGGTGTTCGAGGCTTCATTAAGGTGAATAAAGGTTGATAGTTCCCCCTTCTGAGAAATTCGTGACTGGGTGTTGGTAGTTGTTGTTGTTGTTGTTGTTGTTGTTGTTGGTGGTGGTGGTGGTGGTGGTGGTTCATATTGGTGGTGAATGGTTGTTGTTGCTGATGTTGTTTTTGTTGTAGGTGGTGGTGTAGTGGTAGTATGACTAGTCTTGTGTTAGGTCAAGTAATTGGAGAGAGAGAGAGAGAGAGAGAGAGAGAGAGAGAGAGAGAGAGAGAGAGAGAGAGAGAGAGAGAGAGAGAGAGAGAGAGAGCACGCACCAAAAACGCTGACCAAAGCATCAGCTCAACACCTTCAACGAGATTTCAGACAACACAAAGTTCACAAACACCAAGATGAACTTCGACTCTCAAACTCTCTCGAAACCAACTCAGAACTCTGGTAACTGTGTCGCCTCCCCTCCCCCCCCCCCCCCCACGCACACAGCTTAAGGCCCTAGATTCTTAGTAGCTCTTATGTTCTTTCCTCGTAAATGGTGATAAGATAAAGAGTATTTACGTCACTAATAATAGTAAAGTCTCAGAGTAATTTCGACGTCATATGTAGCTGTTTTTATGTTGCTGGTGAGGAGGGACAACCAGATGCTTCCTCACACTTCCACTGAGGGGTGAGGGAGAGGGGTGAGAGAGGGGGGTGAGGGAGAGGGGTGAGGAGGGGGGGGGAGGAGGGTGTCCTTGTGTGGTGTGTCGCGGCAGGATGGGTGGGTGGGTTAAGTCTTGTCACGTACACCTCCAGTAGTAAGACCAAGAGCACCGACTGTTTAGGATTCACGCCCTCCACCGCCCCTAGTCCGGGGGAAAACTGGCCAGCACAAGTTGGTTCCTCCCTCTAAGGCTAAGCATGTAAAGTGTGGCCAAGTGTCAAGCTGTATGGTGTGGCAATTTGAGGTCGTACACATCAACAGTGATTTTGTCAAGTAGAGGAAATCAAAAAGTTTATTCAGCATCTCACACCAGTTATACCAAGGGTGACTTTCTCAAGACAGGATCAGAGTTTAGTCAGCCATTCAAGTACAAGTGTAGATTTAGTACAGCTATAGCAGGTATTATGAAACCATTAAGGATAAGATAAATTTATTTGTGTGTGTGTGTTATGTAGTGTTGTACAGTTGGTCGGTCGCCGCTTAGCAAGACTGATAGCAGTAGTTGTCAAGAGAAAAACAATCTATTAATGTACAGTATATATATATATATATATATATATATATATATATATATATATATATATATATATATATATATATATATATATATATACTTGTAAAGCCTTGCATGTAAATATGGATGTTTACATGACTGCAAGTTTGTAAGTATGGTTGTGATGTACAAGTAACTTAAGTATCGTATGTGCGCAACTACGAATGTGTACAGATGTATACATACTGTATATAGTTATGTTTGTAGGCATGTATGTATGTATATATGTGTTCATGCACGTATATTAGCATGAATGTAAACAAGGATTTATTCCATCTTAATATTATTGGGGAAATCTCATTCAAACTTATGGCTCACCTGAAGCGTGAGTGGGACAAACACTGTACAGTACTGGTTACTGGTGGAGGTCACAGCTGAGGGCCAAGGCCTTATAGATGGTGTCAGGTATATGTATTTATGTAGGTAAGCATTTACATGGATTGAATAATAATAATAATAATAATAATAATAATAATAATAATAATAATAATAATAATAATTTCTACAAAATATACAGCCACAAAAAATTGAAAATACAAAAAAGATATAATGGAAAAATATACAAAAGAAATAATGGTATATACAGTACAGTATATAACGAACAGTGACGTGAGGTAGTGAGCCCTTTTACAAAACCTTTCAGCGGAAATACAGAACAAAAAGGAAAAGAAACATGGAGTGTAAACACAAGTTATCATTGAATCATTGATGATTTTTACAGTAGGCGTAAGGGTGTCTGTTCCTGTAGTGTTCTGTGAGGTCGTGTGGGTGTGGCACTGTTGAGGTGCTGGGCTCCAATTTGCGGTCGAGGGACCTGAGGTGGCAGTAGGTGGTGGTGCCGAGGATGGTGTAGCAGCTATGTCCCAAACTGATACATGTGGTAACGATGATGATCACAGTTGAAAGGGCCAGTGTATTGAGTGACTCTTGACAAGTGGTGTAGGATGGACAGAGCATTATCTTTCATGCCCTTTTCTGTGCTCTCTCTCTCTCTCTCTCTCTCTCTCTCTCTCTCTCTCTCTCTCTCTCTCTCTCTGGGTGTCTTCGTTGTGTCACAGATATGGAAGAAGGTCGGGAGGCGTGAGTGAGTTAAGGACAAAGGCCAAAGAGACGATACACAGAAGACTTAATACTGACGTCTACTTTCCATCTCAGTTTGTCATTTATATTGACGACGCCGAGGAGTTGGGTGGAATTCACAATGTAATGGATATTGTGTCCCAGTGAGATAGACGGAGGTGGAACATGGTCGAAGGAGAGGTTAACGTACACAACCATGGTCTGGGTATGATTAATAGTGACATGGTTGGCGGTGTTCCAATTCCCCAGACGGTTTAATATATTCTGGTGGACGCTGATGCCGATGGTGGCGTTGTCTACATAATTTCCAACGAGGAAAAGTATCATCCATGGCATCGCTCATAAGGAAACAGAGGTGTGCCATCCCTCTGTCCTGGAGGGGGGGGGGGGGGTGTGGCAGCGCTGGGGGTAGCTGAGGGAAGGGAAAAAGCGAGTATGGCTAAACCAGACCACTGACTGACACTGGTCTGTTTCAGGTGCTGTAGCTTGGCAGGATAGCGAAATATTTTTTGTAACGTGTATTTCAGGAATGAATTTGTAAGGAAGGACCTTGTAGCCTTGTAGGGATTAGTGTTGTTGAGGTAGAAGTTCCTATCTCGCTGGTACATAAGTCTTTTAATCCGAGGTGTGATCCAGGGCAAGTCAGCTGGGTGTAGCCTGACGAACTCTTCAGGGGAAAAATGGAAGTGAGCTTTCGTAATGTTGTTGATGTAATTCATCCATTTAGTATCTACGTCATGTACACTTAATACTTCAGTCAGGGGATACTGTCCGGCCCTGCACTATGACCTGCCTGTATTTCTTGATGTAAGGTGGTCGTGGGAGTTGGTGACCATAGGTGGCACTGATAACATGTGTTACAACCCACAGGTGGCACTGATAACATGTGTTACAACCCACAGGTGGCACTGATAACATGTGTTACAACCCACAGGTGGCACTGATAACATGTGTTACAACCCACAGGTGGCACTGATAAGTATGTTATACAACTCACAAGTGACTCTCGCTGAAGTGGGAAGTACTGGTTTGCTAAATCACTTAAGGTAAGGTCAAGTGTGTTCTGACTGTGTGTGAAAAAGTTCAGCGAGTGACTGATGCAGCAGCACCTGAAGACTTTGGTATAATATTCGTTCACCTCAAATTCCCACAAGGTGGACACATGACTCTGGGGGAGTCTGAAGTGCTAATAAGGTTGAGAGGCGAGGCCATGTAATGGAGGCAGTGTGGCGAGGTTGGGTGTGTAACATAATACGAACCCACAACATCACACCAACTGGAACCTCAACATCGGGGAGGGACGGACGTAGGTCGTTGTAGCAGAGATAACAATAGCGTCGGCTTTGTCTGATCTGACTGTAGTGATCTAATCAAACTTGTTTGTCAGGGAGGTGACACTAGAGGAGAGTGGAGATGGGAGACTGTATCATATACGAGGGATCTCAGAGTGGTGGTAAGGCATGTCAGGGGTGGGTTGGTGCGGTCTTCTCGTAGATTACCACGGCCGGTCTGCGGCTACGGGCGGGCGTGGAATAACTTCAAAGATTATAGTAGCACAATGACTCTTGTGTCCGGGCATCTGTTGCCTCGTTCTAAAGTAAACAAGATGCAATGTGAGTATGTCACTGGTATACAAACCCTGGCCGCGACCACAGCCAGAGTGCCACCACTGACCGCTTAGATCTTATACACTGTTCAACACCGATTGTACAGTGAGAGAACGAAGTATCTTCTCGGGATTTTAACGAATACATAGCAGAACAGTTGTGTGTGGAGCCTATACACAGTTGGCAGACCTGTAGGTAGTCAAGCTTCATTATACTTCAGCTAAGGCCGGGAGGACACTTCATTCTCTCACTGTATATAATGAACAGAAATTTTTTTTTACCTACACTATAACCAATTGTAATCTGTGTGGTGTCAGAATTTCACTCGCTCACCCTTTCTTAAAAGACTCAAATATCAAATCTTTAAACCGCTTCTTGAGACTTGTTAACACAGTAGTGAGTGTTACAAGACAGTCCTCACCACCTTATTGTACTGAGCGAGAGATGGAAGGTGGGATGGGTGATTGAAAGAGAGGAGGGGAAGAATGTTAGGAGGAAGGTTCCCAAGAGAGTTGAGAGCAGAGAGGTGAGAGGGAAGAAGGGAGAGAGGAGGTGGGTCAGGTCACCGTGAGCCTCACTGCTTCACAAGTTACGATTACTTCGATAAACTTAATTACTGCCTGCTAAGGTAACTTTAACAAGCTTAATTCTTCTGCTCATAAGAAAATTTTGAGAGAGAGAGAGAGAGAGAGAGAGAGAGAGAGAGAGAGAGAGAGAGAGAGAGAGAGAGAGAGAGTCAACACACCTCACCCCCCCCCCCCCCCTATTTGGTCCTCCACAGTTACCCCTGACAAGCAAAAACAAGTCCCCTTAGTAGCTTGGAGCGCCACCCACCCATCCACCACCACCACCCGCCCACCACCCAACCACCCCAGTATCAAAGGCGAGACCGCATCACACGCCACACCTACGAGCACAGGTGTGAGTCAGCCCTTAGGGGAAGCCCTTAGGGAGGGTCACACCGCTCTGCTACACTGCCACAATACAGAGATCAAAAGCCCAACGAACACAATAGCGAGGCCTCACGACACATTCAAAATCGTAGGTTAGGTGCGAGAGTCTCACACACACACACACACACACACACACACACACACACCATAATAAACTCCAAGTATATGATAATTTACGTAAATCTTTTCTTACGTGGAGATGATGGGGGAGATTGCGTTAGTCAGCCCTATGTGTGACTCTCTTCACTTGACAAATGGATGTGTTTTTCATGCAAGGGATCTTTTATTATTTTAAAGAATGTTTGAAGCAAATTTTATATGTTTTATCCTAGGCCGGATTCTTTCATCTCAAGAGAGGACGTGTGCAGGAAGAAACACTGAAGGTTATTTCGTCAGTCCGTCCGTCTCTCTGAGGTAACGGAATGGAAAACTTTGCATCAGTACTCTACCCTTCCCAGACATGACCCAAGTCTCTGGAAGGTTTGTAAACATTCGAAATGGTTAAACAAGAGATTTTGGAGCTGCCTCTCTTACTGGTACAGTGTGTCACCTAGCGGCAGATAAATGCTTTTTCCAAATTTTCGTCTTTTATTCGTGAATATACCTGGCCTTGTCTCAAGTGGAGGGATGTTGGGTACACACACACACACCCACGCTAAGACTGAGGAGCCTGGAACTTAATTTCAGGGTTAGCGAGCGTTTCCAGGTCACGCAGTGGCCACCTGGAGGACCCTTGGGTGAGGGGGGGGGGTGTCTTCAATGAACCGTTGTCCCCCCCTCGCCCCTCCGTCCCCCGAGGACAAGATTCTTAAAACCTTGGTACTATAAATTTTTTCCCTCGTAACTTGGGCCATAAGAACCGTAAAGATACGAATAAAATTCCAGATTCACTGATACTAATGTTTTACTTTATCTTTTTCATCGTAACTTGTGATCTATGAAGCTGTTATCTGTTCGTTAATGACACGAGTCAAGATCTCGATTTTTAAGAGCTCGTAGGTTATTTTCTTCATCAATAACTACTGACTGTACAAAACAAATAACGAGTTGAAAATAATATCTACAGATGGAGGTGAAATGACAACCAAATTGTACTTAGACTACCGTAACCGGATGTGTTATCTCGTCCCCAGTGAGGAAGGTAATTCAACCTACGAACCTTTGAGAATTTGAGTCGAGGGACGGCGGGGAATTCCCAAGGCTGAGTTGTTTTAGGTGCTTCGAAACTCGGGCACCGGAGCTTCGAACCCCCAGTGAATACTGTCGGAGTCGACCCATTAGCCACTGAGCCGGAGACGACAAACTTTGTTTTGTGTGTGTGTGTGTGTGTGTGTGTCAAAGCAGATGCAGATACGAGCAGGACTGCTTCTGAACCACTCGTGAACCAGTGAACACTTGTACAATGTCCATTTGGTTTGTCCCCACACACACACACACCACAATATACCTCCAGGCGGCGAAGGGTAATCAGGGGAAAGGCGTGGATAAAAAAGATGTAAGAGAGAGCTGACTAAAATAATCACGGAGGAGGAGGAGGAGGAAGAGAAGATAAGGTGTAAAAAGCGGTTTGTAAGGAACGCACAAACAAGTGAAAATGAAGTAACAGAATGAACAGAAAGAAGTGGAGAGACGAAGGGAAAACTGAATTAGAAGGACGAAAAAGAGGAGAATATAAATGAAGAAGGTGGATGATGTTAGGGGGGGGAGAGGGGATCGAGTTAGAGCGGGGGTGGGGGGGGGGGGGAGTCAGGGCTCTGCTGGGGGAGAGGATCGGAGTGGAGGAATAGGTGTGGGAGGGGGAGAGGAGGGAGTGAGGGAGGGGGAGAGAACGGGGTGAGGAAGGGGGTGAGGGAGACGGGCGGGACTCCAGGATCAAGCGTTTAAAATCGACTATTGAGACATATAGTATATCGTGGATTAATGTGCGTGGCGGGGAGGCAAAAAGCCCCATAAATAACTTACCACCAGTTTGGGCACATAAAAGTGAGAGAATGACTCCGTTCATGCAATCTGGTGCATGTTTTACAGCTTATATAACAAAAAGTTTCTCTGCGTTTGTGGGGTAAAAACGGCCACGTTCTCATCTCCGTCTTCTTTGGAATTTCCTGTTTTCTATCACTCTGCAAGGTTTCCGTTTTCTCTTACGCTGGGAGACTTGGCTCTTTTATGGTAAACTTGTCTATTTTTTCTTCGAGGGCAGGAGGGGTAGGTGTTAGAGCGACCTCTTAAAGCTGTAGAACGTACACCTGACGTTACATAATCCACTTCAGACGATATATATGACATAACCGGCTACCTTCCCTCCCTAACTCAGGTTCCCTCCTGCCGACCTCTCCCTCCTGCGTCGTGTTTGACCGCCCTCCCTCCCTCCTTGTTCCTCTACGCCCACATATCTCTCTCCCTGCTATCTATAACCAACTGACCTCCTAGTTCTATATGCCTGATCATCTTCCCTTTCTTTCTACACCAGAAATATACCCCATTCTTCCTTCCCGTGCCACACTCCCCTTCCATTCACTCATTTACCTACCCTCCCTCCGTCCCTCCACCTCTCACTCCTCACCTGGCGGGGTTGGTGGTGTCCTTAAGAAATAATTACATCCTGAAGAAGGGGCAGTAGAGGGAGAGGGAGGCAGGAGGGGCGTCTCAGAGCAAGTCTTTCATCTAGGGTTCTGGCAGGATACACCATTGTGACCCAGTCCCGCCGCCTCCGCCAGGGCTTATATAAACATTCCTTACCTCGCTATTGTGGCTGCTAGATGAGCTTAATGTATTAGTGAGTCTGGTCAAAAGTGGTGCACTGTTTTATTGGAACTCTCAACCTAACCTAACCTAACCTAACCTAACCGAATGCCTGCTTATTTTTTTTTCTCTCTCTCATCTATCCATTTCTTTAATTAATCTATCTATCTATCTATCTATCTATCTATCTATCTATCTGTCTGTCTCTGTAACAAACACCTTCCTTAAATAGAAACTAACCGTAATTTGAACTTGAATATTGTCTTTCAACTTTTTTCAACAAATTTAATCATAAAAAAGTGAAGAAAAAAATCAAAATAAATCTTAATTTCTAAGTCAACTAAAGTGTTAGAAAGTGACCAATGACCACACACACACACACACACACACACACACACACACATCAGCTGCACCAATATTTCACCTGTAATATACATATCTATTCATTAAACATCAAAAGGTATATCAAATTAATGTGACCAGGAAGAACATAAGAGGGAACATAGAATAAATGAAGAAACAGATAAATAAATAAACGAGTAAAATATATTATAACGCAGCCAATAATAACAATAATAATAATGATGATGATGATGATGATGATGATGATGATGTTTTTAATGACGAATAATACAAGTAGTGTCAGGTTGTCCACCACATAGGGGAGTCATATATAACTGATGATATATTTACCCTTCCATTGTTATTAGGAGATAAATATATAATGGCTACAGTTATGTCATTTAAAGGTGTGTGTGTGTGTGTGTGTGTGTGTGTGTGTGTGTGTCTTCTCCACTGGAATATTCTAATGGTCGAGACCCGCCAGCGCTTCCACAAACAATGTCTCAAGAATTCTGTATTGTGGTTGTCCCCCCCCCCTACTCCAACCCCCCCCCCCCCCCGTAAAATAAACAACAAAAATAATTATTGTGGGGAGAGGTCAGGCGAGGAGGAACAAGTCGTGGGGAAGAATTGCAATGGCGGAGAAAAATTAAGGTGATAGAAATAATGGTGGTAGTCGTAGTGGAGGTGGTGGTAGTCGTAGTGGAAGTGGTGGTAGTCGTAGTGGAGGTGGAGATAGTCGTAGTGGAGGTGGTGGTAGCCGTAGTGGAGGTGGTGGTAGTGGTAGTGGAGGTGGTGGTAGTCGTAGTGGAAGTGGTGGTAGTAGTGATGGTGGTAAGTAAACGATGTATAGCTGGTAGGAAGATAAATGGTTATAGTTGTGGTGGTAATGCAATAGACGTGGTGATGGTGGTGGTGGTAGTAATAGTAATAGTGGTAGTTTTAGTAGGGGTAAAAGTAACGTAGTAGTAATAACTAATAATAGTAATAGTCATAGTAACTTGTACAGACCAACTTAATAAAAAAAATATTAAACAATAAAACACAAACTCATGATTTAAGTTCAATTTATTACGATTTATCGGTCAACACACACACACACACACACACACACACACACACACACACACACTACCTTCGTTATATCTATACATTTGGCAGTTGTCAAAACTAACCAAAGGGAAAAAAAACGAGTGAAAATTAGGGAAATTCTGTTACTTGTGTAGATCTTTTTCCCTGCGTGTTATCAATGGTGAAATAGAGGCCACCAGTCACCAGGTAGGCAAGCAGCAGTCTGGCAGGTGAAGGCAAATGGTGACTTATGGCTGCCTCTTCCACCTCGTAAATGGTGATTTATGTGTTCTGGTAACCAATGGATGACAGCTAACATGACGCCCCCAACCAGCCACGATATATAAGATGTAGCAGATGTACGAGTCTATTACATTACACACACACACATACACACACACATACAGACAGACAGACAGACAGACAGACACACACACACACACACAAATAGATCTTGAAGGATAAGTTTTTAATTATTTACTATTCTTTGTTTTCATATTTATCACTGAGTCTCTTTCTTCCTCCATCTCTTTATCTTTCTCATTATCTCTATCTCCCTTCCTCTCTTTTATCTCTCCCATCAACTTTATCTCTCTTCTTTTTTGTTCCATCTCTCTCTCTCTCTCTCTTTATTCTACTGTTAAAGAGTTCTTGCTTCTGTATTAAGTCTCTCTCTTTCATCACTCACTCACTCACTCACTCACTCATCACATCATACGTCTCTCACAGCCACCATCAAGAGCTAATCACCACATAACTAAAGACAGAGAAGAGAAATTCCTATATCAATTATTAAAAACATTCACTAAATCACTCAACCTTCAGCCAAACTCTTGTAAATTTTTTAATTACGTGTAAAATATTAAGTAAAAAAACAAACAAACAAAGTAATGCTTCCTTTTACTTTAATCAAGAAAAAAATTACCGATTAGCTTAATTCCCAATGGATTATTTCCAATTCATTTGATATAATATTAATTCTCACTCAGCTAAACCCCCCCACCACCCCAAAAACAATTATAAATTATTAACAGATAAATTCCTATGTTATTTACTATATATAAAAATACCATGAAAATTACTCAACTGAGATTAATAACTCACTAAGTCGTTTATTTGGGGGGGAAAAGATAAACTAATAAATTTCACTCAATTGATCCGTACTGTCAGAATTATTCCACTCAAGTTCAACTCAATTCAATTTCCAGCCTAATGCAAAAATACTTCACTCGTACCACACCGACATTGATTTGATTCGCCCAGACCACAGAAATGCCGGCGACATTTTTCCATATTCCCTCATGGCACCGGGAATATTGTAGTGGTACCGGGAATAGTGTAGTGGTACCGGGAATATTGTAGTAGTACCGGGAATATTGTAGTGGTACCGGGAATATTGTAGTGGTACCGGGAATAGTGTAGTGGTACCGGGAATAGTGTAGTGGTACCGGGAATATTGTAGTGGTACCGGGAATAGTGTAGTGGTACCGGGAATATTGTAGTGGTACCGGGAATAGTGTAGTGGTACCGGGAATATTGTAGTGGTACCGGGAATAGTGTAGTGGTACCGGGAATAGTGTAGTGGTACCGGGAATATTGTAGTGGTACTGGGAATATTGTAGTGGAAATGTTCACCTTGTAAATGCTGAAATATTAATAGGTGAAAAATACCAGGAAAGGGGTTTTGCATGGCGCAATAATACTAAGAGGAAAATGCTCAAAGTTTCTAAACAAAAAGATACGATTTGAAAATACTGGGAATTTATGGAAAATGATAGAGGAATTACCGGGAAATTCTATAAAAATAAAGAAACAAGATGGAATTTATGACAGGAAAATGCCGTGGAATGAAAATGGCGAAAAGTCTATATAATCATTCAGGAATATTAAAGTATAACGCCTAAATGCTGCTAAATTCATAACTGTCATTGGAACAAGGGATAAAAATGCTCAATAAATGATGTAGTGAAGACGAGATGACGGTGAAAATGCTGGCACAATACTGGAGAGAAAAAGTACTATTGAAGAAAATACTTACACAATCCCGCGATAGAATTAAGTAATGTTTGTGTTAGGCTGTAACATACGGGCGGTGTGTGGCTCTGCTGGGGTAGTAAATACACACACACACACACACACACACACACACACACACACACACACAGACTCTTATCAATAATTCTCTATGTATAAACGGTTGAGGATGGTTCAGTTACCCACCAGGTGTTACACAGGTAAACACTGGGAGGTGCTTCATGTGTTCAAACTTTATCTTACCATTAAAGGTTCCCCCCCCCCCCCCTGGTGGGTGTTGCGGCCCTTCACAATATTTCCTGCCTCTAGGGCCGGGGTTGCCGACCCTGAATATTTTCCTACTTATGCCGGAGAATTTATCGTTAATAGGGACAGCCCCGTAGGAGCTCCTTACATCATTTTTTATTAGGGATTTTACCTTGAGCCGGAATATTTGGGGGGGATGGATGACTGGGTTGTGGGGATGTTCTTTTTATATATATATATATATATATATATAATATATATATATATATATATATAATATAATATATATATATATATATATATAATGTTGGTGTGTGTATATCCTTGGTTATTCACATGGTGGAGTACTAAAGCCCACGCTACACCCTGCCAGGGTTCGTGTACAGCGACAGGCGGGATATTGGACTACATCAAGATTGAACAAATAACTAAGAATGTCTCGGTCACTGGGGAGTAAACCTGGTCGTTTGTGGCGGCCACTGTGTGTTGTGACCAGGCGACGCCCTCACCCAACAGTGATGGTCACTGGTGGTCACAACAACACTGATAAAACGTCTTTTTCGACAGCTGTGAGCAACACACAGTCTTGGGGAACGATAGCCTTATAAGATGAAGGAGGGAGGCGGGGTGAAGGAGGGAGACAGGGTGGAGGAGGGAGACAGGGTGGAGGAGGGAAGGAGGCGGGGTGGAGAAGGGAGACAGGGTGGAGGAAGGAGACAGGGTGGAGGAGGGAAGGAGGCGGGGTGGAGGGGCAGGGTAAATGTCAACGGCCTCATGACACCCTCGGGACTACCTTGAGTGTCTCTGCCAAGTTTGATAAGGATCGCTCGAGCGGTGAGGGAGCAGTTGACACATAATACATCATACTAACAAGTGAACAACAAAATGGGTCCGACGGTCTGTTGTGAGCAGCATGTATACTGTACACTTAACACTGAGGTTCTTAATTAAGTGTGGTCGGCACTGAGCTCGAGTGTCTTCATTTTCTCAACTGTAAAGTTAAGTACCCATCCATATCTGGGTGGACTAGCGACCTGCTGTTATGGCACGACAGATCTTGGAATCTATACTTCGGACAGGTTCTATAAGCCTGTCGTGCTCCAGGCGGTGTGGAAGACTGCCCGCTGCCGCGAGTCACCGCAAAATATAAAAATAAAATACTGACCGCTCACTCACTGTATACTCACGGCGGCACTGGTGTGTGTGTGTGTGTGCACCTGTATGTTTGGGAACTTGACACACACAAACTTACTTTGTACACACACAATAAGTAGAGAGGGTGACAGCGGGTCAACAGTGTCACCATCTACTTCCTCCGCCATGAAATTTTTCTGATGTATTTTGGGAACACAATTTTAGGCTCGTTTCCCCCCAAGGGAAGAAATATCTCCGTGAGGCGAATTTCTTGGGCAATATCTGCGAGTTTACTATAAGAATAAGTTCCCCATGTTAGGGAAAAATCCGTGAATGTCAGCCCAAATTCCGTGTAAGTTGGGGATATTCGGGAATGTTATGGAGGATCTGTAGATATTTAGGAAAATTTGTGATCAGAAAAATTAATGAAATAAATAAGAAAATTCCACGAATGGTCAGTTAAATGTAATGAAATTTGGGGAACACCCACGTATAATAACCAGTGTTAGGATTACTTAAAGTCTTTGAATATTTAGGGAGATCAGTATACAGTATAAAAGAATAAATCCGTAAATATATGAAAAAAACGTTGACATTAGCTAAATATTCGTAACATTATTAGCTAAAATCCTTGGCTATCAAGAACAAATCCCTACTTGTGGAAAAAATCCATAAATATTAACTAAAATCCGTAAATACTTAAAGTCCTCAAATATTGTGTAAAATCCTCTAAATATTAGGAAAATCTGTATACACTAGATAAAACAGGTGAACGATAGAGAGGAGGAGAGGAGGAGAGGGGGAAGTGCAGGAGGGAAGGGGTAGGAGAGAGGGAAGGGGGAGGAGACGGGGGAGCAGGGAAAGGAGAGGAGAGGAGGAAGGGGCGGGGTAAACAGACGCTTGACACTAAGAGATAATGTCCTTCAAATGTATTATTCAGTGAAAGTCTTTTACATACATAACAGGAATACATAGATGAATACAGAAATGCATATTCATATACTGTAGACACACACACACACACACACACACACACACACACACACACCACATATAGAGGGCCTCAACATGCTGGCAGTAAGTCATCGCATCATTTCTGGGAATAAACTATAATAAATCAGGGAAAAAACATGTTTTGGTTCAGAGGATCCCCGCGGGGTCAAGTTTGTTAGTAAAGTCCTTCACCACCCACTGACAAACTCCTGCCCTTGCTGTTG
Source organism: Homarus gammarus (assembly GCA_958450375.1). Lineage (NCBI taxonomy): Eukaryota > Metazoa > Arthropoda > Malacostraca > Decapoda > Nephropidae > Homarus > Homarus gammarus. Next base: position 489,952 of record CAUDMG010002821.1, on the reverse strand, counting down.
CTGTTATTATTGCTGTTATTAGTGCTGTTATTGTTGCTGTTATTATTGCTGTTATTATTGCTGTTATTGTTGCTGTTATTGTTGCTGTTATTGTTGCTGTTATTGTTGCTGTTATTGTTGCTGTTATTGCTGTTTTTGTTGCCACTATTATTAATATTAATGATACTGTTACTGCTTCTACTGCTATTGCTGCTGTTATTGTTACTGTTATTATTGCTGTTACTTATATTTTTTCTAAAACATATGTCATTGCTACTGCTGTTAATGCTGTCACTGGTTTGTTATTTGTGCTGTCACTGGACCTACTAACCTAACCTAACCTAACCTAACAAAAACAGTAATAATGAATGCACAAACAATTTACAACAAACAATTAACACAACAAACTCATGAACAAATATTCACGCGTCAGATAGCAACAAAATGAAAAACAAACAACAACAACAACAACTTTGGTCAACATCGCCACGTGACGTTGTTATTGTTTACAGACAACAGCTGACTTCACACTCACGTGGTCTCCAGCCTATATAATGTTATCTACTGTTTAACATAATGTCTCTTCCCTTCCTTCCTCATCCCCTTTAATCATCCATTATTTCCTCTTCTCATTCGGTCACATCATTTTAATATTTTCCCAATTCCTTCTTTTTTATATATTATTCATCCATTCATCCATTCATTCTCTTTCTCTCTCTGTCTTCACAAATTATTCTCCCATTCATCGACTGTTCCTCCTTCTCTCTTATTTTCTGCCTTACCTAACTTATCCATTAACATTGTGGCCTATTAGGACTAGAAGGACTTGGGACTATTAGTACTAGCAGGACTGGGGACTATTAGGACTAGAAGGACTGGGGACTATTAGTACTAGCAGGACTGGGGACTATTAGGACTAGAAGGACTTAGGCCTATTAGTACTAGCAGGACTTGGGCCTATTAGTACTAGCAGGACTGGGGACTATTAGTACTAGCAGGACTTGGGCCTATTAATACTAGCAGGACTGGGGACTATTAGTACTAGCAGGACTGGGGACTATTAGTACTAGCAGGACTGGGGACTATTAGTACTAGCAGGACTAGGAACTATTAGTACTAGCAGGACTGCCCTGCTATATGAAGGTCAACATCCTCTGGGGTAACTGCTGTAAAAATCCAGTTGGAAAAAAATAAACTAAAATATGACCCAATATTTCGACTAAAGTTTTTACATAAAAAGAAAATCTCGCTTTATTAATAATAGTATTTTTCTGAAACACGAGGACGGACACAGAGCAAAAATAAACCAACGTATAATAAACCATTAAAATAACACTGCGTAATAAACCATTAAAATAACACTGCGTAATAAACCATTAAAATAACACTGCGTAATAAACCATTAAAATAACACTGCGTAATAAACCATTAAAACAACACTGCGTAATAAACCATTAAACCACCATAGGAAAAAATACCCATGTATTTCTTTTTACCTAATTTTGACAGAAAAAAGTATATGTATTTTTTTACTTAATTTTTACAAAGGAAAAAAAGGTAATATATTTTTTCCGGTGTGTTTTTTCCCACATGATATTTTAGTTCGAAAAGGAAAAGATATTTTTTCCCTCACATATCCGGAATTCGTGTAAAAATAACCCGACAGTGAACGACATTATGTGGGGTGAACTTTTGTCCTGTGAATTATGAACGTGCACGAAGGGGAGGGAAGGAGGGAAGGGGTGAACGTGCACGGTGGAGGAGGAAGGGAAGGAGGGGGTGAACGTGCACGGTGGAGGAAGGGAAGGAGGGGGTGAACGTGCACAGTGGAGGAGGAAGGAGAAGGGGAGGAGGGACGGGGTGAAAGTGTACGGAGGAGGAGGAAGAGAGGGAGGGGGTGAACGTGCACGGAGGGGTGGGAGGGAGGGAGGGAGGGAGGGAGTGAACGTGCACGTATAGGTAAAGAACGGTCGTGGTAGAGAATGATCCTTCCCTCGACACTCATTAATAAATGCTCAGTATCCTCCCCACTTCTCCCACCTCCCCCTCCCCTGAGAGAGAGAGAGAGAGAGAGAGAGAGAGAGAGAGAGAGAGAGAGAGAGAGAGACCTTCTTGATCCTCTCTCCTCATTCTCGAGACATAGATACAAACAGACAGACAGACAGACAGACAGACAGACAGATAGATAGATAGATAGAAACCCACTGGAGGAGAGTATAACACATTGTTGCCCCGGGCGCCTTGTTCAAGTCTGTAAATTGCCGTAGTGTCCGCTAAGACTGTAAATAATGGGCTGAATAACGACCTAACGACCAGGCTGATGGACATAAAGAGAATTAATTAATAGACTAAAATAGAACACAGTCTCCCCCCCCCCTCCCTCCTCCCCCCCTCCCCCTCCCCTCCTCCTCTTTTCCTCCCTATCCCGTTTTCTGTGGAGTCTTCCCCCCCTCCCCCCTCCCCCCCCCTTATTTTCTTTTCATGGGTGATTGGAAATTGGAAAGTGGTCAGGTGACGTCATGAGGCGTGTGGATACTCTATTTATCAAAGGGGTCATGTGGTCACCCATTATATTTTTCAAGGGGTTGCGTGGCCTCCCTTACATTTTTTAAGGGGGGGTCGTAATCCCTTATAACTCTTAAGGGGGTTGTACGGTTCCTCCTATATTTCCTTCCCCCCCCTCCTCCTACTTTTCTAAGGGGGTTGTACGGTTCCTCCAATATTTCCCCTCCCCCCCCCCCCTCCTCCTACTTTTCTAAGGGGTTGTGCGGTTTTGGCCTACGTCAAAAATCGTGACATAACACTCGAGCCGCCGCAAGCAATAAACATCTTGGATGATGCTCAATGAGGGAGTTTTTTTTTCCATTCATTCCTTCGTTTTTTTCAGAATTTTTTTTTCTTCGATTTTTCCAACGTCTTTATCTTTTCTTTCTTCGTTTTTTTTTCCCACGTCTGTTTTTTCCTATTTTATTTCTTTTCGATTTCTTCCCCACTCATTCTCTTTTATTTCCACGTTCATTTTCCTTATTTCTTCGTTTTTTTTTCCCTTTCATCCAGACACGACACCAAGAATAACAAGTATATACACTTTAGGTTAAGAAGGAGAGTATCACTGTTTAGGACTCAAGGGTAGTTAGTACAGTTTAAGGTAGCAGTACAATTAAGGGCAACCGAGAGTACATTCTGAGTTGAGGAGAGGCGAGAGAGAGAGAGAGAGAGAGAGAGAGAGAGAGAGAGAGAGAGAGAGAGAGAGAGAGAGAGAGAGAGAGAGAGAGACTATATATTAGGGAGATTGTATGGAGGAAGAGACGATAATATAATGGGGTTGAAATATACTGTATATACACCAATAACAAAACGATTACCAACACACACACACACACACACACAGATAGGGTAGGGAAGACGCAGCTCTAACAACGTCATTCACAACATTGATCCACAAAGGCCAGGGTCATGCTTCTTAAACACTAGCAGACATGGTAAGGTATTCATCCTTCTAGCATGAACCACCACAACACGCAGCCAATTACGTCTTCAGGTGGCAGTGGTTTTTGTGTTGGTAGTTTATGGTCGAGAATTTTTGAAGAAATGAATCTCTGAGAATGAATCGTTTTCTTTCATAAAGTTCAGATAAGTTAGGTATTTCTCGTAATGTCTCCAGTAAAGGTATAATTTATTTATTTTTGACGTTCGACTTTTTTGAAGAATTTAATTTTGTGTTGTTATTTAAGGTGGGAAGTTAATACTGTTCTTAATATTTTGTTAGGTTAAAAATAAATTATGTAGGAATGGTTTGAGGTGTCGCTTTCGAAGTCACAGCTCAAGTGAACCATTTAGATACATTGGTCCATCTTCAGTTAAGGATGGGGGTGAGGGTGGGGGTGAGGGTGGGGGTGAGAGGGTGGGTGAGAGTGGGGGGGGGGGGGGTCGAAACTAACTTATGAACCGCTGAGAGTCTACCTACGCGCCCTAACTCAAGCCAATCAGAGAGATCTATTTTCAAGTCTCCAGTTAGGTGGAAAAATTTAACGCACGAACCTTCTTTACGAATCGTGGCCCAAGAACCCAGGTGGTCAGTGTGGGCGTGGGGGGGGGGGGGGGTGGAAAGGAGGAGGAGGGTAGGGAGGAAGAGTGAGAGAGAGAGGAAAAGGAAGGATGGAAGGAGAGGGGGAGGTGGAGGGAAGGTAGGGAGAAGTAGGAGAAGGTTAGGGAGGGAGGAGGGAGGGAGAGAGGGAGGGAGAGAGGAGGATAGGGAGATGGGACGCAGAGGAGAGAGATGGAAGGAGGAGGAGTAGGGGGTGGAGAGAGGAGAAGGTTAGGGAGGGAGTGAGGGAGGAAAAAGAGGCAGGGAGAGAAGGAGGGAGGGAGGGAGGGAGGGAGGGAGAGCGCCGTGAGAAATGCCAACATATACGGCGAGGATGAGAGGCAGGACCCAGGCAGCAAGAAGAGACAGAAAACCAGATAACATCAATATGTGATTGTTTGAAGTTTGGGAATTTGTGACAGTGGTTAGTGAGAGCTGTAGTGAGGCCCTTCCTTGTTCCTTGAGGAGGAGGAGGAGGAATACGAAGAGGAGGGGGAAGAGGGGGATGGAGAGGAAGAGGTAGAGGAGGAGGAGGAAGAGGAAGAATTTGTGCTTCATTGCAGAGGGTGGTGTGGAAGAGGCCAGATGGATTGTTCTTCCTTCATCCTTGAGGAAGAGGAGAGACCACAAGGAGGACATTATTCCTTCAAGGGGAAGAAGAGGAGGCCACAGAGGGAGACTCCTTGTGTATACCTCCTTCTCTCTTATCTCCTTCCCTCCTTATCTCCTTCTCTCCTTATCTCCCTCCCTCCTTATCTCCTTCCCTCCTTATCTCCTTCTCTCCTTATCTCCTCCCTCCTTATCTCCCTCCCTCCTTATCTCCTTCCCTCCTTATCTCCTTCCCTCCTTATCTCCTTCTCTCCTTATCTCCTTCTCTCCTTATCTCCTTCCTTATTGTTCCAGAGACTTACATGCTATTACTCCCATCTTGTAAAGAGATAACACACACACACACACACACACACACACACACACACACGTTGGTAATTTAGAGACAGATAAAGGAAGGAGCGGTGCATTGGTCCTCTGATTAACTACTCCAATCATCACAATCTCCCCCCAAAAAAACCGAGAGGCCAACTAGATTTTAAACTTTGGGGACGGCAGGTTAAGTTTTGCTCTCTCTCTCTCTCTCTCTCTCTCTCTCTCTCTCTCTCTCTGGACAAATTAATCCCACCCCACAATTCCGGAGTTAAACCACGTCATTTTCTCTCTCATTAGCCGCGATTAGCAAGATGATTGGAAAATATATCATAAGCCCTGATTGGCGGAGGGAAAAATGTGTTATACAGTATCAGGTCCAATGACATAATCGATGAGTTGGAATCTGTCTGTCTGTCTGTCTGTCTGTCTGTCTGGGAATGGAAAGGGTAAAGATATTTATTTGGCTGTAGATGACGTAGTAATCTGTGTGTGTGTGTGTGTGTGTGTGTGTGTGTGTGTGTGTGTTCAAATTGTTAAAATATCGACACTAATGAAAGAGGAGACATGAAAATTAGCCAATCACAGTTACTGATTTGGATTAATACACAACAAGTCTCCCTCTAGTCTGTCACCCCCCTTCTTCCTCTAACCCCCTCCACCCCACTCTCCGCTCCCCCTCCATCCACCCCACTCTCCGCTCCTCCCTCTCTCCCCCACTCTCCCCTCCTCCCTCTCTTCCCCACTCTCCTAACCCGGCACAGTAAATAGGAGTCTGTTGTATCAGAGGAGATTAAGCCTCAAAATATTGTTTCTGATGCGAATGTATAATATGGAAACGGTACTGAGAGAGAGAGAGAGAGAGAGAGAGAGAGAGAGAGAGAGAGAGAGAGAGAGAGAATATAAGATAAAATAAAGAAAACTCAAAACTTACAATCACAAAGACAATAATAATAACAGACACCAACAGAAGGGAAGACTCACAAACACAGATGAAAGAATTTACCTTAACTCGAACACCCGCGACAGATCCCAGTGAAGCGTCGTTCCCAATAAATCCCCCATCTTGGTTGAAAAATAATCGGATCGTGCCGCCCATTATCGAACCCATGGGGAGGGGGAGGAGGAAGGGAAGGGGGAGGAGGATGAGGAAGGGAGAGGGGGATGAGGAGGGAGGAGGGGGGGGGGGGACAAGGGAAAGGTCACAGTCCTTTATCAAATTTCATGAAAATCCGTTCACATGTTCAAGAGTTATTTCAGCGATCACAAACAGCTCACGGACACAACGGACCCGACAACGGACACGACAACGGACACGAGAACGGACACAACAACGCAATTCCCCACCATACACAATATCTCGTCCGTGGATACAACGATTAGCTAGTCATCACCCGCTGATTAGGATACTGCAAATTAATGACTTAAACAGCTGATTCGGGCAGCCTACAATCCATAAACGATGCTTAGTTGATTAGGCAGTCATAGGAAAATACACAGGAGCTCTGATTGTGATGAAACTAATGCACGATGATATAATGATTAGGTTGTCATGAGATTAGGTTGTCATGAGATTAGGTTGTCATGAGATTAGGTTGTCATGAGATTAAACTGTCATGAGATTAGGTTGTCATGAGATTAGGTTGTCATGAGATTAGGTTGTCATGAGATTAAACTGTCATGAGATTAGGTTGTCATGAGATTAGGTTGTCATGAGATTAGGTTCCCATGAGATTAGGTTAACATGAGATTAAACTGTCATGAGATTAGGTTGTCATGAGATTAGGTTGTCATGAGATTAGGTTCCCATGAGATTAGATTGTCAACAGATAAGGCTGTCATCATCAGATAAGCTGTCACGAGATTAAACTCATGAGATTAGGGTGTCATAGCGCAATATCGAATCAACAGCTGATCAGGATACGATCATTTAACGCTGATTGGATAATAAGATGATTATCACTAATTAAATGATTGTGATTAATGAATAAATCGATTAATATATTTTCCAGCGAGAGTAAATATTTATAGAAAGATTTGGAAGTAAATTGGAAACGATGATTAAATGGGTAAATTGGGGGGGGGCGGGGAGATGAATAAATTGGGTGACATAACAAATTTGGTAATATGAACAAATTGGTTGACATGGATAAATTGAATTTGTGTGTATGTGTTTGTGTGTGTACTACAGCGTATGTGCACTTATGTAAGTATAAATACATATATACTGTACATACATTCAAACATATATATCACTGTCAACATACACACACAAACATACAGTATATAAAAAATGTAGACACAAGTGTAGAAAAAAATACACACACAAAAAACGCACATATACACACACAGAGACCCCAGTATAACCCTGTCTTGCCCCACACACGTCACTAAGGCTCATATCTCCTCTAAGGCCGACACTCTTATTATATTATCCACCTAAATTGACCCTAAGTGCACCCTTCAACCACGCTTATACTGTGTACCTAACATGCTATCAGTGATACTCTCTCTCTCTCTCTCTCTCTCTCTCTCTCTCTCTCTCTCCTTGCTTTAGCTATTTTCTCCTCTCACATATCTGTTTTCTTATATCTCTCTTTTTCTCTTCTTTATTCATATATATTCCATTATCTTTCTCTGTTTTCAGTACCATTTTCTTTACTCTCTCTCTCTCTCTCTCTCTCTCTCTCTCTCTCTCTCTCTCTCATCACCAAAAGGATTTATACATTCCTCCTGTACGTCTAAAATAAACTACTGTAATTCAATGTGTGTGTGTGTGTGTGTGTGTGTGTGTGTGTGCGTGTGTGTATGTGTGTGTGTGTGTTTCTTACTTGGTTCACATCCAGTATAGAGTCAAGGCCAAGTTATATTAATAAATCGTTGCTCGTCGTTCATATCTCCCACAGTAAGGCGTTCCTACCTAACCCCCCCCCCCCCAAAAAAAAAAAAAAATATTACATACAACAGTCAAGTCAGTTTATCATGCCTCTAACAGTCATAATGTAAACACGCCATTAATGAGTTGCTTCTTCAAGTTTAATTTATTCATTGTAAGAAAAAAAATTATCTCGGTAAAATGTTGTTCACTTGTTCGCCTCTCTCACAGACACGACGGAAAGTATTTAAAATGAAAACAGCGAACATTTTTCTACACGGTGTTGCTTCTTCACATCTTGTACAATCATAGTCAGAAAAAAAGAACGAAAAAAAAAAATTATCTTAAGAGAAATGTATTTACTCATTGGCGCCTCGCACAGTCAGGAGGAAAATATTTCAAATTAAAATGGTTAACTTTTTGATAGGGCGTTATTTCTTCACATCCGGGAAGAGTCAAGCTGAAAATATTCAAATAATGAGATACTTCTTCACATCTCGCACAGTCACCAAGTAAATATTTCTCTCCTCCTCCGCCTCTTCCTCTCGACTGAACATAATGGTTTATTGATTCTCCAGACATTTAAGAGCTGAATTGTGGGTAATTTCATATAAGAGACGAGTTTGAAGGAGGTGGGTCACACTTGTAAGACCAAATAGCTACCTTTATATACCTCTATTCCCATATAGACATAATTACTAGTTAAAGGTAGTTAAAGTCTAAACACACATTTAACTATGACTCCATAACTATAACAATAACCTCACTATAACCCAAGATATAGTGATGAGTATTAATTAAATCATGTATAGAATTTAATGTATAGTAGTTACCGTTGTTAACCTCTCATAACCCAGGTACTGATGGTCCTAGGATATCATTGGTCAGTGATGGGACACACACACACACACACACACAATTGCGTTAAAATATACTGCAGTTAGATTAATATCAGACGCTTAAGATATGTGAGAGTGAAGTGAAAATTATAAAAAGATGAGAGGATAAAATGAACTCATAATTTTAATGGCTGATTTAAGATACGTCAGAATGAGGTCAAAATTATACAGCCCGACTTAAAATATGAGAAAATAATGAGGTTAATATGAAGTCAAAATTGTTTTTAAGATTTTATTGCGATTATATATGTACGTTTTCCCCAACACCAGATACGATTACAAAAAAAAAATCACGTACGAGGAAAACCTGGAGCTGGTCCCCGTCTGTTTGTTTGTATTTATCTGGGAAACAACAGGTGTGGACCAATGAATCCAGACCGAAAAACAGTAAAACATACATACGGCCCCACAAACGAAATAACACGACGCAAATTTTTTTAATAATGAAAAACTAAATAAATGTAGCCATACAGGTAGGTAGTCCAATGATGCATGTCCCCCGTCTGTCACACTCGAATCCCAACACAAATGTTCAAAATATCACCCAAAAATGTACTCGATATAAAGCCCTGACGTAGCACACATATATACAGCCCTGTTATTAATACCTATCGCTGTGTGACAGGACGGGACGAAAATGGAACTGTTAGCTGGAAATAGTGAGGTGAGGTGCGGTGAGGTGCGGTGAGGTGAGGCAGGTGGGACACGCACCCTTATCCCTGCACACCGGGAAACAACAGGTACAGACAGGCAGCCGTTTGATGCTATTCTTGGATGGTGACCAGATGTTACGACGTGAGATTTGGAACACACACACACACACACACACACACACACACACACACATAGAGGAGAAACTAAGAGAGGGTTTACATGCCGCAGAAACAATTGATACAACCTTATGATTCCACTTTAGGATGAAGATATATTAAGACTTGTGACTCAGGCTTGAACAACTATATAAGGAGATTCACAGTTAACACAAAGTGAATCATCCATGACTCATCAGCTCGAACACAGCCCGTACAGCGCAATGATTCTATTCTCAGATCAACTCGACATGTTACGACATAAAGGAAAAAAGAAGAGAAGTTTGCACAAGGAAGTTACATGAACGTAGATAAAAAAAAATGATAATTCAACATACAGACGACTTCCTTCCTTGTTAAGTCCTGGTCGGGTTATGACGAGAATATTACGACATAAAGATCTTACCTCGGAGGCTTCAATAAAAACAAAGATACAAGAAGTAGGTTAAGGAGGGGGAGGGAGGGAGGGCGGGAGGGACAACTGGTAAATCTGATTTTATTTTCGGATCAAGACGAGAGACACGTTACGACACGGCAATATTTCCCACCCGAGAGAGGACAGAGACATAAGCGAGACAGATTAACTTACCGTCAGTCCTTTCCGTTGACGGGTGGTGACGGATGACGATGTTACGACACAAAATCCTGCATCAACAATAAACAAAGAGGCGAGAACAGGAGGTACTCACCGAGACTCCTTTGCTTGTTGAGGTCCTGGACGTAATATGGCGGGTCGAGGCCGTCCTGGGCGTCCTCATTAGGACCCGGGTAGTCTGTGTGGTAGCAGGCGCGTCCGTTGGGGCGTCCTCTCCCCTCACCTCGACTGTGGCCAACCATCCTGCAGCGGACACAACGAGGGCGTGGTTAGAGAAGCAACACGGCCGTAGTTCAAGGAAGATAGCGAGGAGGAATATGACCGTAGTTAGAGGAACAGGAAGGGCGTAGTTAGAGCAACAGGAAGGGCGTAGTTAGAGGAACAGGAAGGGCGTAGTTAGAGGAACAGGAAGGGCGTAGTTAGAGCAACAGGAAGGGCGTAGTTAGAGGAACAGGAAGGGCGTAGTTAGAGGAACAGGAAGGGCGTAGTTAGAGCAACAGGAAGGGCGTAGTTAGAGGAACAGGAAGGGCGTAGTTAGAGGAACAGGAAGGGCGTAGTTAGAGCAACAGGAAGGGCGTAGTTAGAGGAACAGTAAGACCACGGCTATAACAACAGTAAGACCACGGCTATAACAACAGTAAGACCATGGTTATAACAAAAGTAAGACCATGATTATAACAACAGTAAGACCATAACAACAGTAAGATCATGGCTACAACAACAGTAAGACCATGATTATAACAACAATAAGACCATAACAACAGTAAGATCATGGCTACAACAACAGTAAGACCATGATTATAACAACAGTAAGACCATGGTTACAACAACAGTAAGACCATGGCTATAACAACAGTAAGACCATGGTTACAACAACAGTAAGACCATGGCTATAACAACAGTAAGACCATAACAACAGTAAGATCATGGCTACAACAACAGTAAAACCATGATTATAACAAAAGTAAGACCATGATTATAACAAAAGTAAGACCATGATTATAACAACAGTAAGACCATAACAACAGTAAGACCATGGCTATAACAACAGTAAGACCACGATTACAACAACAGTAAAACCATGATTATAACAAAAGTAAGACCATGATTATAACAACAGTAAGACCATAACAACAGTAAGATCATGGTTACAACAACAGTAAAACCATGATTATAACAAAAGTAAGACCATGATTATAACAACAGTAAGACCATAACAACAGTAAGACCATGGCTATAACAACAGTAAGACCATGGTTACAACAACAGTAAAACCATGGTTATAACAAAAGTAAGACCATGATTATAACAACAGTAAGACCATAACAACAGTAAGATCATGGTTACAACAACAGTAAAACCATGGTTATAACAAAAGTAAGACCATGATTACAACAACAGTAAGACCATGATTACAACAACAGTAAGACCATGGTTATAACAACAGTAAGACCATAACAACAGTAAGATCATGGCTACAACAACAGTAAGACCATGATTATAACAACAATAAGACCATAACAACAGTGGGGAAAATTTTAGATAATAACACAACAGTAAAACAAAAACATATATATATATATATAAACATAAAAATTGACTCAACTAAGCTGGATTTATCAAGTTACGGGGACAACGTGATTAAAACTATTAGATGAGGCATGAAAATAAAGTTTTAAGCTGCATGAGGGAAAATGAGGGATTTTATGGGGTGGTGGAGCAAGCCGTCACCCGTGGGGGCCAGCATGGTGATAATGAGAGAGAGAGAGAGAGAGAGAGAGAGAGAGAGAGAGAGAGAGAGAGAGAGAGAGAGAGAGAGAGAGAGATGACAATTAGTAAAACTGAATCCTATAAGTAACAGGGTTTGTGTATTATGTGACAATTATAAGAAAGAAAGAAAGAAAGAGAGCGAGAGACTACAAACCATACACAAAACTTTAATGGGGAGAAAGACAAATTACAAGGCAGTATAGATCACTCAAAAACTCCCCACCGAACAGATAACAAGGCGACCGTTTTTTCTCATTCCGCCAAACTTATATTTATGGATCAATTGTACAGATATTGGGAACCTTGTCCGGCTACCACAAGAACAGCGGATTATGTGACGTCATCTTAGAATGCCAAAAAAAAAAAAAGTCTTAAATCAACGCAAAGGATAAATGTTTTGTATATAAGAACATGGATGGCTTGGAGGATCCCTAATTTTAATCTAACCTAACCTAACCTAACCTAACCTTAATCTAAACAAGCAATCAACATCCACGAATGGAGATGGTTGTTAAGGAAGCCAAAACAATGGGCGGAGCTTCATCAATGGATAAATTTACAATACTAAGTAGCCTTATGGTAAGGTAATAACGAGGCACTTTAGCAACATTTACATAACGGAGTGGATGAAACTGATGCCTTTACCATAAACATACAAGGTCTAGGACAATATTTAGAGAGAGAGAGAGAGAGAGAGAGAGAGAGAGAGAGAGAGAGAGAGCCCACTGGGAAAAACAGGCAGTCAGGGTAGGCGGGTCCTGAATTCACTAACGCAGCCCCGAATTTACTGAGTGTATATAAGGGTTGTTGACATAGTTCACCTCATAACTTGACAGGTAAAACTAATTACAATTTAATTAAGAGTTACTGTAGGCTGTGGGAGTAACCGCACGTTCTCCGTTATGTTCATACATGTGCGGTTGGGTAAAAGGGGGGGGGGGGGGTACAGTGGATATACCCGCAACAGACGAGGGTATAGCGCGAGTACAGCGGATATACCAGCAAGACATGATGGGAGTATAGCAAGACATGATGGGAGTACAGCAAGACATGATGGGAGTACAGCAAGACATGATGGGAGTATAGCAAGACATGACGGGAGTATAGCAAGACATGACGGGAGTACAGCAAGACATGATGGGAGTACAGCAAGACATGATGGGAGTATAGCAAGACATGATGGGAGTACAGCAAGACATGATGGGAGTACAGCAAGACATGATGGGAGTATAGCAAGACATGATGGGAGTACAGCAAGACATGATGGGAGTATAGCAAGATATGATGGGAGTATAGCAAGACATGATGGGAGTACAGCAAGACATGATGGGAGTACAACAAGACATGATGGGAGTACAACAAGACATGATGGGAGTATAGCAAGACATGATGGGAGTACAGCAAGACATGATGGGAGTATAGCAAGATATGATGGGAGTATAGCAAGACATGATGGGAGTACAGCAAGATATGATGGGAGTATAGCAAGACATGATGGGAGTACAGCAAGACATGATGGGAGTACAGCAAGACATGACGGGAGTACAGCAAGACATGATGGGAGTACAGCAAGACATGACGGGAGTACAGCAAGACATGATGGGAGTACAGCAAGACGTGATGGGAGTACAGCAAGACATGACGGGAGTATAGCAAGAGTGAGAGGTGAAGTATAGCAGGACGCACCGCCACCACCAGGCTATAAAGACAGTGGCTTACACATAACATGATAGCCGGGTTCACTTTAGCTTAATGAACCATTGGGGGCCGCATTAGCTTTTACCTTCATATAATTTCGTGTCAGATTACCTCAAGCTAAAAGGATCAAGTGTGTGTGTGTGTATACGGGTGGTGATGGCGCCCGTATAATCTATCTTAATCCTTCTATTAAACTTTACCCAACAAACGTGATAATGGAGATACAATAAAATTCCTCGCTGGAGATCTGGCCAACAAACTACAGGGCTCCTACCTGCTCTCTCTCTCTCTCTCTCTCTCTCTCTCTCTCTCTCTCTCTCTCTCTCTCACTGCCTCGCCTCTACTGTACTGCCGTGGTAAAGGTGATGACTAACGGTGGCCAACATTAAACACGAGTCTTCTCTTAATTTTTCTTTTATTTACCTATTTGTCCTACGCCCCCATTTCATATGTTTTCCCTTTATCATCATTATATACAGTTTGTACCACTTAAGGTGCTCAGAAGTATCGGCTACAACAACTCCTCTTTAACCTTAAAGTACATAGCGTCACTCACGCGGCTCCTGTCGGGAAATATACCGGAAGTGGAAAGTATTGTTGTCATAAAAGAACGAAAGTAAAGTTGTACACGTGGGATTTATTAACTGAACTGTGAATTATTAATATTTTACGTCCTACATTAAACTTTCGGGTGAGGTTAGAGAACACAAACTTTAAGTTATGTAAAATCACATACCAAGTGATTAAGTATTTATACACATCAAAGTTTTTATACTTTCACTGTTTGTCCCATGAAAACTTTGTGATTTGAAGAGTAATCTGTACAAGTATTGTGCCATGACGTCATCTCTCTCTTTAGACAAGTCCCATTAAAACAACGCCAGTACGAGCAATCACCAGCGCCTGTCGTTCCACCTACCTCCCTTATCCCCCATCCCATTCGATACCAGCTCAATGACACGCTTAAGGGAGCTACGCCCGACGAACCTAACCGTAAAGACAGCGCCAGCACGAACAGTCACCATCGCTGCCATTCCAGCCTACCCCCCCCCCCCACCACTCCATGACACACACACACACATATATAGAAGCTACGCCAGACGCACGTTCTCTCACCTACTGCCTACAGTGGCGTACCTTGATGACCGCTGCAATACACTATTGAGGTGTATGGGATAATCCTGAACCACTGAATAATTAATTGGCCATTAAAGTCGAGGCTTAACTACCGTACTGAACATGGATTCTCAAACGACATTACACCAATATTTGCTCCACAGCTGAGTTACTGTGGAGTCCCGGTGCAATTTCGACGCCAATGTTGTTCAGTATCTCCTTGTGGTAGATAGGGGATGGGTAGTGGTTGGGAGTTCATTAGTTATGGGAAAATAATTATATTCCGTAAGAATCTTGAAAAACGTTCTTGCTCGACCGTGAACTGACAGTCGGTCGGCGTCAGTCTTGGAGAAAGGAGAGAGAGAGAGAGAGAGAGAGAGAGAGAGAGAGAGAGAGAGAGAGAGAGAGACGACTGCCTTAGGGGGTGGTGTTTCCAATCCAGACTGTGTAACTAATTCATAGCGAGGCTTCCATCCCTGATTAAAAACTTATATTGTGAATCGATACCCCGCAGGTAGAGGAAGTGCCGAGACAGGTAGAGGAAGTGCCGAGACAGGTAGAGAAAGTACCGAGACAGGTAGAGAAAGTACCGAAACAGGTAGAGAAAGTACCGAGACAGGTAGAGGAAGTACCTGGATGGACAAAATCAGTACCGAGGTAAACGAATCAATACCGAAACCGTATCGAAACGTGTGGCATCTGACTCGAAGCCAAGGATATATATTTCACTAAATGACTTAATGGTATGGTAATCTGATGGCTCGACCAGTAATGTATCGTTCATAATTCCGAGACGCCACTCATAACCGAGCCTTTGAACGATTCCAGATACATTCCTCCTCATGAAGCAGTATCGAACCCTCATCCGTCACTGTAATGTACGACCAGCATTATGTCCGATTGTTTGGGGGTACGACGACCAGACAGCTCACTGAATGATTCCTAAGATCTCGAAGATGTATTACATGGATAGGACCAGGCATTAAGTCCCCACTGTTAGATCTGAGGAAGTATTGAACACAGCTTCCTAAGTGCATGAAGCAACCAAACGTCTCACCTGAGGGACACAAGAGGGTTATTGGGAGGAGACTATTTGAGTAACTCTCTTAGCTACGGTGAAGCAACTTACAATATGATTTCATTAATCAGATGGAACGTAAATACACGGAATGGAGATAAAAATGGTCAGGCCTAAAAATAATATCTATTTGTAATAACGAATTTTTATTGTCCTAAAGAATCATGACCCATAATAAAGTCAGTTCAAACTAGACAGTTGTGAGGACTGACTAAAATTTCTTGTCACAACGAGACAATTGTGGGCAGGATGCGGGAGGATATCTTGTCTTCCACGAGTTAATGTGAGGGCACACACACCCACCCACCCACCCACCCACCCTTGCTGTGGCCTCTGTCTAGAATTTCATCCTTGAGGACCAACTCGCCCTTCTTTTATTTTCTGCAAGATTGCCCTCGGGGGAAATATCCCTCGCCGGTTATATTGTCCAGTGTCCATTGTCCGCTGGGGATTTTGTCCGGCGGGGAATCTGTGCTGTTGGTCTAGCATACACCACACCACGCAGGGGAGGGGGGTAGGGGTAAGGGGAGGGTGGTAGGGGTAAGGGGAAGGGGGTGAAAATGAGGAGATAGGGGGTAAGGGATAGGGAAAGGGACGAGGGAGGAGGGAAGGGGTAGGGGTAGGGAGGGGGTGAGGGGGGCGGTAGAAGGCGAGGGGGTAGGGGGCAAGGGGAAGGTGGGTGGCAGTGGGTGGCAGGGTGGGCTAAGGCCATTGTAGTAGCAATATCAGGGTCACGTTATTCTTGGTTGCGAGTTTATGAAGCTGTGACCATGTGCGGCTGATGACTCCAGTGTTGTGTTGTGTCTGTTTGTGTTGTGTTTGTGCTGTCTGTGTTGTGTTTGTGTTGTTTGTGCTCTGTTTGAGTTATGTTTGTGTTGTGTTTGTGTAATGTTTGTGTTGTGTTTGTGTTGTGTTTGTGTAATGTTTGTGTTGTGTTTGTGTTTTTTGTGTTGTGTTTGTGTAATGTTTGTGTTATGTTTGTGTTACGTTGATAGTGTCATCGAGGTGGTGCTGTTGTGTTGTGGTGATGTGAAAGTATAGTGATATGGTCTGGTATGGTGTAAAGAGCATGAATGTGTAGTAGTGGTATAGTGTAGTGTGATGTAGAGTGGCGCCGTGGAGTAGTGCTAAAGTGTGGTGTGTTGTGGTGCCGTAATATAGTGCTGTAGCATAAAGTGGTGAACTAGTGGGGGATGAAGTGTAGTGCAATGGAGTGCTGTACTATGGCATTGTAGTGAAATATAGTGCTATATTATGATACTATAGTGTGTAATAATGTACTGAGGCACTGTACAGTAGAATGGCGCTATAGTTTACTGTTATATTATGGCGTTATAGTGTGGAGAAGTGTAATATGGCACTACAACATGGCACTATAGTATGGCACTGCAATATGAGAAGACGTGCATTATGACACTATCAACACCAAACACACACATACACAACATATACAGTACAGGCGTGTTAGCTGCCCCAAGGGAAGAGAAGCTGGAATGCTGCTCTTACAGTCTGCACATATTACTATTCCAGACTCTATTCCCGATATTCCAGTCTATACACCCGGCCATTCCAGTTAATGTATACCTGGACCGTTGCTGTGTATATACGCTGTAGCTCCCGTGAATATCCATTGTAGTTGGTGTGTTAACATATTCTACTGGTTGTGTTCTGGGTGTCTCCTAAGATCAATATATATGTGTGTGTATATGTGTGTGTGTGTGTGTGTGTGTGTGTGATATACGGAGAGAGAGAGAGAGAGAGAGAGAGAGAGAGAGAGAGAGAGAGAGAGAGAGAGAGAGAGAGAGAGAGAGAGAGAGAGAGAGCCAACACAGCCGCCCTCCAGACTGCAAACTTTCAGAATACGTGAATACCTCAGTTCTCTAATGGACCTTCGCACACACACACACACACACACACACACTCTTGTTATTTTCCACATTAACGTTATTGCAGAGAACGTATGCACGGTCTCTAGTGCGACAATAGAAACCACAAGTGTTTGCCTTTGAGCCACAGAGACCGGGGGGAAGGGGGGGGGAGGGAGGAACAAGAGGTAATGCAGTTTTCTCAAAATGTCAAGCCGGAAGAAGTTAGAGACGAGAGGAAAGAGGTAAGAGGCTGGAGGTAAGAGGCAGGAAGTAGGAGGTAAGAGACAGGAGGTATGAGGCAGGGGGTGAGAGGTAAGAGGCTGGAGGTAAGAGGCAGGGGGTGAGAGGTAAGAGGCAGGAAGCAGGAGGTAAGAGGCTGGGGGTGAGAGGTAAGAGGTAGGAAATAAGAGGCAGGAGGTAAGAGACTGGGGTGAGAGGTAAGAGGTACGAGGTAAGAGGCTGGGGGTGAGAGGCAGGAGGTGAGAGGTAAGTGACACTAAAACAAGCAAGTGGCAAGTCCCCCCCCCCCTCTCTCTCTCTCTCTCTCTCTCTCTCTCTCTCCCCTCACCATAGGCCCATAACTCCCACCTCAGTGTCAGAGGGAAAATAAAATATCCCCCTCGCCCAGAGACTAATTTTTCCCCTCCCTAAAATAAAATAAATTTAAAGCCGCCTGAGACATTTTTCCTAAATTACGGGGGAATTTGGGCCATCCTGTGATAACGAAGAAGAAGAAAAGAAGAAATAATGAAATAGAAAGGCAATGAAGAAACAACTAGAAAAACAGAAGAAAATTAAAACAAATGACAGAATTTAAAGAAAGAAGGAAAGAAAAACGAATGAATAAATTTAAAGATGTAAAGAGAAAAAAAATAATGCAAGAATTAAACTCAAGAAAAGGAATGAAATTAAAGCAAAAACAAAAAAAATAAAGGAATTTAAAGTAAGAACAAAAAATAAAAGAAAACAAAAACTAGAGAAAAGAAGAAAGGATGAATGAATCTAAAGAAAGAATAATAACAAGAAAAAAAAGATAGAAAAGACGTTAATTTACACACTATATTCTACCAGTGCTTCAGCTCTCTCTCTCTCTCTCTCTCTCTCGGTAGTGTGTTGGTGGGTCATATCTCTCTGCTGAGGAACTTTCGGGTGGCGGCTGAGCAATTGGTGCAACAGGTGAAAACACACACACACACACACACACACACACACACACACACACACGCACACACACACACACCAAAAAAAACGAGGCACTAAAGCCGTAGAGAGAGAGAGAGAGAGAGAGAGAGAGAGAGAGAGAGAGAGAGAGAGAGAGAGTAAAAATACCATCAGAAAAGGTAAAGAATGACAGCTGTATATCACAAAGATAAAATATAATGATCAATAAATATGTCCAGGTTACAGAGACGACCAACCTGAGACTGTGTATGGGAGGCTAATGGTTACATCCAGTGGTCAAAACTAATGGTCAAATCTATTGGTCAAAACAATTGGACAAAATTCACAGTCCAATACCTAACCCGCGCCAGAACTAAAACTCACAAGATTTAGTGAAATAAATTTGGTCTTGTGTTCTTGTGGCCACTGACCGACGGCTCTAGGCCACTCCTGTACCATCCCTCCCCCCCCCCCTCCATCCCCTTCTCTCTCTCCCCTTCTCTCTCTTCCTTTTCTCTCACCACCCCCTTAACCCCTCTCTCCCCCTGTCCTTCTCCCTTCCTCCAGTCCACCAAACCTCAATACCTAGCCTGACCAACTTCAACCCCGGGATAAAGAACACAAAAAAAAAATAACGCTAATGAACTGACTTGCCAAAGAAAATAACTGAAGAGAACCATTCAAGTGGGCATGATCGGGTTTAATCCAGCCTCGTACGGGCAGCCAGAAGGGAGGGAGGGATGGGTGTGAGGGAGGAAGAGAAGGGAGAGGTGGGGGTTGAGGTGGTGGGGGTAAAAAAAGCGGCAGGGTTTGTACATCCCAAGGTCGCTAAAGACGCTGGCCTCGGGGGAGTCCTGAAACAGGTCTTCACGTTGAGCAAGACGTTCGCCCAATGTCTTAAAGCTGCCGCATCGCTCGGCCACGGAACTATCGCCCCGTGCCGCCGTTTCTGATCCCGGGAAGTGGCCTAACGTACAAACACACACACCCCCCCACATGGCTACGTACACACAAATAGACACACACCTACACGGCCACGTACACGTATAGCCACACGCACAGGTATGCCATTCCAGCAAGTACGGGGAAACGGTGCAGTAGGATATTGTGGCGCCGTGTTTCAAGGGGTTTGTTTCTCATCTCTCAAGGAGTATACCCGCCACTATACATCACACACGAGAGACTGTTACTATGCTATCAAATGCAGCCGGGCCGCCCCATTTACGATAGGCCAGGTGCTGTTCCCTACTGTGTGGAGTAGACTGTCTGGAAGCAGCGACGGATACTTCCATAACTGTCGTGCTGTAGCTGGTGGATGTTGAGTTTTGTTTTGCTTACCTTCCTCTGTTCTCCCAGTGCTTTTAATAATTGTGTTTGCTTTTGTGTTCCAACTATATACAGTAACACAATATCAACGTCAAGCAATAGAATAACACACCAACACACCCTGAATACACACCACCAACACACCCTGAATACACACCACCAACACACCCTGAATACACACCACCAACACACCCTGAATACACACCACCAACACACCCTGAATACACACCACCAACACACACTGAATACACACCACCAACACACCCTGAATACACACCACCAACACACCCTGAATACACACCACCAACACTCACTAACACACTACCAGCACATCACCACCACACACCATTAAGACAAATAATGGAAGTCATCTAACTGGATGGGAAGAAGAGGAGGAACTCACATTTTGCGGTGGTTAGGAGGACAGAGCCGCGAGGGAGGCCGGACACGTCAGAACAATGGCACCAATGATTAGCCAACTACACCAATAAACCAAGTTGGAACTCTCCACACCTGGGAAATCAGACAAAGGAACGCACCAATCACAACTTTTGTCTTTTTCCTTCTACGTCGCTGATAGGTCAAGGTTAGGGAAAGGTATTTATGGGTTTGAAATTGCGAAGGCATTATTACCCTTATTTGGGTAATATATCTATGGCTTCACCGGCTCTCGACGTCAAGGATATCAGAGCAAGGAAGGAACGCAGCCAATCACATCTCGTTTTTTTTTCTTTCTCCCTCGCTGATAGGTCAAGGTTGGGTAAAAGTATTTCAAGGTTGAAATTACCAGACGGCAACACCTAATTTGTCCCTATTTCACACTGACAATCCTGCCAACATGTGTATCCTCGTGTCAATTTCTTCTGCAGTAATGATAGATATAAAACTTGACACATTTTTTTTACTCGTGAATTTACCTACAGTTTCTAAAGGTTAATCAGGTATATTTGTATAATTTAAACTATTGCCAAAACGTAATCATAGATGTTTGTATAATAATATATTTTGGTAAACCTCAGACGTGTATAATTTCTTTCTGGCTGTAAGACGATTATACTTGGTCAAGATACAACTTATGATTATAGATTATTACAGGAACATGATATAATTCTGCCTTGCGACATACATAACAGCTAGATGATGATAATAACAACAATAATAATAATAAAAAACAACAACATGTGTGAGATGATAAACTTACTTACACACACACACACACACACACACACACACACACACGATAATCTAAGAAAAATACAGATTTAATCTTCAGAATTATCGACCAGAACCAAAATTAGAAGAGTATGGATGAAGGAGGAGAAGAGAGAGAATCGTAGAGAAGAGAATGGAGAAGATAAGAGAGAATGGAGGAAATAGGAGAAAGAATGGCTGGAAGAGGAGAGAATGGAGGAGATAATAGAAAATTGAGAAGAGAAAATGGAGGGGAGGAGAGAAGAGAGAGTGAAAGAGAGAAGAGAGAAAGAATGGATGAAAGAGAGAAAAAATGAGAGAGGAGAGGAGAAAGAAGAGAATGGATGAGAGAAGAGAAAAAATGGAGAAGAGAGAATGGAAAAAATAAGAAAAAAAACGAAAAATAGAAGAGAAATAGAGAAGAGAAAGACGGAGAATGGAGGAGGGAAGAGAGAAGAGAATGGAGAAGAGAGAAAAAGAGAATGGAGAAGAGAGAAAAAGACAATGGATAAAGTAAAGTGACCAACAAAATCTTAAAAACAGATTCACTTCTACCATTATTATTGTTTCTGTTTCCTTCTCCCATTTCCATTACTGTCATTCTCCATTTTCTTTTAATTCTCTTTATTCCAATTTCCTTTTATTGTTGCTCCTTTTGCCTCTTCCTACTTTTGTATATTTAAACTTTTTAACTGGTGGGGCATTTCCTCTTCCTTTTCCTTCTTCTCAATATTCTCCCTTCTTCTCTTTCTCCTTCTTCTCATTTTTCTCTTCCTCCTCTTCATTATTCCTTCTTCTCCTTTATATCTTGTTTCCTTTTATACTTTTCTTCCTCTCTCGTTTATTCTTATATTTTCCCCGCGTGTCTTTCCTTATTTCCTTCTATTGATACTTCTCTTTCCTCCCCCTGTTTCTCAATCATCAAATTTCTCACTGTTTCTTTTTCTGTAATATTATCTATTTCCTCGTTATTCCACTTTTTTTAATAACCTATTGTTCTTCTTCTTCTTCCTCCTCCCACCTTTTATTTCTCTGTATCTCCATTATTCCCTACTCCTGTTCTTTCATCTTCTCCTACTTCTTTTCCTCTTCTCTTTCATCCTCTTCTACCCCTTCTTTTCCCCCCTTTCTTCCTCTCTTCCTTCCTATTTCTCCTCCCCGCTTCCTTTTCCTCTCCCTGTTACTCCCTCCTCTCCTTCTCCTTCCCTTCTTCCTCCACCTCCCTTTCATCCTCCCCCTCCCTTCTCCTTCTACCTCCTCCTCCCTTTCTTCCTCCCCTCCCTTTCATCATCCCCCTCCTTCTCCTTCTTCCTCCTCCTCCTTCTTCCTCTTCCTCCCCAGGTAGTAAGCGGGCAGTAAGGGGCGTGTCACATATAGGCCCACGACTGTCATTACTCCCGCCCTCACCACCTTGACTCCCGGCTCAAGTTACCAGCCGGCTCAAGTTACTCCCCTTCAAAGTACCCGGACCAAGTTATCCCCTTCAAGATATCCTTTAAGGTATACGGCAAAAGTTATCCGGCTCAAGTTACCCCTTTCAAGTTATCCGGCTCAAGTTACCCCTTTCAAGTTATCCGGCTCAAGTTACCCCTTTCAAGGTATCCGGCTCAAGTTACCCCTTTCAAGGTATCCGGCTCATGTTATCCCCTTCAAAGCATACGGCTCACGTTATCCCCTTCAAGTAACTCGACTAACCAGGTTGGACAAGACTTTGGAAAAGGCAGATGAACTGTTATTTGTTATCCATTTTTTTGTTCCTCGTGTTCACTTGTTCCTCGTGTTCACTTGTTCATTGTGTTCACTTCCTTGTTCACCGTGTTCACTTTCTTGTTCACTGTTCACTTCCTTGTTCACTGTGTTCACTTCCTTGTTCATCGTGTTCACTTCCTTGTTCACCGTGTTCACTTCCTTGTTCACTGTGTTCACTTCCTTGTTCACTGTGTTCACTTCCTTGTTCACTTGTTCACCGTGTTCACTTCCTTGTTCATCGTGTTCACTTCCTTGTTCACCGTGTTCACTTTCTTGTTCACTGTTCACTTCCTTGTTCACCGTGTTCACTTTCTTGTTCACTGTTCACTTCCTTGTTCACTGTGTTCACTTCCTTGTTCATCGTGTTCACTTCCTTGTTCATCGTGTTCGTTAAGCTTGAAAATCAATCAGTGTCGTATTAATTAGGTGAAGATTATAAGAGAGATGGCAGGGGGAGATGGCAGGGGGAGATGGCAGGGAGAGATGGCAGGGAGAGATGGCAGGGAAAGATGGCAGGGGAAGATGGCAGGGGAAGATGGCAGGGAGAGATGGCAGGGGAAGATGGCAGGGGAAGATGGCAGGGAGAGATGGCAGGGGAAGATGGCAGGGAGAGATGGCAGGGAGAGATGGCAGGGAGAGATGGCAGGGGAAGATGGCAGGGAGAGATGGCAGGGAGAGATGGCAGGGGGAGATGGCAGGGAGAGATGGCAGGGCGAGATTAAAAGGAGATATTCGGTTAAAACCTTCGGATGAACGGTTATTGGTTCCGGATAATTGATTTAAATCTCAAAATGTTATGAAGGTATTCGGTACTCGGTTTAAATTATCCGAAACTTCGACAATTATCCGATTATCCGGTTAGGTTAGACGCAAATAGATATAAATAAACACACAAACATACACAAGGACACACACACACACACACACACACACACACACACACACACACACGACACATATTTACACACATCAACAACAACAAAAACAAACATATATCCGGTACAAAAAAACACCATCCAACACACACAGGAGAGAGAGAGAGAGAGAGAGAGAGAGAGAGAGAGAGAGAGAGAGAGAGAGAGAGAGAGAGAGAGAGAATGACAGCAGGGTCAGGAGAAGGAAACAGCCTGACAGCAGAATGATGGCAGGAAATAAGAAGAGTGAGAACTGCGGGGAAGAAATTGTGTCTATCTCAGAGGAAATATTTGGGCGTGTGTAGAGATGGTAGTGAGAGATGCTGAGAGACATGAGAGATGGTGGGAGGGGAGAGATGTTCAGGGAGTGGGAGATAGTGAGAGACATGGTATAGGATGTGAGATATGAGAGATGGTAGTGAGAGATACTAAGAGACGTGAGAAATATGGCAGCAGGTTCTTAATGTAGGGAAGAGCACTGATGAAGAGATATACATAAGAGATAATTCTAAGAGATGGTCGGGGAGAGATAGAGAAAGATGGGGGGGGGAGATTATTTTCAAGAGACATGAAATATGATGAAAAATGGTGAGGGAAGGTAATAAAAGATTCTGGCAGGAGTAAGGTAAATGCGAGCTAATGCGAGAGACAGTAAAGGAGATGAGATGAGAAGTCTCCAGGTGAGATACAAGAGGGAGAGACACAGAGAGGAGGCGCTGCAGCAGGGGAGATATTGCAGGAGGAGAACTTTGAGACACATGAGAATATAAACACTATGAAAAGCCTCGCATTTTTTAAGACATATGAACGAAAAACTTCTTCTCTTTCTCCTTCTATTTATAACTTTCTTATTTTTTATTCTTATTCGTCTTCCTCTCTCTCTCTCTCTCTCTCTCTCTCTGCTAGCAACACTACAGTATAAACCAATCATTGTAAACTCCCTGTAAACACATAGTTAACAACCCGCAGAAATCGACCAATTACGTGGCAAACACATCCTGTAAACACTGCAAAAAAAATCGTAAAAATCAACTGTGTAAATATAAACAGTAAAAACACCAACAGTACAAACAACAACAGTGTAAACAACAACAGTATAAACAACAACAGTGTAAACAACAACAGTACAAACAACAACAGTGTAAACAACAACAGTATAAACAACAACAGTATAAACAACAACAGTGTAAACAACAACAGTATAAACAACAACAGTGTAAACAACAACAGTGTAAACAACGACAGTGTAAACAACAACAGTACAAACAACAAGTGTAAACAAAAACAGTACAAACAACAACATTACAAAAACAACAGTGTAAACAACTGGCATAAAATACAAAAAGCTGGACACAAGTATTGCCAGCGCGAGTAAACAGTAATGGCTGGTGACAGACGAGTGGACAAACTGTGACGACCAACACGATAAAAAAATGTCGAGTATTTATGGATAAAATGTCGAGTACTTTGGGTTGAAATGTCGAGTATTTATGGATAATATGTCGAATGCCAATGGTTCACACACACACACACACACACACACCAATAACGACAGTCCCAACGAAAAAGCCATTTGAGAGAGAGAGAGAGAGAGAGAGAGAGAGAGAGAGAGAGAGAGAGGGTGATGGCCGCCCACACAGATTCCAACACTCGTCCAGGTAAGTCGGCGACGCCCACCTTGTGTCGGCCGCACCCAAGTGTTGTGTCCAGGTATATTTATAGTATATCCTCTAGTTAATGTGTGGCTTTAATCTCTCTCTCTCTCTCTCTCTCTCTCTCTCTCTCTCGTTTTTTCGTTCTTTCTTCGTTCTCTAATTTCTTTGTTTTGTTCTCTTTCTATCGTTTTCTCTCACTGTTATCTCGTTCTCTCTCATTCCTTTCTCTCCTCTTCTCGTCTTAGTGCTGGTTCTATTCCTTCCTCCCCCCCCCCCTTCTCTCTCTCTCTCTCTCTCTATTCCTTTTCCTTCATGTCACTTTCTACTCAACTCGTTTTCATTCTCTCTTAATTCCAGCATTATAACTCTCTCTCTCTCTCTCTCTCTCTCTCTCTCTCTTGGTGTCTTTCTCTCTATCTCATTATTCTCTCCATTCCAGTCACTCTAAATCCCCTTCCATGTTTTTAATCACTCTTTCTCTCCTCCTGAAAACCTCTCTCATTTTCTTAAGTTATCTCTCTCTCTCTCTCTCTCTCTCTCTCTCTCTCTCTCTCACACTATAAAGAACAACAAACAGTAAGACACAAAAATAAACAAAGACACCGTCATTAATTACACCATCAAAAGACACAATATCTTCCCCATAAATGCAAAATAACTGTGTAAATTTCAACACACAGAAAAGGGTTGAAGTAAATTTGCATACAATTTGTATATTCTCAAAACCCTCTCACCTTCGTAGTCGACATAGGTAACTAGTATCCTAAGAGGTAACCAGTATCCTAATAGGTAACTAACCAATCAGAGTGGATATAATTACTTTACTAACACGTGATATTTGGCTAATTATTCGTGTGATTACAGTAGTTAATTCTCCGGGTAGTTAAGATATACACAAAATGTTGTTAATTGCGACTAGGTTAGGTTAGGTTAGGTTAGCGTTAGGTTAGCATTAGGTTAGGTAGGCATCAAGTTAAGTTACGTTAGGTAGGCATTAAGTTAGGTTAGGTTAGGTTAGGTTAGGTTAGGTTAAGGTTATATAATCATCAGGTAAAATAAACTGACCTAATATTCTCCAGATGATTCCCACAAAATTTTATTACCTTCGTCTCTCATATAAGAACATTTTTATGACGTTCTCAATGTCAGTAACTTTCATTCTGAGTCAGGCAGCACACGACTACTCAGAGCCTATCACTTTACACCACTCCTGTATTGAGGGGATTTGATGGGGAAGGAATGGTCAGTACCACCTCCCATACAACCGGTGTCCTCGTTTAGGGTAGGGTAGGGGTTGATAAGGTTAGGTTAGGTCAGATCAGGTCAGGTTAGAGTAGCTAAAGTTAGGTCAGGTCAAGTCAAGTTACCTTCATAGCACAGGGTTCTTATCTAGGGAGTTACTTGGGAATCTAAGATCATATTTTGTCCCCTAGTGATTGTTTATGTCCTAAGTGCCTGATACCCGAAATCTCTCTCTCTCTCTCTTGTTTCTCTCTCAAAAGGTAAAACGACAGGAAAAAACGAATATGAAAAGATGAGAGAGAGAGAGAGAGAGAGAGAGAGAGAGAGAGAGAGAGAGCTGGAGTGTACCTG
The DNA here is from genome assembly GCA_958450375.1 of Homarus gammarus. NCBI lineage: Eukaryota > Metazoa > Arthropoda > Malacostraca > Decapoda > Nephropidae > Homarus > Homarus gammarus. Next base: position 462,668 of record CAUDMG010002821.1, on the reverse strand, counting down.
GAATTTTTTGTGAGTTAATTTATCGTGGTGCACATTAGCTCAGGAGATAGCCGTGCGTGTAAGGCGCCTCGCTGGGCGTGTGGGTGTACCACTACCTGGGTTTATATGTATGTGGGCGTGTGTAAACATACTTACGAGTACAAGATTGTGTGTGCACGATATGAGCACTTGAGTGTATATGTACATTAAAATGTACGAGTGTTTGTGTAAATGGTAATGTATTACTGCACACCTCTGAGCTTCTGTTGACTTGTGGACATGGCAAATGCATATGGGCGTGTGTCTGTATGACATCTACACACGAGCGAGTCTAAATGACATAGACATATGAACCTATGTGTACACGACAATTAAAGTTCCACTTGGTTGCTGGTGTGTGTGTGGGAGAGAGGGGTTCACAGGTACGTATGACCGTCTGTGTACATACATGTGAGTAAATAGCTACCAGTGTGTAACGTGACAGGAGTGTACAGAGATGAATGTACACATGGATGCGATTATACATAGTCTCGTGTGTACACAAATGTAAGTGTGCATGAGTACAGTGTCAATATTTACCAAGGGGAGTTATTACACGACCAAGTGTAGAGTAGTGTGTACGAACGTGTATATGTAAACAATTGTCTACACGTACACAAAGGTGGACATGTTTGTACACATACAACACAGGTACGGACACGTATGGTGAATATATGAACGTTTATAACATAATGATACTTTCCATAACATCTCTAGTAAATTGGTACACATCTGAACACATATTGTACACATTACAGTACATTGTATAGGGTGTACAGGGCGCAGGAAGCGTACAATGCATATTTGGACAAGCACAGTACAGGTCTGGACAAGTAAGGTACGAGTTCCCTTCTACAAGTTCACGTATCAACAAATCCATAATGATCTTGCAACAGAGCGAAGAGTGTGGGTAGGGAGAGATAAGACAGGTCAGCCCCGGGATAAGTTAGGTCACGGTAAATATGGCAGAATTCCACAGTCATAATCCGGCTGAGGAAATTAGCCCATGACTCTTTAATTTCCTTCAGAGATGCTCATCGAGAATTAATAACCAGGTGGAGCATTACTGGTCGTTTGTGTTGGCCTCAGCGGTGTTCGGCTGCCCACCTGCTGACGCCCGACCAAGAAAAATTAATTTTGTATTCTTTTTTTATTCATCAAAAGACGTATCCGGTGAAAGTTGTACGAAAATAAACGGAAAAAATTTTTGCATAAAAAATCTTTCAATTTATTTTTGCATAGTATTATATTTTTTATAGCGAAAAGTAATTTTGAAATATATTGCTAAATCCTGTATTGGATGATATCCTTTTTCACGAAAGTTAATATGCATGCATATACAGTACGTTTCAGAATATATATATATATATATATATATATATATATATATATATATATATATATATATATATATATATATATATACTGTGCGTATGTACACGCGCACACACGCACACACACAGGCACCAGACCTTTAATATTCGCGTTAAAGATCTGGCCGGGGTGAGTTTTAGCTCCACCCAACAGGAATGTTGGCCCAAGTACAGACTCTACTCCCAAACTGCCTCTGGTGCTCTAACTCTTCAGCTTCCTCTAATACTTTATATACAGTACGACTAAAACTACATTTTTTACTTTGTAACTCTAACAACTACCTCTTGTAATTTACAAACTAAAATACTGTAACTCTAACTTGAAAAATAAAACACATAACTACTTCTATCACTTTAAACACAGCTCTTTATTTAAGTCAACCAAGAGAGCTACTCACTCTATTAGTTGTTGCAAATCGCCTTCCATTTCAAGTCAAAAGAAAACAAAAACACACGACACATTATGCATCCTCATCACTTTACATCTTCTTGTCACTTATACAAAGACAAATGAGCATAGCGTGGAGAGTTGTGGGAAATGGAGTATTGCGTTGCATCTATTATCAACACCGGATGGGATCGCGCGTTGTGTATATGTGCCTCATTTTGCACCTTCTTGCATTTCACGTCAACACAAAAGAGTATGGTGCATTGTCTGCGTCTTGGAGTAGTTTATAGTCCCTCGTATCTCCCGTCGAAACAAAAGACCATCGCGCAGAAGGTTCGGAATAAGTAAAATACCTCACTTCCTCTCACGGCAAAACAAAAGAGTATCGCGCAGAGAGGATTCACGATTAAGTAAATATATCACTTCCCTTACAGGGAAACAAAAGAGCATCGCACACAGGGTTCAGGATAAGAAAAAGGATTTCGATGCTTCTCGTCCTGACAAGGATTCAGGATGCCGATAAGTAAATAGTTCACAGCTTTTTCACAAACATCACAAAGAATTCCTTCCTATTTTTCTACAACCTAGCTGAGATTTTCCAAGCTTTTTCTCACAACATCGCGCAAAGGATTGTGGATAATTATTTCACTGTCGCTCACACTGGGAAGAGAACATCGCACAGCGGGTTGTGGGTAGTGAGGGATGGGCGGCAGTACAGGATCCAATATTACTAAATCGCGACCCTGTGGAGGTGGGCGGGGCTTGTGGTGAGTCACTCTGACGTCATCACGCCCACAGCCACTCACCTGCCAGCTTATACCCAAGGGCTACAGGGTTGTGATAATACGATTACTGGGCTACTAAATTAGGGCTACTAAGACTACAATACTAGAACTGCCAGGACTAAAGTATTAAGGGTTACAATACTAGAAAAACAGGTTAACAATACTAGGATTACACTAGGACTAATAGAACAACAACAACAACAACAACAACAACATCAACAACAACAAACAAACAACTAACACAACAACAACTATTACCACCACCACAACAACAACTATTACCACCACCACAACAACAACTATTACCACCATCACAACAAAAACAACAATTAAAATCATCACAACAACAACATATGCACAACAAACCTCCTACAACACCTAAACAGTCAACAAACACTTTTACAACACATTGAAACACAAAACGATATTACCACTACAACCACACGCACCCAAGTACCACCACAACCACACAACAACGACCCCCCTACGTCTCTACTCGAAAACCACCACTATCTGAAAATACCACGACCACCACCATCTGACAACACCACCAACACTACCTACCACCATCTACGAACCACCAACCACTACCACCATCTGACAACCACCACCACTACGACTATCTAACAATACGACCATCACTACTTACCACCACCATCTGGGAAGAAAAAAAAAACACACGCCACAACGATGACTACCGCAACACTTACAGTAATACAAACCACGACAAACCAGCTACCTCGCCCACCAGCCGACCGCATTATAACACCATAAACTACTATAATACTGCTATAACCTTCCTGATGCGGGGTATAACAGGCCGGCCAGAATGCATCAACGAATTACATACACTCTTCGGTACAGTCCATTATCACCGCATCCCCCTCCACGTTTAACCCCGTTTTCTTTTTCCGTTCTTCCTCTTACCATTTTTTTTATTTATTTTTTTTTTCGTTTTCTCGATTTTTTCAACTCTTTCGTATAGTTGTTAATTCCTCCTCTGTTTTTGTTTGTACTTTTCTCCGATTCTTTTGTTTTTCTTTTCGTTGTTTCTATTTTTTTTCTCTTCTTCATCTCGCGCGTGTTTTAATTATTCCTTTGTTTACTGTTTACCCCGAGTGTTGTTTTTTTTTACCACCTCCTCCTCTTCCACTTACTCCTCTACCTCCTTCTCCACCATCACCACCTCCTGCTCTACCTTCTCCACCTCTTCCTATTTACTTCACCAGTTATAATTTATCTCGTTGTTAATTCTCATGTTTAATTCATCTTTTTCATGAATATTCTTTTTCCTGTTTTTCTCTATTTTCGTTATTTCTTAAGTTCTCAATTTTATTTTCTGATTGTTCACCTTTTTTTTTTTTTTTTTTTTTTTTAGTTTTTCCCAGTTTTATCTTATCTCTTGTTGTTGTTATTTTATTGATTTTTTTTTTGTTCTCTCTATTATTCTATTTGTACTCTCTCTCTCTCTCTCTCTCTCTCTCTCTCTCTCTTTATCAACATGTTGTAAGGCGGCGGTTTACCTACTTTACCCAACTTGTTTCCTCACATCAATCTTGTTCTCATTAAAATCTCTCAAGTTTTGCTTTACGATATTACAAGACTGCAACACTGAGACCCTCATTATAACCCCATCCCAAGAGAAAGTTCACTGAGCCTAACCTAACCTAACCTCATCCCAAGAGAAAGTTCACTGAGCCTAACCTAACCTAACCCCATCCCAAGAGAAAGTTCACTGAGCCTAACCTAACCTAACCTCATCCCAAGAGAAAGTTCAGAGCCTAGCCTAGCCTAACCTAACCTAACCTAACCCCATCCCAAGAGAAAGTTCACTGAGCCTAACCTAACCCCATCCCAAGAGAAAGTTCACTGAGCCTAACCTAACCTAACCCCATCCCAAGAGAAAGTTCAGAGCCTAACCTAACCTAACCCCATCCCAAGAGAAAGTTTACTGAGCCTAACCTAACCTAACCCCATCCCAAGAGAAAGTTCACTGAGCCCAACCTAACCTAACCCCATCCCAAGAGAAAGTTCAGAGCCGAACCTAACCTAACCCCATCCCAAGAGAAAGTTAACCTAACCTAACCTAATCCCATCCCAAAAGAAAGTTCACTAAACTTAACCTAACCTAACCCAACGAGGTACTGAACGAGTTAATTGTTCGTTTCACAGTTTTACCAGAACGTTTAGGGATTGTATGACACCTGACACCAGAACGTTTAGGGATTGTATGACACCTGACACCAGAATGTTTAGGTGTGACTGTACGACACATTTTACAGGCGAATTATCGTGGTAACAAGTTCGTTCTATCTCTGAATATTCATGACATTTAGTGTACCAGGGGGCCATTGGCACTTCCCCCTCACTCTCCTCATGCCTGGCACTTTCCCCTCACTCTCATGCCTGGTAATTTCCCTCATTCTCATGCCTGGTACTTTCTTCTCACTCTTATGTCTGACACTTTCCCTTCACTTTCATGCCTGACACTTTCTCCTCACTCTCATGCCTGGTACTTTACCCTCTCATGCCTGACACTTTCCCCTAACTCTCCTCATGTACGGTACTTTCCCCTCACTTACATTGGATCACTTTCCCTGAACTATAATTAAACGTGGCTCACTTTCTTCATCATTTTCCTGTTAACTGTAAACGACATAAGATATTTTTGTCTTCATTTAGAAAAAAAAACTTACTTATTTCACAAAACTTTCCTCATTTTCTCAACATTTTCCTGGAAACAAATATTATTATTATTTCTCACTTTCATCGAGTCATTTACACTTACAAGTAAATAGTGAACATAACTCATTTTCACTATATGTGTTATATTTTCACTAGATAATTTTTCCGCACTTTCTCTTAACGGCAAAAGTGTGTATGGATAAGAGAGAGAGAGAGAGAGAGAGAGAGAGAGAGAGAGAGGTGTTCTCAGCGTCAGGGCCGGGCGTAGTGACCCCAGGTGCACAGGTCGACCCCGAGCCTCCACAATGAGGGTCAAAATTAGCTGGCTGGTCCACCACCTTCCCCAGACTAATTGGACCAGCTGCCGCAGCGTCTCTGGGGCAGTAGAGGAGTTGGGGGTGGTGGGAGAAGGAGGGGGTGGTGGGAGAAGGAGGGGGTGGTGGGGGAAAGGGGGGTGGAAGAGGGGTGGTGCTTTATGACATTTCCTTCCCCAGTTTGAAATAATAATAATAATACTAATAATAATAATAATAATAATAATAATAATAATAGTTGATCAAGTCATTTGTCCTGATGTTATAGCTGATCTAACCACTTGTCCTATTGACGTCACAGCTGGTTTAGTCACCAGCCCTTGGGTTTTCTCTTGAACATTACAAAACAAAACCCCGGATATTACAGGAGATCAAATAAAAATATGAAAAATCCTGATTTTCACTTAAATGTGGAAGCAAAAATTTTTTCTCGATCGCTACAAACAAAAAAATAATTCAATTTTTTCCTCAGTCACAACAGGAAATGAATCCCAGGAAAAATAATGGAGCGGTGTCTGTTGTAGCCGAGTAAGTCAGCTAAAGTGAAGTGTCAAACTATTTTAAGTGTAAATACGAAGTATCAAACTACTTTTAAATCAAGGGTGTAAACAGGGGGTCTGGGTGAGTGTAGGCAGGAGTCTTATACTAGGGTGAGAGTTAAGGAGCTTTATACACACTTATAAGCCTCTCAAAAAGCTTAATAAAATCGCAGCTTAATAATGTTCATGACCCTTGAAACCCTATATTAACCCAATTCAAGACATTACTCGAAGGTAATCGCTGAGAAGGTCTCCCCCGCCCCCAACGTAACCTCAACAAGCGAAAAACTTTACAACGGAAGCTCAAAAGTAGTCGTACAGCTGCGGTGTACACACACACACACACACACACACACACAATGAGGTGAAGAAGAAAGAGAGCCTTTGGACTAACTTTTGAACCGTAACACAAAGCCTAGTAACAAATGTAAACCTGCCTTGCCTACCCCCGAGGTAAATCATCAAGAGGCTCAGCAGCTCGTCCTTGGAGACCCCTTACATGGACCTCGTGTTAACTTAGCAGGTACCTGAGAGGAACCCCGAGACCCTGGTTTAAGAAGAACACAAATTTCTTACTTCAAGGCTTTAACTCTCAAAATAGGTCTTAAAAAAGGGATCACTCAATCTATTTTCTTTTTGCTATATGAATAAAAAAACAAAAGAGAGTATGATTTCCCTGACAATTGGCAACCTAGACCCCTAAGGGACCAGGGGCAGAACACAAAAGAGTTCCTATATCGCTCAAGGGCTGTACAGGGACTCTTGAAGGTACAAAAAATCTCCACTAAAAGACCCATAAAGCTCTCTCTTTGACCCACTGAGCCCCATTGTTCACTCATTAGTCGCCTCTACTAACCCTACTTAGTCAGGGAGAGTCGGTGATTCTTCTTAGTGACTCCGTGAATTAATTTATCAAGTCAATGAAGTTATTTTTGAGTTGGATGAGTGTTTTCTGTGGCACTCATGGGACCTTCTGGTCAATCGGAGAGTTCTCATCGTTCAACAAGGTCCTTAAGTCAGTTGAACTCTCTTGTTGAACTCATGGACCCTACCAATGAAGCAGTGAGTTTGGTTAGGTCAGCGAGTCCTTTTTAGTTAAATATTTGTTCTAACCAGTGAGTATATTTCACCTAAATAAATCTTGTTGACAAAATGAGTTCCGTCGAGTAGGTGAACTGAGATGGCCTTCCACTATACCCCCACACACCTAGCTACATCACCACCTGGGAATCCTTTTAAGGTTCTCTATGCAAATTCCGGAGGACTTCGTGACGCCTTTCATCTCCTCACCTGCCTTTTCTCCTCCGCTTCCTCCTCCTTCAATAACCCCTCCCTCCCACTGCTCGTCTCTTCATCCCTTCCAAGCTCCCCAGTAAGGTCTCTCTCTCTCTCCTCCCCATAATAACCCATCACCTGTCCCTTCTCCCCTCCTTGTAATCTCTCTCCACTCATCTCCTCCCTCGTAAGCTTCTCACCTTCCACCCCTCACCCTCCCCCCCCCCCCTTAAAGGACCAGACCGGTTTCTCCCTCACCCCCTTCACACGACTAGACTAATCTCCCCCTTCACCCTCACCCCCCCCCCCCCCCTCCTTGACAGGGCCAGACGAGCCTCCGCCCTGGCCCCGGGTTGGCGAAGGCACGTGGGCGGGGACACACTCATACCCTGCTGGGCCACACTGCTATACCCTAACCTGCTGCCCACCAGTCCTTCAGCTCTCTCCCACTCTCTCTTCCTCTCTCCTTCTCTTCCTCTCTCCTCCTCTCCCTCCCTCTCATTACCTCTCGCTGTCGGTGATGCTAAGTGCCTGTTCCATTGACCCCCCCCCTTTACTCTCTCATGTCAGGTTAAGTTAAGATCACGTTAGGTTAGATTAGGTTAAACTAGGGTCTAGTTAGGTCAGGTCAAGTCAGGTCAGGTTATGTTAGATTATCCAAAATGACCAGATCCGACCTAACTTAACCTAACCTAACCTGACCTCACTGTTTATCTACGATGATGGGCACTCACCTTAACCCAATGTCGGCAAAGTGGCTGAAGCAAGTAATTTACCAGTCACGGCGAAATAACTAACCGGGACTATTTATATATTTTCTGGGGTGGAGGAGGAGGAGGAGGAGGAGCATCTCGTAACCCAGGTCGAGTCAAGTTCAGTGGTGTAACCTTACCCCTCTCTCTCTCTCTCTCTCTCTCTCTCTCTCTCTTCTCTCTCTCTCTCTCTCTCATACATATATCCAGCTGACGTACAAGAAGAAGAGAGAGTGTGTGTGTGTGTGTGTGTGTGTGTGTGTGTGTGTCGTGCTTCACCATACTCCAGGCCACTATTAGGAAGTAGTCGACAAAACAAAAGAAAATTTCCGGGGCCAGTGACGCGGGCTCAATGAATGCTATTTGCATGTATATGATATGCAAATGATGTACTGTGGCCCCATATTTAACTAGTGGCACTATTTCCTCATCCTTCCGCCTGATCCCCCCCTTCCCCCTTGATCCTCCACCTGCTATTCCCCTCTGATCCTTTCCTTCCCCCTGATCCTCCGCCCGCTACTCTCCCTGATCTTTCTTCCCCCTTGATCCTCCGCCTGCTATTCCTCTCTGATCTTCCCCCCTGATCCCCTCCTTCCCCCTTGATCCTCCGCCTGCTATTCCTCTCTGATCTTCCCCCCTGATCCCCTCCTCATCTCGTCCTTCCCCCTTCTGATCTCTCCCCTTTATCTTCCCTTGATTCTCTCCCCCCCCCCTGATCCCCTCCCTCATCTTCCCCCTGACTCTTCTCCCTGATCCACCCCCTTGATCCTCTCATTATTCTCCCTGCTATCTCTCAATGCCCCCCCCTTACTCTCCCTCCTCGTCTCCCTCTTCCTGTTTTCTTACATCTTTCTCCCTCTCCTTCCTCCTGTCTCCTAACATCTTTCGCCCCCTTCTTCCTCTTCCTTGTCTACTCCGGACCTTCTAATATCTTCTTTTTTTTATTCCTCCTCCTCCTCCCTTCTTCCTCCTCTTTCCCTTCTAAGGTTTTGTTCTTCCCCTTCCTCCTCCTCCCCATTCTTCTTCCATATACCTCGAAATATCTGTCAAATTCGTCTCTTTCTATCCACCAAATTTATTTCCTCCTCCTGCCCTATCTTCTTCTTCTCCCTCCTATCATCCTTCTCTTCCTCCTCCTATCTCTCAATATCTCTCATTCTCTCTCTCTCTCTCCTATCTCCCCAAAATCTCCCACTTCCCACTTTGTAATCCTAGACCATCCCTCTCCCTCTCCCTCTCTCCCCTCTCCCCACTATTACTCCTTGTCTACCAGGGGAGATAACAGACCAGTCTGCCACACCACCACAACACACCCACCTGAAGAAACTCAAACACACGGGGAAAATAACACCAAGGAAGAGAGAAGGAGAAATACAATGCTGTGTGGTAATGCTATAAGAAAATGCTGCAACACAAATGAAATACAAAGGTTAAGAAAATCTACGAAGGTAACAAAACACTAAAACAACATTATAGCAACATTACAGCAACACTGCACGGCAACACTGAATTAAGAAAACAATGCAACAAAAACACTGTAAAAATAACCACCAAAAGCAAATCAAAGAACAACAAAAAGTAAAATAAAAGGAATAAAGACAATCCTTGATAACGTATAACACAGCAACACAAACAAAGGAGAAAAACAAACAAGAACACAATGAACAGATAAACTAAACAAACATGAAAAAAACAGCAAAATAAACAATAGAGAAATTAAGCAAACACCATAAGATAGTCCAGCGCTATTAAGTAACTCAATTCCACCACATGTAAGGTCAAACAACAAACAACTATCAAAGAAACAAACAAACCAAACAAAGACAGTCTTCCGTCCCAACCTAAGTAAATCCCTCCCTAACAGCGATGAAACAAAGAAACAAACACAATTGGGATTCGAACCAGCATCGACGTAACAGAGACTCACCCTAGCACCAGTTGATCAGGATTCGAACCCAACAGCGGCGTTCATGCTGGAGGTTCGAACTACAGTACAAAGGAGGATTAGAGGGAGTAGATGAGGAGACGAATAAGAAGACGAGGATGAGATGGAGGAGGAGAAGAAGAAGAGGGAGAGGGAGAGGGAGGAGGAGGAGGAGGAGGAGAAGGACATTTTGGTGACGAAGACGAAGACGAGAGAACAAAGCTCATCCTAGGCTGGCGGACGACGACACACAGCACTCGTCCACAAAGCGACCCAAACGACGACAACAAAGGTGGACCGAGAAATGATTTAATGCACAACAAAACACAAACACTACCCAGCAATCTAGTAATGGAACTTTAAATAAAACATAAAACAAAAGTGCTCCATTAGAAAGAAAAACAAAATAAACGAAAATAAAAAAGTTTGTGTTAAAAAGATAATAAAATAGGTTATTTAAAAGAAAATCTAGAAAAGGTTAAATGGCAAGAATATAAAAAGGGATGAGATATAAAATAGAATTAAAAAAGGGTTACATAGATGAGAAAAAAAAGGTTACATAAAAAAGGAAATTAAAAATAAATAAATAGAAGTAAAAAAAATGAGAAATAAAATAACAATGACAAAAAATAAATAAAAGAATGAGGAAAAGTGATTAATTTTCCAAGGAATAATAAGAAAAAGTAATTTAGAATTTTATATATATAAGTAAATAGATATGACACACACACACACACACACACACACACAGTGAGAAAATATGAATAATTTCCGCCCCCCCCCCCCCCAAAAAAAATGAAAATGAAAGAAAAACAAAAAATTGCCCCATGTTGTCCGAAGATCTCACATCGTTGGCCATGTTGGTGATGATGGTTCCTTATGGTGAAGTGTTTGTCTCTTATTATCATCTTCTGTGCCTCTTCCCTCTACGTTACTTCTCTCTTCTCTTCCCTCTCTCTATTTTAGTTACCATCCTCCCCACTTTCTCCCTATTTCCTATTCCCTCTCTCATTTCTTCCCCTCTTCACTTTGTTAGTTCTCTCTTCTTCGCCTCTTCCCACTTATGTTAGTTCCCCCTTCTTCCCTCTTCATTCTCCTAGTTCCCCCTTCTCGTCCTCTTCACTGTTACCTTCCTTCCTTCTTTCCTCTCTCCCTTCCCCTCTTCACTATACTAGTTTCCCCCATTTCTCCTCTTTGTTAGTTCCCTCTTCTTCCCCTTCCTTCCCCTCTTCCCGCTCTCCATATTCCCCTTCCTCCCCCTCCCCATTTGTAGCACTTAAAACACCCTGCACTACCTATCACTATTACTACACATACTCTCTCTCTCTCTCTCTCTCTCTCTCTCTCTCTCTCTCTCTCTCTCTCTCTCTCTCCTTCCTTTATCCCTCTCTTTTACTCTAAACGTTCTTTCATTCTCTCTATCTCTCTTAACTTTCCTTTCACTTTTCTATTTCCATTTTCTGTTTTCTCAATTTTCTCTCTCTCTCTTTCTTTTTCGCTTACTCTTTCTCAATCACTCTCTCTTTTTTCTCTCTTTCTCTCCAAATCACTCACTTTGTTTCTTTCCCTCTCTCACTCTCTTTCTCTTCCTCTCTCCTAATCTCCCACTGTTTCTCACCCTATCTCCCAACCTCTCACTCTCTCCCAATATCTCACTGTTTCTCACCCTCTCTCTTTCTCACTCACTCTCTCTCACACTCATCCCTTCACCACCTGCTCTCCCAGTATATTGCGTCGTTTTGTTTATAGTTGAGTGCCGTGACACACTGTCCCCTCCCTCACCTCTCTCTCTCTCTCTCTCTCTCTCTCTTTCACTAGTCTGTCTCTTTCTCTCACCCATCCCTGACCCCTCTCTCTCTCTCTCTCTCTCTCTCTCTCTCTCTCTCTCTCCCTAAAGGGGGTATCCAATGACGAGTCCGGGTATTATCCCTCACGCCCTGCACCTCTGTTATCCTGCCGCCCTTATTCTATACCACATACATACATACATACATACATACATACATACATACATACGCGTACACAGATACTTAAAGCTTCACTTATAAACATGTGTGAAGAAACATGTTTAATATACACGTATACACATATAAAAACACACAAACACAAACAAACACCTCCACCTCTACACACACAACCCCCATAAAACAAATAATCCATTTATACACACATGCAAACAAACACTTTCCTCACACACAAACAATACCCCAAAACAAACAACTCTTTCCATATAGATTATCACGCAAACAACGCATTCATCATAACACAAACAAACATGGACCTTCATACATATACACGAACACCTCACCCCATACACAAACATTACCACCTCATACATGAACACCTCACCCCATACACAAACACCCCCAACTTATACACAAACACCACACCCCATACACAAACACTCCACTTCATACACAAACACCCCACCTTATACACAAACACCACACCCCAATACACAAACACCACACCCTATACACAAACACCACACCCCATACACAAACACTCCACTTCATACACAAACACCCCACCTTATACACAAACACCACACCCTATACACAAACACCACACCCCAATACACAAACACCACACCCTATACACAAACACCACACCCTATACACAAACACAAACACTCCCCTTGGGCAAACAACACACAGAAGGGCAAGAATTTTTAGTCCCCCCGACACCTGCCAAGCGCTGTTGTCATGCCATTGTCCTTCAGGCAACTTCTCCCTCACCCATACACCCATGCTAGGGAGGGGGTGGTAAATGGGGGGGAAAGGGTGGTAATGGTAAATGGGGGGAAGGGTGGTAATGGTAAATGGGGGGAAAAGGGTGGTAATGGTAAATGGGGGGGAAGGGTGGTAATGGTAAATGGGTGGTGGGAGATAAATGAGGGGACGATGTTAAATGAGGGTGTTAAGTGATGGTGGTGGTGGTAACTGGTGGGTGGTGGTGGTGGTAACTGGCGGGTGGTGGTGGTAACTGGTGGTGGTGGTAACTGGCGGGTGGTGGTGGTAACTGGCGAGTGGCGGTGGTAACTGGCGGGTGGTAGTGGTAACTGGTGGGTGGTGGTGGTAACTGGTGGGTGGTGGTGGTAACTGGTGGTAGTTAATTGGGTGGTGGAATAGTGGTTGTAAATAGAGGAGTGGTGGAGGCAGGTGGAAACTCTCCTTCATTACAGACACTTTTATCCCTTCACACAACACTCCTTCTCCTTCTCCTCTTCCTCCTCCCCCTCTCCACCCATCCCCTCCCCCCTCTCCCTTCTCTCAAGCCCCCCCCCCCCCACCTTTCCCTTTAAACCTACTCCTGAAAAAAATGGATAGAGCTCGGCCGGGGTGTGCGGACCAACATTAACTGTGACTGGTGGATAATGAACATAGCTCCCCAAGTTTATATAGGTCACCCCTGCCAACCTGATAAGAGAGAGAGAGAGAGAGAGAGAGAGAGAGAGAGAGAGAGAGAGAGAGAGAGAGAGAGAGAGAGAGAGAGAGAGAGAGAGAGAGATATATACTCTAGTGATCCACCCACCCACCGGCAGTTTTAAAGGGACAGGTGGACGGTTTTAAAGGGAAAGGTGGACGGTTTTAAAGGGACAGGAGGACGGTTTTAAAGGGACGGGTGATCTTCTTGTGGAAGCCATTGAGATCTCCACTAAATCTCGTAAGATCACACTAAGTCACAGGTCACCCTAGGTCACAGGTCACCCTAGGTCACAGGTCACACTTGGTCACAGGTCACACTAGATCCAGGTCACACTTGGTCACAGGTCACACTAGATCCAGGTCACACTTGGTCCCAGGTCACACTTGGTCCAGGTCACACTTGGTCCAGGTCACACTTGGTCCAGGTAAAACTAGATCCAGGTCACACCAGGTCAATATGGAGGGTGATCTGTACATGAACATAACAACTATGGTACTGGCTCACTCTACTACCGCTGCCGCCTAGTGAGCCACATTATGGGTCTAGCATTAACAGCTAAGTCAGCTGAGTGCGCTAAAGCTGGTAATAATCCGGGCGAGGCATGAGCTTGGAGGGGTGATAGTGAATCTGTCATGGAATTTGAAGGAGGTGAAGATGGTGAAAATGGCAGGAGGAGTGAGTGTGGAGGGGCGATACTGTCATGGAATTTGAAGGCGCTGAGGAAGGTGATAGCTTGTGAGAGGCGCGAGTCTTGGGTGATATTTTTTGTAAGGCGTTAAAACTGGCGGTAATTCGAGGTGTCTGGAGCGATATTGAGTTTTAAAGTCTCAAGCTGGTGATAATGAGAGACTTGAGTATAGTGTGGTGATATTGTCATAGACCGTGGAGGTGTCAGAGGAGGTGTGATGGGGGGGGAGGGAGTGGAGGCGGTGTGTACACGCTGTGTCAGCTCGGAGTTGTACAGGAGAAAAGCCTGTTGATCACGCCTCCACCACTTGGCTGCGTTGACACCAACGTTGCCGCACCAACCACGCTCCCTCCCTCTCCTCACTCTTGCTCTCTCTCTCACCCTCCCTCTCTTACTCTCCCTTGGGATGGGGAGGGAGGAGTGGCGGCGCTCCCTCCTCCCTCACACGAATATCAACAGGCAATTCTTCTACCTGGGGGAGGCGTCGGCCACAACACAGAGGCAAACGTCCTTGTGGGATAAAACCGACAAGTGCGGTTTAAACTTCCCGTTTGATTACACGGCGGAGCAGCGTGAGAAAAGTACCCGATCAATACACGGGCGGCCAGTGCGCGGGCGTCGCCTGCTGGTAGTGGTGGTGGTGTGGTGGAGGGGGATTGTAATGGCAATGGTGTAGTGGTGATGGAGGGGTAGGGGTGGTTGTTGCTATGGTATGGGTAGTAGTGAGGGTAGTGAGAGTGGTGTGTTCTAAGGGTGGTAGTGATGGTGTCGTCATGGTCTGGTTATGGTATAGGTAGTGGTAGTAGTTGAGACCAGTAGTAGTAGTAGTAGTAATGATGGTGGTAGTAGTAGAAGTAGTAATGATGGTGGTAGTAGTAGTAGTAGTAATGATGGTGGTAGTGGTAGTAGTAGCGATGGTGGTAGTGGTAGTAGTAGTTATGGCATGAAACTAAAGATATCAATGATGGTTGTGGTAGTGGTTGTACACGAGCGAGAGCAATACCTAATACGCCAGAGGCTGAACTGTATGGTGGTAAAGCCGTAGTAGCATGGCACTATAGGCATACAGGTCAAGCGTTACCATTGCTACTCTGCTACCTAGAGAGGACGTACCAGCACGACAGTACCAAGTTAAGTTATGGTACCAGACCTCGGGACAATGTACACCACATTGGTATGTGATCAGGGAGGTTAACAACCATTGGGTTTGTTTACAATTTAGATGGGTGACCGAGTTTCCAAAGAAAACAATGCTGGTCTTAAGGGGTGACTCGCCAAGACGGTCTGGGTCACCGAGGCGTGCCGTGACCCACTCCCCGACAGTGTGTGTGTGAGGACGCTTCTAGCACTGGATTAAAGCGGCTGAGCATTTATCTATCTTATTTATGATACCAGGAGTGTGGTAGGAGGTATCAGCGTGGAAGTAGCTGTGGTGTGGGGGGGTACCGGTACCTCCAAAAGTGGTATTGTGGTGGTAGGCGTGGAGGGAGAGAGTATGATGACAGTAATTAGGTCTCGTATTGCAAAGTTGAGGTGGGTGGAGGGGTGTGGCTCAAGCACCTAATTGTAGTGTTGATGGGTGTGGTGGTGGTGTGATGAAGGTGTGGTGGTGGTGTGATGAAGGTGTGGTGGTGGTGTGGTTGTGTGGTGGTGGTGAAGGTGTGGTGGTGGTGTGGTGAAGGTGTGGTTGTGTGGTGGTGGCGGTGTGGTGAAGGTGTGGTGGTGCTGGTGTGGTGGTGGCGTCGTGGTGTGGCAGTGTGATGGTGTGGTGGTGTGATAGTAAGGTGTGGCGTGCTGATGTGGCAGTGCGGTAGTGTAGTATTGTTGTTGTGAAGATGGTGTGGTGGTGGTGTAGTGGTGTGGCAGTGTGATGGTGTGGTGGTGTGGTAGTGTGGTGGTGTGGTAGTGTGGTGGTGTGGTAGTGTGGTGGTGTGGTAGAGTGGTGGCGTAGCAGTGTGGTAGAGTGGCAGTGTGGTAGTGTGGTGGTGTGGTGGTGTGGTGGCGTAGCAGTGTGGTAGTGTGGTGGAGTGGCAGTGTGGTAGTGTGGTGGTGTGGTAGTGTGGTGGTGTGGTGGACGTTGGATACTGGGAGCAAATGTTAGCCTGGAAGCCATAATTTAGCTCCGGTGTTGGTTTGGTAAATATTGTGTGATGGATTATTTTTCCCTGTCCGGTATGGTGCCAGTATGGTGGTAATATGGTGCTACCGTGGTTCTATTATGGTGCCGGTATGGTGTTATTATGGTGCTGGTATGGTGTTATTATGGTGCTGGAATGGTGTTATTATGGTGCCGGTATGGTGTTATTATGGTTCTGGTATTGTGATATCATGGTGCCGGTATGGTGCCAATAGCGCTGTCGTGTTGCTATTATGGTGCTAGTTACGGTGTCAGTAGTACAGTTGTAGTAACTGTAATGGTGTTAATGGTGATGGGTAATAATGATGATGGTGATGTGGATAGTGATGATGGTGAAGATAGTGATGATGGTGCAGTGATAATGATGTCCACAATATTTGTCATGGCATCAGTAATGGTGACATGAATGACAATGGTGATAATGATGGTAATACAGTGACCAAGATGGTGACGCTGGCAATGAAAGAACATAAGAACATAAGAATGGAGGAAACTGCAGCGGGCCTATTGGCTCATACTGGGCAGTCCCGTTTACACCCAACCCCTATTGCTCATATGAGCATCCAACCTATGTTTGAAGCAATTCAGCGTATTCGAGTTAATGATGATATTTGGTAACTTGTTCCATTCATCCACTACTCTGTTTCCAAACCAGTGTTTACCTATTTCACGCCTAAATCTAAATTTGTCTAATTTAAAACCATTGTTACGAGTTCGCTCCTGGTTGGATAGTTTGAGTACCTTTGTAATGTCCCGTTTGTTTAGCCCTGCCTTCCACTTATACACCTCTATCAGGTCGCCCCTCACTCTACGTCTCTCAAGGGAGTGCAAATTATGATGCTTTAACCTGTCTCTATACTCAAGGTTCCTAAAGCCCGGGATTAGTCTTGTCATTCTCCTCCGAATTCTTTCCAAGGATTCTATATCCATTCTGTAATACGGTGACCAGAACTGAACTGCGTAATCCAGGTGTGGTCTCACAAGAGCAAGATACAGTTTTAGGATGACCTCGCTAGTCTTGTAACTAACACTCCTTTGTATGAACCCAAGTACTTTATTAGCCTTGTTACGAGCAAAAACACATTGTTTACTTGGCTTAAGGTTCCTACTTATCATTACTCGTAAATCTCTCTCGTAGTCGGATTTCTCTATGGCATCGTTGTTCATCTGGTATCTGGTTTCCCTGTTTACATCTCCTATACTGTGTACTTTACATATGTCGACGTTGAATTTCATCTGCCATTTTTCAGACCATTCGAAAAATTTGTTTGGATCTTCCTGTAGTTTTGCCGAGTCCTCGTCAGATTTGATAACAAGTCCTATTTTAGTGTCATCAGCAAATTTACTTATGTTGCTGTCAATGCCGATATCTATGTCGTTTATGTATATAATAAATAATAATGGTCCAAGTACTGAGCCTTGGGGAACTCCACTTGTGACGTTGCTCCAATGGGACTTAGTGCCGTTAATGCTCACTCGATGTTTCCTGTCCTGTAACCACGCCCTAATCCATTTAAGGATGTCACCTTTGATGCCATGAGCTTCTACCTTTCTAATTGGTCTTTCGTGGGGGACTCTGTCGAAGGCTTTGCTAAAGTCGAGATATACCACATCATAATTGTGCCCCTCGTCCACCGATTCGAAAACTGATGAAAAGAATGTTAATAGATTAGTTAGGCAAGAACGTCCGCTTGTGAAGCCATGCTGGGAATCATTGATCAATCGGTGCTTCTCCAGGTGATTTCGAATAAAGTTTGAAATGATTGCTTCCAGTAATTTGCCTACTATTGATGTTAGACTGATTGGGCGGTAGTTAGAGGATAGTGATCTATCCCCCTTCTTGAAAATCGGTATTACATTCGCTATCCTCCAGGATTCTGGTACTCCACCTGTTTTTAATGACATGTTAAACAACTTTGCTAAGGGCATACTAAGCTCTTCCTTACATTCCTTTAATACTCTGGCAAATATCTCATCTCTTCTTTGGACTTAGTCTAGTACAGAGGATAAACCGGCTTGGCAGTACCCATCCTCTAAGGAACAGAATGATGCCAAACCAACTTCCCTCTGAACATTTCATCTTTTTACAGATGATATACAGAAACACCGCCAGGCAGCAGAAGCCGGCGGACACAAAGGGCCACACTGGTCTCAACCCCTTCGTCTCGTGCAACTGTTTCACGACCTGTTGGAGGTGCTGTCTTTGCGGGTTCTTAAGCACCGACTTAACGAGTACGTTAAGGACGAGAACTCGTTCCCATGCCTGGAGTCGTCGTATGTTGAAAAGTCCCTTCATCAGTTACTGGATGTCCACCCTACCGGGTAAATTGGCACTGGGACGAGTAAGGAAGGCAGCCAGGAAATGGAAACGAGAGTTGGTGCCAGTACACATCATTGTTTTACCCCCGTTTGGATGGGGAAGAACTCAGACTGGGTGCCATTGTGCAGGGCACAGCCGTTCAAGCCATCGTGGCGTTGCCTCATAATGTCAATGAATTTTGGTGGGCTTCCCTGTTGACTAAGTCGAAGGCCTTAGTAAGGTTAATGAAGGCCATGTACAAGTCATCATACTGTTCTCTGCACTTTCCTGTATCTAGCGGGCAGTAAAGATCATGTCGGTGGTGCCACGTGATGGTCTAAAGCCTAATCTCCAAGTGATCCATTTCGCTGTTATATTTACCCTAACCTAACACTAGACAGCTGGTTCCAGGTGGTGGTTCTATGGAAGGTCGAGATAACCTTTGACGCGTGGCTTTACCGGTATGGCAAGTTTTTGTTGTTGAGATCGCTAAGACAGGTGGCCGTTCTGGGAGGAGACGGGAATACCAGTTTTTACCTGTAGCTGCCTGCCAACAGATACTTTGTCAGTGTGTGTAACTTGATCTGGTCGCTAAAAACAAGTGGTCGCTGTATGAGAGGGAGGACAATAATGTTGGGTTTTATCTCTGCGGTGTTTAGTAATGTATAAGTTGTTTTGGTTGCTTTAGGCAGGTGTTCGTTGTATAGAAGGTCAGAAAATAGTTTGGTTTACCTGTACGGGTCATCATGCAGGTAGTGGGTTAAGTACAAGTCTCTAATAGTAGCTGATTGCTGTATTAGGACATAAATAGCGGGTGTAATATGTATAAACATTTATAAGGGTCACGTAAAGAGAGAGAGAGTGAGTCAGTGTGTGTGTAGCTCTCAATATATCAGTGGTGATCCTGTTCTCGCCTCCACTGTCTCCTCTCATTCCCCCTCCGTAAAAATAAAAAGATTATACAAAAGACTATATGGAGGAAGCATAGTATTCATAAAAGTATTAATAGTAAAAACAATGTTGAAAGTTAAGTAAGAGTGAGGCAGAATCAGTCAGGGTAGAGGTTTCTTTCAAGCAGCTCGATGACCTTTTCCCTGAATTGAGCGAGGGTTGGTCTGTTAGCGGGGTTCTTACCTCGACCTCGCTCAAGAAGAGGCTGGAGTGGAAGAGTTTTCTTCCATATTCTTTTGCTTATGGTATAGATTACTTGGCTCATGGAGAAAACATCGGAGGCTGTTGAACCGTTAACCCCATAGAAGATTTCTGGTGCTACCCACCACAATTGATCTTGAATTTTATTCATTGCCCCACATGGATGGTCCTCCTGTCCGTTTAACTTTGTTGCTAAACAGAAGTTATCTATTGTTATGGACGTGTCTTTGCCAACATGGTTTATCATAATATTCTCGTCAACGATGAAATTGTGGGCAATTCCATGTTTATGGATCGCGTCCACAGCATTGACTATTTGTAGAATGGCTGTCATGAAACTCACGTCATGGATATGTCTATCCGTTGACCGAACCCATTCCCGTATGGTTATATCAGAGTTGAATTTCGTAATAATTGCGTAGGGATCCTGGCACAGTGCCACCACATGGGGCACCTCCTCGATGGTCTGCAGCATCTTGAGTGTTGTTAACTCGGTATTGTATGCTACTTTAGATAATCGATGGGTCCTGAATACTTTTGCTGAAAGCGGACCCTGATTTTTGAATAAACCGTCAGTGACCCTATAAGTTGCAGAAATAGGATCCCCTTTTATTTTCCTTGCCAGAATGAAAGGATTCCAAGGCACAGAAAATATATTAGAAGCATGATCCTTTGCAGTGTCTGTGCTCGACCTACCGCAGGGAGTGCACCCACAGTCCAGGGGTATTTCGTCCACAGAGCCTTGGGGTTGTTCTTCCAAACTGCGCTGGGGCTTTTATGGTCTGAGTCTTAACCAAAGGTTTTTGAGGACCATACACAGGAGCACCACCGCCAGGCAACAGAAGCCGGCGGACACGAAGGGGCTCACTGGTCTCGCCTCGAGCAAGTGTTTCACGACCTGCTGGAGGTGCTGTCTTTGTCGGTTCTTAAGCACCGACTTAACGATTACGTTAAGGACGGGGACTCGCTCCCACTCAGAAGCGAACTTCCCTGGTTGGAGGTCAAGGGCTGGAGGGTAGAACAAGTATCTTTGCTGGTGGAGCTTCATCGCCGTCTCGGACAATATCTTATTGTCCCACTCGACATAGTACGTGTCGTTGTGGAGTTTGTACAGCCCCGCTATTAGGGCACCGAGTAAGTAAAATTTTCGATCCGACATAATATTTTTTATGTAGTAATTCATAAAAATATTAAAATTTTTATTTCTTGAATATCTTTACAATTCGTGTGGTGTCGTGTTGTGTACTTTAGGGATGTTAATGATTATATTTTGACTTGTAGTGCCTATTGTGGTGATGGTGATGAATGGTTGTGGTGGTAATGGTTATGGTGGTGATGGTTGTGGTGGTGATGATTGTCTTGATGATGGTTGTTGTGGTGATGATGATGATGGTTGTAGTGGTGTTGATGGTTGTTATAGTGATGGTTGTAATGGTGATGATGGTTGTTGTTGATGTGGTGATGGTTGTGGTGGTGATGATGATGATGGTTGTAGTGGTGATAATGGTTGTGGTGGTAATGGTTATGGTGGTGACGGTTGTTCTGGTGATGATGATGATGGTTGTAGTGGTGTTGATGGTTGTTATAGTGATGGTTGTAATGGTGATGATGGTTGTTGTTGATGTGGTGATGGTTGTGGTGGTGATGATGATGATGGTTGTAGTGGTGATAATGGTTGTGGTGGTAATGGTTGTGGTGGTAATGGTTGTCTTGATGATGGTTGTTCTGGTGATGATGATGATGGTTGTAGTGGTGGTGATGGTTGTTATGGTGATGGTTGTAATGGTGATGATGGTTGTTGTTGATGTGGTGATGGTTGTGGTGGTGATGATGATGATGGTTGTAGTGGTGATGATGGTTGTGGTGATGATGGTTGTTGTGGTGATGATGATGATGGTTGTAGTGGTGATGATGGTTGTGGTGATGGTGGTTGTGGTTGTGGTGATGATGGTTGTTGTTGTAGTGATGTTGTGGTGATCGTGGTTGTTTTGGTGATGATTGTTGTTGTAATGACGATTGTTGTGGTGATGATTGTTGTAGTGACGATGGATGTGGTGATGGTTGTGGTGATGATGGTTGTGGTGGTGATGGTTGTGGAGGTGAATGATGGTTGTGGTGGTGATGGTTGTAGAGGTGAATGATGGTTGTGGTGGTGATGGTTGTGGAGGTGAATGATGGTTGTGTTGGTGATGGTTGTGGTGATGATGATGGTTGTGTGGTGGTGACGATGGCTGTGGTGGTGATGGTTGTGCTGATGGTTGTTGTTGTAGTGATGATAGTTGTGGTGATGATGGTTGCGGTGTTGATGGTTGTTGTTGTGGTGATGGTTGTGGTGGTGGTGATGGTTGTGGTGGTGACGATGGTTGTGGTGGTGATGGTTGTGGTGATGATGGTTGCGGTGTTGATGGTTGTTGTTGTGGTGATGATGGTTGTTGTGGTGATGGTTGTGATGATGATGGTAGTGGTGCTGATGGTTGTTTTTTGTGGTGATGATGGTTGTGGTGCTGATGGTTGTTGTTGTGGTGATGATGGTTGTGATTATGGTTGTGGTGGTGAAGGTTATGGTGCTTATGGCTTTTGTGGTGATAATGGTTGTTGTGGTGATGATGGTTGTGGTGATGATGGTTGTGGTGGTGATGGTAGTAGTGGTGATGTTTGTGGTGGTGATGGTTATTGCTCTTATGATGATGGTTGTTGTGGTGATGGTGGTTGTGGTGATGATGGTTGTGGTGGTGATGGTTGTGGTGCTTATGGCTGTTGTGGTGATGATGGTTGTTGTGGTGATGATGCTTGTGGTGGTGATGGTAGTAGTGTCGCAGGGTTATGTCGGAGTTGAAACTTATTATTAAGGCGGGAGGGCTCCTTGCACACCGCCACCACACGAGACACTTCCTCGAGTGTCACGAGCCACAAGAGTATTTCCACCTCCCATTCGGCCATTGATTTATTGCCGTCGAAGGTGTTGAAGACCATTATCGAAAGAAGACCCTGATCGGGGAACAGGTGCTGACGGACGATATTGGTTTTAGAATAATTGTCCGTCATTATCATTCGAGACAAAATTCTAGGGTCTCACTGCACAGACTTTATATCTAGCGTGAGATCAGAGGCAACGCTACTGGTAGTGTCACTGGAACTGGAGACATCACTGTCACTGATAGTGTCAGTGTCTGATTCACTGTCACTGTCACTTCCAGTTTTGCTGCAGTAAGGACACGCCGTCGTGCTCTGGGAATTTTCATTCACAGAGCTCTGGTGTAATTCATCTACAGAACCCCAGGGCAATTCATCCGAATGGCCCTGGGGTATTTCATCCACAGAGCTTTGGGGCTGTTCTTCCGAACTGCCCTGGGACTTCCATGGTCTTAGTCTAGTACAAAGGTTAAATCGGCTTGGCAGTACCCATCCTCTAAGGAACGGATTGATGCCAGACCAATTACCCTCTGAAAATTTCATCTCTTTACGGATGACATAGAGAAACACCGCCAGGCAACTGAAACCGGCGGACACGAAGGGCCACACTGGTCTCAACACCTTCGTCTCGTGCAACTGTTTCACGACCTGTTGGAGGTGATGACTTTGTCGGTTAAGTGCCAAAGAAACGAATATGTTAAGGATGGGAACTCGTTCCCACTCAGACACGAACTGTTCGGGTTGGAGGTCAAAGGCTGGAGGCCAGAGCCAGTACCTTTGGTGGTGGAGCCTCATCGCCTCCTCGGACAACCTCCTGTACAGTATTTGGACTTGTAAATATCACACTGTCCATATACACCATATAATTTATCCCCCTTTTTGTGGAAGAAGTGAACGCTCAGTTGGACCATAATCATCGACAGTCTCAGGCATCCTACTGATATCAACGGGACTCTAAATTACTACAAGCAAATTAATATTTAGTGAGACTGTAAACTGACAAGTCTCACAACTCATAGGCCTACAAGCCAGGCACACACACACACACACACACACATATATATATATATACACACACACACACACATATATATATATATATATATATATATATATATATATATATATATATATATATATATATATATATATATATATATATATATACACACTCTCTCTCTCTCTCCCTTGGTATGTGTTAAATTGGTCAAATGGCCCTGCAGTTCACTATTGTTGTATACCTGAACTGACTGGGTATATTGGAAACTATATACCTCTTCGGTCTATGTGCACCTGCATTGTCTATACACATGCTGAAATGTATACATGAATACTATATATATACATGCCAAACTAATTGCAAACTTTTGTGATAATTTTACTGAAAAAATGTTATTATTATTATTGTTTGGAGAGAGAGAGAGAGAGAGAGAGAGAGAGAGAGAGAGAGAGAGAGAGAGAGAGAGAGAGAGTCTACCACACAATGATTCACAAAGCCTGGAATATATTACCTAACGACTGTCACTTACAGTCATCCCACACCTTTGTGAATGTCTATTTACAGATCTACCTGTCAACAGTCCACCTGCCAATAATGTGCCACCCGTCTATAATGCTCATCTGTCATCACCTGCATGTGACTACCTGTTTATAAAGTACTCAAGCGTAATACATGTACTCAGAGCACAATAAATGTACTCAGACCACAATACATGTACATGTACTCAGAACGCAAGGATAGTAAGAAAGTGATCAGAAAGGGGGTGAGGAAGGTGAGGAGGATGGTGAGGAGGATGGTGAAGATGATGGTGAAGATGATGGTGAGGAGGAAGGTGAGGATGGTGAAGATGGGGTGAGGAGGATGGTGAGGAGGAAGGTGAGTATGGTGAGGAGGATGGTGAGGAGGAAGGTGAGTATGGTGAGGATGGTGAGAGGGCCAGCAGCTCCCGGGAGGATGAACACATTCCTAACGTCGCCAGAATGACAAAGCCAAACTAGGATGCTGGAAATCGAGGCTGAAGCAATTTACAAGAAAATCCTGTGTTGGTGAAGGAGGTGGCGCACCAGCACCAGTCACCAGCAAGAGTACCAGTCACCAGCAGGAGCACCAGTCACCAGCAGGAGCACCAGTCACCAGCAGGAGCACCAGTCACCAGCAAGAGTACCAGTCACCAGCAGGAGCACCAGTCACCAGCAGGAGCACCAGTCACCAGCAGGAGCACCAATCACCAAGTTACCAGTCACCAAGAGAAGCACCAAAAGAGGAATCACACACCAAACTTATCACAACATACGGGGCAGAACATAGTCTCTCTCTCTCTCTCTCTCTCTCTCTCTCTCTCTCTCTCTCTCTCTCTCTTTCTCTCTCTCGACCTGGGACAACACGCAGCGTCAGATCAACATAATCAGCTGGTCTCTGGGGGGGGGGGGGAGGGGGGGAATGATAGGTGAGAGGGATGGAGGTGATAATAGGTGAGAGGGATGGAGGTGATAATAGGTGAGAGGGAGAGTGTTGTCGGTGTATGTATCGCAAGAACACACACACACACACACACACCGCTCTCAAATTACCTGCTGTGCTACTGAGAGAGAGAGAGAGAGAGAGAGAGAGAGAGAGAGAGAGAGAGAGAACAGTGTCCGCTAATGAGATGGATAGGAAGATGGAGAGAGGGAAGAATAAAGATGGAGGGATATAAAGAAAGGAGAGGGGAGGAAAGGAAGGGGAAGAAAATGTGTATAGGGGAAGGGGTGGACACGGATGATGGAATGAGGAAAATCAGGATGAAAGAGAGAGAGAGAGAGAGAGAGAGAGAGAGAGAGAGAGAGAGAGAGAGAGAGAGAGAGAGATGGAATGGAGGGGAGAAATTTGTGAGCATCTGCCATCGATTTGTACCTGGTAGAGTCCCTGGAGGCTGGATCAACAGGCCTCCTCCTTCTCCGCCTCCTCCTCTTCTTCCTCCGTCACCACCAACTACCTCCTCTTCTTCTTCTTCCTCCACCTCCGCCGCCGCCTTGTACTCCTCCTCCGCCTTCTCTTCTTCTACCTCCACCTACTTTTCTTTCTACTTCCTCCCCTCCTCCTCTCATATCTTCTCACCTCCTCCCCTTCTACATTCTTCTCCTCCTTCCCCTCACCTACCCCCTCCTCTTCCTCCCCCCCCCAACACCCTCCAGCAGCGACACACTCTCTCTCTCTCTCTGTCTCTCTCTCTCTCTCTCTCTCTCTCTCTCTCTCTCTCTCCTGTCATATCTAGGACTCACCTTAACCTACCATACGCCATATACAAGAGTCACCCGAGTCAGCTGAGTCACCTGGAGCTATATCCATGACTCATTAACCTGTACTAATTAATAACTCACCTTTACTAATTAACTTTGCCTCTTTATCCCATCTGAGAGAGTAACACCGAGTCGGGGGGAAGAGGAGGAGGAGGGGGATGAAGGGGAAGAGGAGGAGGAGGAGGGGGATGAAGGGGGGGGAGGAGGAGGAGGAGGAGGAGGAGGAGGAGGAGGAGGATGAAGGGGAAGAGGAGGAGGAGGAGTAACTTATCCTAACGAAGGAGTCTTTTATTTTGTATCTAAAGTCCATTAGTTTCAACCTTTTCTCCCTTTGTAGGGTGGAGGGGAGGGGGAGGGGGGTAGAGGGGAGGAGGAGGGGGGAGTGGGAGAAGTTGAGTGGTGGAGGGGAGGGGGAGGGGGGTAGAAGGGGAGGTGTTGAGGGGGAACGGATGAGGGGTAGGGGGTAGGAGAGGTCATAGGTATGGAGGTGGAAAGAGGCTGGGAAGGTCATTCGTGTGTGTGTGTGTGTGTGTGTGTGTGTTCTCTCCCTCTTACACACAGAGGGAAAAAATAATGGAAAACTACCAAAGACTTCCGCCCCTCCTTCCCTCTCTCTCCCTAGGTGTAAACTCCCTCTCCTTCCCTCTCTCTCCCTAGGTGTAAACTCCCTCTCCTTCCCTCTCTCTCCCTAGGTGTAAACTCCCTCTCCTTCCCTCTCTCTCCCTAGGTGTAAATTCATCCTTTTTCTTCCCTCTCACTTCATGTACCACAGATCAATTTCCTCCCTATACACTCTGTTGTTCCTGGGAAAGACAACGGGGGTGAGAGAGAGAGAAGAGAAAGATAAAGAGAGAGAAAAGAGAAAAACACCGAAAGAGAGAGAGAAAAAGATACAAAAATATAGAGATACAAAAACATCCACTAGGAACACAAAACACGTCTCTCCTAGGGAAAAAAAACACCAGCACTATAGTTTACACAGAGACTGGTGACACGTCCCACGACACCCTAAACTATGTTGTTCTTCCTGGGATAAAAAAAAAAAATTGTAACACGATGACAGGGCTTCGATAACCTGCCATCAGTGTATGTAAGAATTTTCAGGTGTTAAATACGGGTTTTTGAGGGGAGAGCAGAGGGTGAAGGTCTAGGGTGATATGGGAGAGGAGAGGTCAAGGATGAGGGGATGAGGTGAGGTCAAGGATTACATGTGAGGGGAGAGGTCAAGGATGAGGGGATGGGGTGAGGTCAAGGATGAGAGGGAAGGTCAAGGATGATTTGTGAGGGGATGGAGGAGGTCAAGGATGAGGAGGGGGAGGAGTGGTCAAGGATGAGGGGATGAGGTGAGGTCAAGGATTACATGTGAGGGGAGAGAGGAGGTGAAGGGGGAGGGGAAACAGAAGGCAATACAATATTTATCAGAAAATACATGAAAGATACATAGAATAGGAAGGGTGAGAGGTGAGGGATAGAGGGGTGAGGGGAGTGAGAGGTGAGGGGTAGAGGGGTGAGGGGAGTGAGAGGTGAGGGGTAGAGGGGTGAGGGGAGTGAGAGGTGAGGGGTAGAGGGGTGAGGGGAGTGAGAGGTGAGGGATAGAGGGGTGAGGGGAGTGAGAGGTGAGGGGTAGAGAGGTGAGGGGAGTGAGAGGTGAGGGGTAGAGGGGTGAGGGGAGTGAGAGGTGAGGGGGGTAAGGGGTAGAGAGGTGAAGGGAGTGAGGAGTCTTAAGGGTGAGGGGAGCGAGGGATCTTATAAGGGTGAGGGGAGTGAGGGGTATCAAAAGAGGAAGGGAAAAGAGTAGGTCAGAAGAAGAGGGGAAAAAGTAGGTCAAACAAGGTCCCCTTCCCTTATAGCGACACCGTACCGAAACAGTGAGTGAGTGAGTGCGTGAGTGAGCGAGTGAGTGAGTGAGTAAACGAGCGAGTGAGTGAACCAGGTAATATACACACACGGGCTACACTCCATCACAGACCATTACGACTCAGTAATTTTCATCCAAACAAATTAATCCGTTTACTAATTATTTTTTCTACAAATATATATGTATGTATGTATGTATGTATGTATGTATGAATGTATGTATGTATGTGAACTTAATTGGATGTTTCCACGGACTCACTACATTTACTTATCAATTCGAGTTGAGTTAAATTAGGTTTATTTTTAAGCATAGTTACCATTAACGTGAAAAGGTCAGGTCAGGTTAGGTCAGGTCAGGTTAGGTTAGGTCAGGTTTAATTTCTATATTAATTTGCCATTATCATCAAAAACACAGGTTATATTAGGTTAGGTTAGGTCAAGTTTAT
This sequence comes from Homarus gammarus, assembly GCA_958450375.1. NCBI lineage: Eukaryota > Metazoa > Arthropoda > Malacostraca > Decapoda > Nephropidae > Homarus > Homarus gammarus. The sequence continues at coordinate 434,415 of CAUDMG010002821.1, read as the reverse complement.
TCCTATATTCAGTTGCCAGTTTCGTCAAAAGGTTATCGTTATTTTTTACAGCAGCAGCTATCGTAATACAGTGATGGTGGGCAGAGGACATTACCAAACTCTCTCTCCCTAATTAAGTGACATAGGCAGTCAAGCCCCTTCATTATAAACAGCTTTCCAAGAGGCGGGAAATATTGCTGTATATAATTGTGATTGGAGCGACGACGACGACACACACACACACACACACACACACACACACACACACAACACAACTAAACCCTTTCTTTATCATCCAACCTTAACTTAGTATAGCTATGTCAACATTATTTCATGTCTCTCTATATATATATCTGGTTTCAACACTATATAGAAAACACCCAAAAATAAATGGTTTCTATTTTGTTTTCCAGTCGTCTATATTTTCAAGAGAGTGGTATTCTATTCTATATAAATCAGAGAACATATACAAGAATCTATATATTTTTTCCCATATATCACGGGTTTATATTTTAACTGAGCATTTATTCTTTCTCTCTTCACGTTTTCTCTCTATTTACGTTCTCTCTCTCTCTCTCTCTTCACGTTCTCTCCAATATTTATCTCCTAATCATACGAATATCCAAGACCACCAAACGAACAAACAAATACAATGACATCAACAAATAAAATATAATATAAAAAAACAAATAAAAATGGGAAATAAACGATAAAAAAAGGGGGTAATTAAAGAGGGAAAATAAAATACAAAGAGGAGGAAAAATAATATATTAAAAATAGCAGGTGGGTTGTAGTGAAGCACCTGTGTGAGATAATTAGCCTGACATAAAGCTCCCCACCTGCCTGTGTCACCTGGGGAGTGTAATTAAGGTAAATATTCGCCTGCCAGGAAATTGTGTACAGTGTGGAGGGGTTTTGTCACAGATGAGAGAGAGAGAGAGAGAGAGAGAGAGAGAGAGAGAGAGAGAGAGAGAGAGAGATTACAAATATACACAAACAAATAAAAGTTCTCACGCACACACACACACACACACACACACCAAGTCATACAGGGTCGGTAACTACAACGCAATTTTTCTGGATTTCAAAGTTATGGAGCAATAAGTCAATGGCCACCAACTGGGTGTAAACTGGCCCAGGTTTTGGCGTAAATCGGTCAGTTGGTTTATGAGGCAGAACCAGTCACGGAAAGCTGAGTTTGGGCGGGGCTGAGGGAGAGAGGGAGAAAGGGAGAGAGGGAGAGAGGGAGAGACCACACAAAACCCCGCGGCGATGAGGTCATGGTTGGCGCTGATTCGATCTTGTAGATGATGACGTCAGCTCGTATGCCTAGCATTAGTAGGTCAGGTTGGGTTGGGTTGGGTTGGGTCAGGTCAGGTCGGGTCAGGTCAGGTCGGGTCGGGCCGGGCCGGGCCGGGCCGGGTCGGGTCGGGTCGGGTCGGGTCGGGTCGGGTCGGGTTGGATCGGGTTGGGTTGGGTCGGGTTTGTGTTACGTTAAGTTAGGTTAGGTTAGATTAAGTTAGGTGGGGTTAGGTTAGGTTAGGTTAGGTTAGGAGTTGATTATATAACGTGTATATCATCAAAAGGACGGACGGACTGACAGACGGATGGACTGACTGACGGACTACTTGCGGATGAGTGAAGACAGACTGACTGACTGAATAACTGAAACAGACTTAATTGACTGACTAACTCCCTATCCCTTAAGGAGGAGAACCAAGAGAATAAAAAATAAACATAATATTACAAATAAAAACAAAGACAAACTAAAAACAAACAAATAAACCTAGATAAAAAAATTTCATTATTTGTTTCTTTTTTTTCCTCCGATACGAATAAATCTTTCAGAGTCAAACACAACTTCGTAATTATCATGTCGCTTAAATTATCACTTTGACCTTTCAAGCGGCGACCACAGCCCTCACCACAGTAGCCCTCACCACAGTAGCCTTCACCACAGTAGACCTCACCACAGTAGCCTTCACCACAGTAGCCCTCACCACAGTAGCCCTCACCACAGTAGCCCTCACCACAGTTGACCTCACCACAGTAGCCCTCACCACAGTAGACCTCACCACAGTAGCCCTCATCACTTGTTAATGGGTGAGGTGTGTGGCCAGAGTCGTGTGTAAAATATAACATAAAATAACTTAAACATGAAAAAAGAAAATAAAGGAAAAAAATGAAAAAAACAGGAAAAAGGAAAAAAAAGGAATAACAAGAAAAAACGAAAAAAAAAACAAAAAACAGGAAACAAGGAAAAGTTAAAAAACAGGAAAAGGGAAAAAACAGGGAAAAAAGTAAAACACGGAAAATAAAGGAAAAAAGGAAAACACAGAAATAAAGAAAAGAGGGAAAATAGAAGAAAAAAATGGGAAAAAATGAAAAGAAGACATAACAAAAGTTACTCCACGAAATTTGTTTTATTGTCAGACTTAAAGAGACAGTGTTTTTTTTTTTACTCAAACTGAATAAACTAGTGGATTAATTTCTCATGTTTTCTCTTGCATTTTATTGTTGTGTTTTTATTATCCATAACGTCAATTATGTCGCGGTTTATTGGTCTAGTGTTTTCTTGGTATTTCTTCAATTATCATGGAGGTAATTGTTTTTTTTAGTAGATTAACGATGATACAGGCAGTTGAAGCCACACACACACACACACACACACACAGTATATATCCATCAACATTCGGCTCTGTGCCCTTTAAAACCCTCGCTGCCTGCCACCTTCCCCCAGCTGACGGAGAGCAGGAAGGAGTGGCCCTGTCTGCCAATTACATAAGCAGAGACTTCCAGGCTCTCTCTCTCTCTCTCTCTCTCTCTCTCTCTCTCTCTCATACGGTACAGCATAATAAACAAATATGATCACCTGAATTTTAGACAACCCAGCTTATTTCACCTAAAGATTAACCTAACCTAACCTAACCTACCCAACCCTAACCTAACCTAACCAACCTTAACGTTCTCAAACTTACCCTAACCCAATCTATCCTACCCTAACCTACCCAACCTTACCCTACCCTAACCTACCCTAACCACAGGTACCATTAGGGTGATTAATCTTCAGGTCACCCAATAAATAACTTTGGAAAATTAATGACCACAAAATTCTCGACCCACATTGTCATCTCAAAAGGTATCGTAGTGAGATAAGGGAGATAACGAGACAAGGGGGATAATGAGATAAGGGAGATAATGAGACAAGGGAGATAATGAGATAAGGGAGATAATGAGATGAAAGAGATGTACCTAAGAGAGACAGGTACTCACCAAGTTTACTCGAGGTGACCTTATATATGCTGCCAGTTCTCTCTCAGTTCTCCTTCATGTGGAAACTGTAAGGAAAAATACATGTATACATTAGTAGACTGAATACATTTTAATACATAGAATACATTTTGAAACAGAATACATTTTACTATATAGAATACATTTTAATACATAGAATATATTTAATACAGATAATGCGTTCTAATACAAAATTACTGTATAACGAGTACTTAGTATGACTTGCTTTTCATATACAATTTTTAATATGACAAAACGAACAAAATTCTCGAAGTTGTATTTTTATTATTGCTGTTGTTGTTGTTGTTGTTCCACCGTTACACAATACCCCTCCCTACAGCTCCTCTCTCTCCCTTACCCTCCTTCTCTCTCTCTCTCGTTCTCTCTTCTCTCCTCTCCCTTGCCCCTTCCCCATCCCACCCTCACCTCTTCTCCTCCCCACCCCTCCCCTACCCTGACCACCACACTTCAATAACCCTTTAAAAGCCAAACAACAGGCAGCTGAGTGGTCAATTAACACGACAACACAATACAAACTGCGGCTCACTAATACACGGAGGCTAAACCTACCTTACTCTAGCCTAACCTAACCTAACCTAACCTAGCCTAACCTAACCTAACCTAACCTTACTCTAACCTAACCTAACATAACCAAACCTAATCTAACCTAACCTAATCTAATCTAATCTAACCTAACCTAACCTCCCCATACCTAACCCAACCCTAACCTTCCTTAACAAAACCTAACCTAACCTACCTCTAACAAAAGCTAACTCTCTCTCACGTAACCTACCTTTACAGAACCTCACCTGCACTTAACTAAGCTACCCCTAAGGTAACCTAACCTAACCAACCTTAACCTAACTCACAGTATCAATAAACAACATTGCCTAACACACACACACACACACACACACACACACACACCATTACGACTGACTTATAAAATATAACTTATTCGCCTGTTTACAGAATTTGTTAATTAGCTCTGAATGGCTAGTTTTAAGTGGGGGTTTAATAGGTCAGTTAGGTGTTTAGGAGAGAGACGTAGGAGTGACAAGAGAGGTTACCGTCAGTGTAGTGTGTGTTGATGTTTGGGTAATGAGTCAAAAAGTGGCTTTGTTTTGTTAATCTCTGCGTCAACTGAGAACAACAAAGTCTTCAGAGGTAAGTTGGGGATTAATAACAACAACAACAATAACAAAACAACAATAATAACAACTAATTACAACAACGATAATAATAATAATAATAATAATAATAATAAGATAATAATAATAAGATAATAATAATAATAATAATAAGATAATAATAATAATAATAATAATAATAATAATAATAATAATAAAACAACAATAATAACAACTAATTACAACAACGATAATAATAATAATAATAATAATAATAATAATAATAACAACAATATTTAGTTTAACAATCATCGTCAGCGTCATCAAACGGATTAAACCAACAGAAAGGTTTATAAAATATTCCCTCAGTTTCACCATCCACTAAGTTAATACTCAACTATTCATACATTCCCAATAATCTCTTACTAAGCTTTGTGACCACCACGTGAAGTGTTCCCAAATATTTTCGTCTCTCTCTCGTTGTGGTAAAACTCTCCGGTAGAAAACTGAACGATTTCACTTACACGCGTGGGTGGTGGTGGTGGTGGTGGTGGTGGGGGGTACTGTAGTCCTTTGTGGTACAGTGGTGCGGTGGTACAGTGGTGTGGTGGTACAGAGGCACGAGTACAGCGATACAAAGGTACAGTGGTACACTTTGGTTATACACATTTTATAATATTTCTACATTTTTAACAGCTATTTTCTCTAGACATAATGAGACAGAAATACAGTATTACAGCTGTACTGAAGTAAGGGCGACCTGTTGTAAGTCTCACAGTACAGTAATTTCTAGAGTAAAAACTGATAAAATAAAATTATCTCTAGTTGATGGGTTAAATTAAATATATTAAACAATAACGCAAAAGTTAACAGTCTATCTATCTATCTATTCCTTCCCCAGTTTTGTGTGAGAGAGAGAGAGAGAGAGAGAGAGAGAGAGAGAGAGAGAGAGAGAGAGAGAGAGAGAGAGAGGTGTAAAACAAGCGCAGAAACTGACAGCAAAAGGAAAATAACAATAAATAAAACCAAGGTACAATTGGCCATATCCTCAGCCAACGTTCGCATGATACAATGTTTTATGTAAATAGAAACAAAACCCTTGTAAATATATGTATATAAATGTAAACATATACGACATAATATTACGTGTATATATAAAATACCTCCGAGACAAAATAGCAATTAGTTATTTTACATTCACACAATATATAACTTATTCTCGCTTTGAATATAATAATAATAATAATAATAATAATAATAATGTCTCTTAGCCTACCTCCACCACCACCCACCACCACCCACATCACCCACCCACCCACCATCACCCACCCACCACCCTGACACCCAAAATTTATCTCACCCCCGGGATAGAACACCGGCTTATGTCCAGCCAAATGTACCTCCCATCTTTTATTCATGGGAGTCAAAATGGCCTTAAAACGGGTTAATGCATCAAGTCTCGACCCCCAGGTATAGCAGTAAAAGAGGTCATTTGTAATACTTGACAATATGTGAGAGACTCGTGTGCCAGAGGTCAAACGAGAGGTCAAGCATGACATAGGAGGTAATGAAATACATCGAGAGAGAGAGAGAGAGAGAGAGAGAGAGAGAGAGCTGATGATGTTTGGACGTAGAAGAGGAACTAATGATGTAGAATGTGAAGAAATAAAGAGTGGAAGGGAAGAGGAGTGAAGAGAGGGTGGAGAAAGGCAGTATATACACGAACGGAGAACTTCACGCGGCCACAGAGAAACACTCACAGATACCTACATACGAGGATCTAATTGCAAACACACACACACACACACACACACACACACGATAAATAACTTGCCTGTATTCCATCAAAGAAAAAAACAAAATTCACATTTACATTAACAGCTTAATACGTCAAGTCATTTAGGCGGAAAATGTTGTGGAACTGAACAAAAAGGAATTATATATACATTATTACTCACGTGTTTATATAGTAAGGCAAAACTATGTACATGTGTATAGATGTGTTTATATATCAAGACAATTAAATACATTTGTATTGATATATTAATATAGCAAGAGAACGATATACATTTATACAGATGTGTATATAGAGCAAGAAAGATTTATACACCTTTACAGAGACAGAGCGAGAGGATGTACACAAGAGGGGCAAGGTGGTAACAACAGGCCTGGCACATGGAGAGTCAATCTGGACAGTGACAAAGGCAATATGTCCGATGATACATTCTGTCATCCTCTTTATTAACTAGAGCCGGACACGAGCCCCTGCCGCCACCAGCTGTGCATACACACACACACACACACACACAAACTTTCATCACGGAATGCATTAGCCTCGTGTTTCGTTACCTGAATACAAAGCAGCTAAATATTCGGGTAAAAATGACGATTATGCCGAATATTTCATATCAGCAAATAAATAAATAAATAAATAAATAAATAAATATTTATTTATATAAATATATATGCAAAAGACGCCACGAACAGAGGCAAAATAATATGTCTTATGTCACGTCAAATTTTACCACAGTCATAATTTACTCTTAAGGCAAGATTGAGTTTTGTACGATGGACAGACTTATAATAGTTTTTCCCCACGAGTCACTGCCTCCACTAATACAGACGGTAATTTACCCGTTAAGCAAGAACGACCTTCGGTCTAATACCAGTTTTTTGCCCCATATACATAGTTCATTCTTTATTCATGAGCAAGCTATTTTACCATCATTAAATTACGCGCTGAACAAGAGCGTTTCAGTCTTGACGTCAGACACGGTGTTGACTCCCCCCCCCATATCACATTGTCCCCGCGAAGAATTTCGACGTTTTAACGTGACAAGAATATTAGATACATATTATTTGCATACTTTTAATACAACAAAATGTCCTATGATAATTTTCGACTTTTAAGTTTTATCAAGAGTGTCAAGTAAGAATTAATTATATACGGTTAATATCACAAGTCTCTGCTGCCGAGTTTTCGACTTTGTTTTAGCTAGCAAAGAAATATCCCTTGTTTTAGTATGTGGTGTATATACTGTAACATGATAGGGTTTAGCCATGATAAATTACGGCTTTTTAAAATTTTGCATTGAGTATCAGGTGTGTAATTACTTATGCAAGGTTAATAGAATAGGTGTCTCCTGTACTGAATTTACACTCAAGTTTTACTGAGAATTTAATATTTTTTTATATACAGATAATAACAGCGTGGCACCTGCAGAATTTTGAAGAAAGTGTTAAAAGAAAATAAATATTATTTTGTATAGAAATAAAACAAACTCTTTAACCGAAGCAAAAAAAACAAAAATCGATGTCTCAATGAATTTTTGGGGGGGTTTTGTTTTTGATAATAAAATGGCGCGGGAATGTGAACGAACATTGAGTGAAACATTAAAAGAACGATATGTAAAGTCTTATTGTTTGTTCCCTCGTTTGTGTGTGTGTGTGTGTGTGTGTGTGTGTGTGTAAGAAATAGACAATAAAAATACTACTACAGTAATTTTTTTAACCTCTCCTTTATGGCTTAAAAAATGTTTTCCTCTCAGTAAAACTCTCTTTGTTCCTGCTCGTTTGAAAACCCAAATCTTTCATTGTTTATGAACACTTTTTTCCCCCTGGAGCGTGTCTTTCAAAAACTATAATACACACACCACACCATACCATACCACACACCACACCCACAAGCATTTCTAATAGTTATTTTTTTTTATGTAGTCCGGGTCATTCAAGATTCTTTCAACATAAGACGTAATGTATTATAAAACTACAGCAGTTGATTAACTGTATTAACATCCATACACTATATACAGTATAAGGCACATTATATATTCTTCATTAAATGATAAATTCATAAGTTTTATAAGAAAATTTAATAAACAAACCCAAAACGCCATCATAGACGCCCTTTCAACATTCATCACCCAAAAGCTGACTCACTGTAGCTATTTTTATAACAGCGCAAAATAATCCACGAAATTAAAAAGTTGGCTGAAAAAAAAAAGAGTCTATTGGTGATATACATTTGTTTATATCAGCTTCATACACGCCAAGTTCTTTTTCATTATCTAATACTGGGGAAAATAGTGGTGATATTTACGGGGGGGAAAAAGTACCGGCGTGATATTTCATTACTATTATAAATGTTTCAATGAAGTCTCGAAATGTGATCCATGGTGCATTTAAAGCCTCGTTCATGATGGTTTGAACGATGGGTCATGGTAGATTTGAAGCCTCGTTCATGTTGGTTCGAACGATGGTCTATGAAAGATTGAAGCCTCATTCATATTGGTTCGAAATATAAATAAGTTTCAAAGTAAAATCTATTATTGCTTGAAATAGAAAAGACACTTCGAAGCATTATTTATGAAACATTGATACAGATACATTACAATTCGAAGCTTAAACCATTGATGATTCGAAACATGTCGAAATGTCAATCTCAAATCAGGTTCCCTTTAGCCACGATACGAAGCGACTTACCATACGAAACAACCCACGATACGAAACAATCCACGGATAATCCACCAAGACATAATCCAAGCAGCCACGATTCGCCAGTTTCCCCACATCCGGGGTTTACAATCTCCCGGAAAAAGTGTTAATGGTTGAGGCGTGTGTGATGTTGATTATCCTAGACCCTGGATAATGGAGGCTCCTGCTGTGTATCTCTATAAGATTAATGGTCACCCTCACACTCCCTCCTCCCTTTCTTCTTCATCTCCCCCCCCCCCTCCCTGCGTCCTCATCTTCCCTCTCCCTCCCTCTTTGTTCTCCCTGCGCCCAATTCTTATCCTTCCTTCGCCCATCTCTATTCTCCCTGCTCCCTCCTCTTTCTCCCCCTTCCCTACCTCTCTGTTTTCCCAATCCTCCCCTCTCTCTGTCTTCTCCCTAACTCTTCTCTCTTCTCCCTCCCTTTACGTTCCCCCTCCTCCCTCCTTTCTCTCCTCCCTGCGTCCTCTTCTTCTCTTCCCTTCCTCCCTCCCTCTCTGTTCTTCATGCGCCCTCTTTTCTCTTCTCCATCCCTCTCTGTTCTCCCTACTCACTCTCTTCTCTTCTCCCTGCTTCCACTCCCTCTTCTCCATCCTCTCCCTTACCCTTCCTTCTCTCTGTCCGTTTCCTTCTTTACTCTCCTTTTCTTCTTGCTGCTATCTCCCTATATCCTCTATGCCCAGTCCCCCCCCCCCCTTCACTCCATTTTATCTACTGTCTGTCCTTCCTTCCGCCTTCCTCTGATCCTTTCCTCTTTCCATCCATCCCCCTCTCCCTTCCACTTCCCTTTCCTTCTCCCTGCCCAGTCAGCTCCGCTAAAACTATCTTAACTACTAATAACAGGTCAAAGGGGAGGTTCAACCGTGTCGTTCTTCCATTATTTTTTCTTAACGCCACGAGACAAATGACTCCCACGGTTAATCAATTCTTCTCCCCCGTACGCCGTTGGTTTTAAATTGAAAATAAATTTCCACTCTAACGAAATTAACGGTCGTAACGAACTCGAAACAGATTGTGGATGAATAGTTGGAGGTAAATAAAAAATATCAAAAAAGCTTCCCAGCGAATTTGTGGTGTTTAGGTGATGAAGCCTTAATGAGAGACGCAAGTGGTAATAATAACAACAATAATAATAATAATAGACTATAACTTCGTCAGCAAGTGTCAGCACAAATTTAACTATCTGTTTAACTGAGAGAGAGAGAGAGAGAGAGAGAGAGAGAGAGAGAGAGAGAGAGAGAGAGAGAGAGAGAGAGAGAGAGAGCCGTATTTTATGAGGCAATATTGGGAACTCTGAAGTCTGGAGAGGAGTCGACATAACTCTTACACACAAACCCTGGCGCTGAAAAGCCACAGTGTGAGAGTGAGTGAGAGGAGCCACAAGAAACATGAATACGTAAACACTATCCATGAATTTTCTTCAATGGGGGAGAGAAGTAGTGACCACGTTTTTATATTTATTTATTTTTTGTGGATGAGTACAAGTTTTTACTATATATATATTTACTTTTGTGGGCGTCAGAACTGTATAGCATAGTGTTGCAAGTTACACGTCATAAACTCCACCACGTGCGAGTAAGGATGGATGTATGGATGGATGGATGGATGGATGGATGGACGGACGGACGGACGGACGGACGGACGGAATGGCATGCACTCTCACACACACACACACGCGCAAGCATACGCACGCACACACACACACACACTGGCGTGGAGGCTCTTGTCGTAAAATGGTTGAGCGCTGACAGCTTGATATGTGACCGTCTTATTGTGGCCTTATGGAGAGAGAGAGAGAGAGAGAGAGAGAGAGAGAGAGAGAGAGAGAGAGAGAGAGATGAATAAAAACATGACATATAGTCAATAAGGACTGAAATACTACTCCTACTACTCACAACTCAATACTACTCACTAGTCCTACTACTCACTACTACTCCTACTACTCACTACTACTACTACTACTACTACTACTACTACTACTATTTATACATTTACTACTATCAACGCAGTCAAAATCAGACGCGATAAATTTAGGGGAGAAACTGCAGAAAATCAATCTAACAGTGGAAGCTCTGTAATCCATCTTGCTATACATTAAACCGTTGCTACAGTGCTCACCAGTAATTGTTCTCACTTGCGGCGCTCAACGGATACGATTAACTGAGTGAGTTTATCGATTAACAGAGGGACATATGTTGTGCGTTAACTGTGAACGACTCCTAGAACCAAATATGAATAAGCCAAGAATTTAGAGGGATTTGTCAAAAAGCTCTTTCCCGTCACTCACAACAACAAATGGGTCGGTATAGGCACTGTAGCTGATGAAATACACTGGAAACTTTGGCCAATTTATTACAACCTCGCTGTGTCAACTGAGTACGGCACACGTGAACCATTTTAACACACCATCGCAATCAAATTAAGAGCGCGGGAGCCACAGTCAACAACACACACACACACACACACACACACCGATTAATTACCAACGCCACCGCCACTAGCATCACCTTTTACAACACATTCACCTCAAGCATGGCATACAGGCACAAATTTGTTACCGCTCTTAGTCATGGCCTGGGTACACACACCTCCGACTAAAAGAATAATAATAAAAACAGTTGGTTCAGAATTACAACGCGACAGCAAACAAAGGGCAAGAGAGACTGTGTGTGCAAACAAAACACTAAGAGATACCAGCCATCAGGCACCCCGGAGAACCCCACCCTGCACGCCTGCCCTTCCCCTCTCTCTCCCTCTCCTTCCCTTAGCCAAGCGTCTGCCATGAGTGAGTTTACTGAATACTGACTTTAATCGAGCTTCCCCAAATACAATAGACACCTCACACCACACTTAATTGGGATCAGATTCCTGCATTTGTAGTGTCGTGGTGAGTCGAGTTACTTTTAACGATGTAGCTTCTGCGGGAACTGTTGGGACCTACAGTGTAATAATAATAATAATAATAATAATAATAATAATAATAATACTAGTAGTAATAATAAGATCAGTAATAAACTGACACACGGAGGAGGGAAGAGGGAAGGGAGAGGGAAGGAGGGAGTGAGGGAGGAAAGGAAAGAGAGAGGAATGGGGAGGACTATTGGTTCAATAAAGTTTGTGTTGTATCTAGTACTGGATAAATTATTAAAATAAATTATGTATAAAATTCTAAAGTCGATTGTAGAACTAAACACACACACACACACACACACACACACACACACACTGTTCACCAGCAAAAATATCCATTACCTAACGTTAAACAAAGCTTTTAACAGATAATCACTTGCTTTTAATTCGCGCGCGCGTGCGTGTGTGATAATTCTGCCGGACCTATAATTATATTACTGGTTACGTACAAATAACTCACCCTTCACATCCTGGCATACTAATTACAGTTAAATATAGGTAAGTTACGGCTGCATCCATTACCATTCTCGGTCAGTTAAATACCCAGCGAGTTAAAGATACAGTATTAAGTTAAGGTTTTAGTATGGGATGGTTAATAGGGTTGTAAACAGGTGATTCTCTCAGGTGATTTATGTAAGTTTAAGTTCCTCAGGTCACATGTAAGTATATAATATCCTAAGTGAGCCAGGTATGTGGAAAAGGTATACGAGTCAGGTATGTGAGTCAGGGATGTGAGTCAGAGATGCAAGTCAGGTGTCGCTCCCCTCCCCCCCCCTGCCGAGTCACCTCAGTGAATTAGCCAATAAAGGAGAGGTCAGTCCACGTCGCTAAAGCTGCCAGCCAATAGGATTAAGTCAATCAAGTTAACATTTATTCAGCCAGTAAAGTGTTGCTTTGTTCTCTGCACATATAAAATACATCTGACTTATATAACTGACTCTTGTGTGTCTACCTGACTCATATGTGACTATCTGACTCGCATGTGTCTGTACCTGACTCATATGTGTCTGTATCTGACTCACATGCTTCTTATATACCTGACTCATATGTGCCTTCTTCTGACTCAAGGGAGAACTACACAGATGTGACTGACATGCCTAAATGACATGTAACTTACATCTCATAACTCAAACGTGACTTACAACCTTACACTATGATTCATGTCTGACTCACACCTGACTTTCCTCACCTTATGACTCATTCGTGATGACATGACATCCTGAAGTCAGACTCTCATCCTTGACTCACACAAATGACAAATACATTTTAAGAGAGAGAGAGAGAGAGAGAGAGAGAGAGAGTCATAAGGGCGTATGTGATGTATGGTGGGGTAAAAATATCACTCTTATTACACATAGCTGGCGTGCTCAACCCTCTCCTGGCCTTACCCGTATGTTACTAATATAAGCCGTTATCTCTCTGTCTCTCAGTGTCTTATTATCTCTCCTTGTGTATCTCCTTCTGCCCGTGTTTTATTATCTCTCCCTGTCTCTCTCTCTCTTCGCTCTGTTATTGTTATTTTCTCTCTCACTTTTGTTTGATTATTTCTTTGTGTGTGTGTGTGTGTGTGTGTGTGTGTGTGTGTGTGTGTTGTACTCCAATAATCACTAAATATTTTTCACCACATTTAATTAATTTTATTCCAGGTAACATATTATTTTTCTTCTCATTAAAATTTTACTGAGAACAAAAAACAATATTCACTGAGGTCTTCGTTAATTAAGAAGTGTACAGCAATTAACCATTATTAGTACAACGGTTAATTTTAATGATAATAACAACGCATTCATTAGACTTTACCTAAACACACACACACACTCACGTCTAACTATTAATGCAATATATCTGAATTTTACAGGAACGCTCTCTCTCTCTCTCTCTCTCAGCGGTATACACTTACAACAGACGGAGTTACATTAAAAAAAAAAAATATTCCCCCTCAATCCAAATGTTCTTTTTTTTTTCTGGCCTACAAAATAAACAAAACACTTTTCTCCTATAGAACATAACACCAAAAAAAAAAAAAACAGTAGTTAAGCCACAAAAACTCATCTCCAGTATTACCATATAATCTATAACTCGAAAAAAATTATTCATATAACACAGAAAAAATAATAATTTACATATTTGTGAAAAAAAATATCATAATAACAACAAAAACAACAAAAGAGAGTAGAAAAATGTTGGGCTGGTCAGAGATGAAAAATGTATTTTCAATTAAACGTTTTTTTTTTTTTTTTTTTTTTTTTTTGCCGCAGTGAATAGCGAAGCTTGTCCATTATTTATACTACGATCCTAAACCCTGGAGGAATTAGGCCAATTGTTGTGTTATTATGTGTGATCGAGTACGTCCAGCCAGCCTGCCCAGAGTACAGTGTTGATCTTGTAGTACTCTGCGTTTTGAGTGTGTGTGCGTGTGTGTGTGTGTGTGTGTGTGTGTGTGTGTACTGGTGCAGCTTTATAAAGTATAAATATTAACGAGTACATTATTCTTTTTCCAGAGTACAATTTTCGCATAGTAGTCTACAGTAATTATCTTGTTTACATATAAATGGAGGATTTAACAGTATAACTGATGGAGTACTCATTAAACAGAGTATTTTTCGTGAAGTACTGTTTAGCTGAGTACAACGTTGACAGAACAGTAGTGACAGAGTACAATTTGTCAAAGAGCACAACTCATCACAAGAGTACAACAACTCATCACAACAGTACAACAACTCATCACAACAGTACAACTCATCACAAGAGTACAACAACTCATCACAACAGTACAACAACTCATCACAACAGTACAACAACTCATCACAACAGTACAACAACTCATTACAACAGTACAACAACTCATCACAAAAGTACAACAACTCATCACAAAAGTACAACAACTCATCACAACAGTACAACAACTCATCACAACAGTACAACAACTCATCACAACAGTACAACTCATCACAACAGTACAACAACTCATTACAACAGTACAACAACTCATCACAATAGTACAACAACTCATCACAACAGTACAACAACTCATCACAAAAGTACAACAACTCATCACAAAAGTACAACAACTCATCACAACAGTACAACAACTCATCACAACAGTACAACAACTCATTACAACAGTACAACAACTCATTACAACAGTACAACAACTCATCACAACAGTACAACAACTCATCACAAAAGTACAACAACTCATCACAACAGTACAACAACTCATCACAACAGTACAACAACTCATCACAACAGTACAACAACTCATCACAAAAGTACAATAACTCATTACATTGTATATTTTTTTTTTACCCAAGTTAAAACTTTAAAATTACAACCAAATAAAGCTTTTTCAGGCTCGTATCCCAGGTAGTACACACAGTAGCCGCCAGTACTACAACATAAGCTGATTTCTCTGCAACATATTCTCCCTGCAAGATATTCCGTATCTGCAACATACTCAATTCCTGCAACATATTCCCCCCTGCAACATATCCCATACCTGTAACATACCCCATACCTGCAACATAGCCCATACATGCAACATACACTTGCTTCTTTGCAACATATTCTACTTTATGTTATACGCCACTTCCTTTACCACCCCCCCACCTACACACACCACCAATCCCTTCCCCCCCACACACCCCTTCACCCCCACACACCCCTCCCCCCACCACCCCACCTCCCCCACACACACTAATGACCATAATATCTCTCAGCCAGAACTATTCGTGGGATAAAACACAGCCAAAAATATAATATATACAAACATAAAGGTAAAAAATGACTGTTGCCGCTCATGTGTGAGTATATATTTACACAACACACATGGATCACCCCACCCCCCCCCCGAAAAAAATATAAATATGCATATTCCCCCAAAAAATATTAATTAGGACACACACACACACACACACACACACACTCTTCCTACTCCCTCTCATCCTCACACACACTCCCTCTCACTCCCCACTTCTTCATACACTTCCTTTTCTTCAATATACTTTTCACTCTCCTTCTCACTACCGAGCCACTCCATCCCTCTCACTTTTCTCTCATTGTCCACTCTCATATCCTCCCTCTCACTCCCACCAAACTCTCTCTCATTTATACTACTCTTCCTCCGCAACTTTCTTACATCCCACTCTCTCTTACTGCCCACTCCATTGAATTCCCTCTCACTTCCCACTCTCCCTCTCACTTCCACTCTCCCTCTCACTTTCCACTCTCCCTCCCACTGCCCACTCTCCCTCTCACTGCCCACTCTCCCTCCCACAGCCCACTCTCCCTCTCATTTCCTCCCACTGCCCACT
Source organism: Homarus gammarus (assembly GCA_958450375.1). Taxonomy (NCBI): domain Eukaryota; kingdom Metazoa; phylum Arthropoda; class Malacostraca; order Decapoda; family Nephropidae; genus Homarus; species Homarus gammarus. The sequence continues at coordinate 418,301 of CAUDMG010002821.1, read as the reverse complement.
CTTCCCCCCACTGCCCACTCTCCCTCTCACTGTCCACTCTCCCTCCCACAGCCCACTCTCCCTCTCATTTCCCCCCACTGCCCACTCCCCCTCCCACAGCCCACTCTCCCTCTCATTTCCCCCCACTGCCCACTCCCCCTTACTGCCCACTCACCCGAGACAGTGTACCCATATTGCCACATTTAAGTATCTCGGGTGTATAACAGTGGAAGTTTTACAGTCTGAGACGACACCTGCTGGCTGGCCTCATCTCCTGCTGGGGGAGGAATGACCCGCCCACCCAGGGGCCCTTTACCACCCAAGGGGCCATTTATTACCCCCCAGGGCCATTTATTATCTCCCAGGGCCATTTATTATCCCCTGGGATATTTTTTCCCCCAGGGGCCACTTATTATCCCCAAGCCCAATTATTACCTTACTGGACCATTTATTGCCCCAAGGCTATTTAGTACCCCCAAGGTCATTTACTAATTTATGAACCATTTAATTAACCAAGGGGCCCTTTACCACCCAAAGGGCCATTTACTACCCCAGGGAGCTCTCTGCCATCCCCAGGGGCCACACTATCTGAGGGAGACCTCGGGCTCTCTGTCACCCTGGGGGACTCCGCAATCCAAGGCGAGTTCCGACCATCACCCTGGGTGTCTGAAGGGGTCTAGACACGAGGAAATTACTGGAGAGAGAGAGAGAGAGAGAGAGAGAGAGAGAGAGAGAGAGAGAGAGAGAGAGAGAGAGTCTAAGGGCCGTCTCGATGCAAACGACTAAACTTGCAGTGTTGTGAGAGACTTTGAGAATCTCTCTCTAGAGGCGTGGCTACTGGTGGCCTCTCACACCACGACCCTCCCAATCCCCCGCCCCCCCTCTCTCTCTCTCTAGAACCCCCGTTATCTAATCCACCTATCCAATCTCATAGACACCCACTGATCTCCTTTCCCCAATCCACTCCAATCCCTTCCTATTCTAATCCTCCGTACCAATCATCCAGTCTTCCCTTCTAATCATTTGCCCTTCCCAATCCGCAGTCTCTAAGGTCTAAATCATGTACATAATCTTCACTACATGCTTACGCTAACCTAATCAAACTCCTTGCCAATCATTTCTATCGTCTACCTAATCCCATTAACCCAATCAATTTCGTAGACAGAAATAAAGAGGTAAAGAGACAGACAGAGAGACAGACAGACAGACAGACAAAAGAGAGAGAGAGAGAGAGAGAGAGAGAGAGAGAGAGAGAGAGAGAGAGAGAGAGACGCCGTATATATCAAATAAAATGAAAATACCCAAAATTACACCTATAGATTTCATCACTACCCCCCCCATCCCCCCCCCCCCCACCCCAGTAAGCTCGTTTGCCCAATTAAAATTAGAGAGGACCCAGAGAGAGAGACTAACCCAAATATAATCCCACACAAGTTTTGAGTTCAAACCTATAAAAGATTTTTTTTTTTCATTCTCTCCCCCTTCACCCTAAACCATCCCCCTCCCCTCCCTCCCCCTCCCTTCCCTTCCCCCTACCCTAAACCATCCCCCTCCCCTCCCTCCCCCTCACTTCCCTTCCCCCTACTTCACAATGGCACATATGCGAGTGCCATCGTCAACAGAGGGAAGGGAGAGGAGTAGGAGAGGAAGGGGAGGGGGAGAGAAGGAAGGGATTAAGGTCCAGGGAGGAGGGGGGAAAGCTCAGGCAGGGTCCAAAATTTCCAAGAGATTTCGTGGGTTAATTTTTTTCTCTTTCTCTCTCTCTCGTCATTAAGGACAGGTTGAGGCTCATCAAGGTGTGTGGTAGAGTCTTAGCGTAATTTCGGCTGTATTTTTGATTTGTCATCTCCATTATGTAGCTGAGATGAGACAGCTTGGTGGTGGTGGTGGTGAGGGGGAAAAGATACGTTCTCACAGCACCAGCGAGGGGAAAAGATACGTTCTCACAGCACCAGCGAGGGGAAAAGTTATGTTCTCACAGCACCAGTGAGGGGGAAAAGTTACGTTCTCACAGCACCAGTGAGGGGGAAAAGTTACGTTCTCACAGCACCAGTGAGGGAAAAAGATACGTTCTCACAGCACCAGTGAGGGGAAAAGATACGTTCTCACAGCACCAGTGAGGGGAAAAGATACGTTCTCACAGCACCAGTGAGGGGAAAAGATACGTTCTCACAGCACCAGTGAGGAGAAAAGATACGTTCTCACAGCACCAGTGAGGGGAAAAGTTACGTTCTCACAGCACCAGTGAGGGGAAAAGATACGTTCTCACAGCACCAGTGAGGGGAAAAGATACGTTCTCACAGCACCAGTGAGGGGAAAAGTTACGTTCTCACAGCACCAGTGAGGGGAAAAGATACGTTCTCACAGCACCAGTGAGGGGAAAAGTTACGTTCTCACAGCACCAGTGAGGGGAAAAGATACGTTCTCACAGCACCAGTGAGGGGAAAAGATAACAAGAAATTTAACGTTTAAAGACCTCTCTCTCTCTCTCTCTCTCTCTCTCTCTCTCTCTCTTTTAAATGTTCTCCGGATTCTTACATCCATCACCAAATAATTTATTTTTATATAACTGATAAAAATATATTGTAATTTCACAGTTATATTCCCTTGGTTTTGTACCTTCTTTCAGGGGGTTTTAAGGTAACATTTCGTACCAATCTTAAGGAGGTTTTACGGGAGGATAAGAAATTGGATGCCTACCTTAGCATAGACAATAAAATCAATTCGTAACATGACAGCCCCCCGCCCCCTTTAGCGGCTCTGACACTCTGAAAAAAATATGGAAATTTTTCATCCAGAGTGCAAAGTAATTACCAAAATATACTAAGGATAAATCTGGCTCTGTTCGTAGTTCGCAGAATTTACGACTTGGCAAACACTCATCAATCTCACCAAATGCCCAAAACCCTGAAAATTGATCGCTAACTTTAGGCATGATGGAAACTTAGCAAATCCTTAATCCTCAGCCGTGATATTAGGTCATTAAGAAACCCCCCCCCCCCCCCACCCCCCTCTGTTGGTAGCTCCATCTGGCAGCGTGATGGCGGCAACACCACTCTGCCACTCAGTAAAGCGCATTTGTTATTCATGTGTTTATAGTTCCAGCAGTTTGACAAAAGAGTTCTTCCTTCAAGGTGTTTTGTCTTTTAAGTAATGAAAACAAAGATGATGCTCATTTGTTTATCCTAAAATCTACTATAAACACAAAAACAACAAAATATAAAAATATAAATGACAAAATTATTTCTCATAACTCTTAACGTTGAGCATTGTAAAGCCTTCGATGTTCATTTGTTTTTCTTACGTCTCGTATAGTGAACCACATCTGACGGATTAATTTTCAAAACTACCAATAACAAAATATAAATACAGCGATGTTTACTTGTTATTCAGACGTGAACGACATTACAAAGTTTTAATCTCTCTCAAAACTCCATCTACGGGTTATGAAACGGCATCGATAACATTTGCATTTTACTTGTCAATAGTTTCAAAGTGACAAATGAAAGAGAGACAAACACTCACACTCACACACACACACACACACAGTATGTACTTATAATAACGATGTTCATGTGTTGATGACGACCTCGACATTCACTTGTTATTTGGTCGTTTATAACTCTTTGAGGACTGAATAGTTTCGCAGTTCCCTTTAACACTAGTATGCTTTGGTAATAAGGACACAATTATCTCTCGTCCACATACATTTGTTATTCATGTCAGCATATATCACACAGCGAAGCAGACACCAATACCTTCTCAGACCTGTTTTGGGTTCGAAAGACATCACGGCCATAAATTTCCCGTCCACATTTCTCTCACGCAGATATAAACATGGCGACACATTACTCAAGGCGACACACAGACTAGATTTCTCTACAGAACGGTATTTCTACAGAAACTCCGTCACAAGAACAAATTGTCGATACGCTTTGTTTTTCTCCGCGACAGTAAACTTCTCACAGCAGTAAACACACTCAAAACCCTCTTGAATTTCAGTCAGCGGGTGATGGCTGGCAATACCAAGACAACATGTCGATTCGAATAAGTTTTTCACGCGTTTGTAAACTTAACGACCAAGTCGGATCCCACTTAATGGTTTCGCGTGAGGGCAACGACACAATTCCATCATGGTGACGCGCATTTGTTTATCAAGAGGATATGAATTCCAAGGCCATGTTGCAGGCTTGGATTCCCCTTCCCAACTCGGTTATCGGGCACAGTAACCGCCACAATAACACTCTGTTGACGCACATTTGTTTTCACCCGGGTTCAAATTCCACAGCAATATACGGACGCGGATCCCCCTAGATAACTCGGTTTCCAGGCAGGGGCGATGACACAGTTACAACGGTGTAGTCTGAGTCTATTTGCTGCACAAAAGGGGAATAAATTCATTGACACTCGCTTCCGTAAGTATAATATTCTCCGGGTATGAAGGAAAACACCATTACACGTTCTGTATGACCAAGTATTTTTTTTTCTCGTGTTGAGAGACTCTGTCGGAATATGAAAGAATCGGATATTCCATCGAAATTCAGCCAGGAGGGGTTGGTAAGGCCATCACACCAGCATGTACACAGGCGGTGTTCTCTCGGGCCACATTTTAGACAGCAGTCTCCGTCTCCTCTCATACCTTGGTCTCGGGGTATAGACGCCGGACCAACAATAAATTTTCGTTCCACATTCGTTGTTTTTCACGGCAAATATAAATTCCACAACAGAGTGACTCAGATCCCCCTTTCTAACTCGTTCTTCGGGATATGGGAAACGATTCAATTTAATTTGTCGATGCAAATTTATTTTTTTTCTCCCCGCGTTTATAAACTTAGTGACAGACTTGGACCCCTCTACTGCCTCGTTCCTTCAGCTATGGGAGACGATACAATTACTCTCGCCGCTGCGTTTCTGTATTTGTCTTTGTTTTTACCAACGTGAATAAACTCCACAACAGACCTGGAAACAAACCCCTTCTTCAGCTATGGTGGACATGACAATTTAATTCGCCGATGCGTTTTTTTTTCAACGTTTATACATCCGGTAAGAGAATCGAACTTCCTCTAATGGCTTCCTTCCTTCCTATATAAAAACAAATGTAATTGAATTCGTCACCGTGAATTTATTCGTGCTATTTTGTTTTCTTTTTATTCCCCAGTCGTTTATACACTCCATAATAGAATCGAACCCCTTCTACAGCCTCGTCTCTCTAGCTATGGGACACACACGGTGCAATCTAATCCGTCGATGTGCATTTGTTTTCGTAGCGGTATAAGTCCCACAACAATATGGCCAACAGTTTGATGCAGCCGCCCACACTTTATTGGGCAGTAACGTCACTCACAGACGAATTGGCAAGTCGTGTGTGTGTGTGTGTGTGTGTGCCGGACTTATTTGCATCCATGTGATACAGTGAGGGGACGAGGGGAGGGTGAGGGGAGGGTGTGTGTGTGTGACGAAGGGAGTAGGATAAGGGAAAGAGAAAAAGGGTGAGAGAACGAGAGAGGAGATGGGGGGGGGCGCGACGGAAGTACAGTGAGGGGAGTGAGATGAGAGGAGAGGAAAGGAGTGGAATGGAGTGAGAGGAATGGAGTGAGTTGAGTGGAGAGAGAGAGAACTGACCTAATTATCACCACAAAATAATCCTCTACAGTACCCAATTCCTGGTAAACTTTTTCAAAGTCTCCCTCCCAAAAAACTCCCCGACGTTCAAACATAAGTCTAGAAAAAACTTAATACCTCCGAGTTTGGAACATTTTTTTATTGTTTTTAATTCCAAAATTTCCCTTAAGGCAATAACTAAAACCTCTTATTCTCCCCTAACACCCGAACATAATCCCCTACAACATTAAAAATTTCCCCAAATACGTTTCTTTTATCCCTAAGAACAATATTTTCCTCTAAAAAAAAAATAAAAAAATCTGATTACTATAAAAAATTCCCTATTAACTGACAATTCCGTTCCAATTCTTCTCTAATCAATACCAATACTTCTCCCCGGCACTCCTAGGATATTTCCCCAGGTAACCTTATTCTTACCCTCCTATCCCCAGACGCAATACAGAGTAAAAATAAAGTAAAAAAAAATCAATTATATTTTTTCTCAAGATTCAAGAAAAAAAAATTCCCTGATCCAACCCCAAAATTATACGTCTTTAGTGTCACCCTTCCGTTAATCCTCAAGGACCTTCGTTCCTTCACTAAGTTTTCATTAATAAAATCCTAGACAAAAATAGACAAAAAAGTCTCAAAATCTCCCCCAAAAATGAAACTTCTCTAAATTAGTGAAGAAAAAAAAAAAACACAACCCAACCGAAAAAAAAAAATTATTCAAGAAATTTCCCCCATACTTTCCCTAAAAATTTTCCCCACGTATAAAAAAAAAAAAAATCCCCGGCCACTGGGCGCAGATTATTATGTAAGGGAACTCTTGTTTTAATATCCCGACAGTCTCTTGTAATAGTATGCCGACAGCCTCGTTACACTACCCCGACAGCCTCGTTAAACTACCCCGACAGCCTCTTGTTGTACTACCCCGACAGCCTCGTTAAACTACCCCGACAGCCTTATTAAACTACCCCGACAGCCTCTTGTTATACTACCCCGACAGCCTCTTGTTATCCTACCCCGACAGCCTCGTTAAACTACCCCGACAGCCTCGTTAAACTACCCCGACAGCCTCTTATAGTTATAATACAATGACACCATAATGCTATATTGCTCCTTTATAATGGCGCTATATTATTATATCTTCCATTCGATGAAGTAACACACGATAAGATTACTCAAACAGCCACAAAACGCCATTATCACCACAATAAGGATTCAATGAGTACGTGGCACTCCTCTATAATGGCACTATACGAACGAACCATTCCTTTACAGTGTCACTAAATAAGTACACACAACTCACCAATAATGGCACTCCATATATGCTCCATCATGACGCTACACACATATACAAATCCCTATAATGGCGTTGCACATTTACACACAAATACAATAGCGTTCAAAGAGGTACAATGCTCTCCTTTATGATGGCACCTTTATAATGACGCTACAGGCACGCAACACCACTATAATAACGCTACAGGCACGCAACACCACTATAATGACGCAACACACACACACACACACTTTAATTTCGTTTAGTCAGGATTATAAAAGTAATTTGCGTAGTTCCGTAAATCCGAAAAATACAGGATTTCTTTATAATAAACTAACATAATAAGAGCACATTACCCCCCCCCCCCCCCCCCGCCACCCATTAATTACTATCACCATTATTTATCTTGTTCCTCTTAGGCAGGTAGATCCACCATTAATAGTCCCCATTACCTTTCACCATTATAACTTTCTTTATCTGAGTTTAGTTTTATTTACCCATTAATGCCAATAGTTAATTCTTTTCACGAGGTTATTTTTTTTTACCCATTAGATAAAATTAATTACCTTTTCCCCCTAAAATAATTTCGTTTAACTATTAGATACCATTAATTACTTTTTTATTACCCGAGTTTACTTTATTAACCTATTAATTTCTTTCTTTCCTGGGCCTATTTTTTTTAACCATTAGACCCATTAAGTTTAGATACCATTCATTATTTTCCTGAGTATCTCTTCCCATTGTTCCCACTTGTCTCCCTTAATGGTGTATCTTGAGGCTTGAGAGTCCATTATTTTTCACACCCCCTTACCCATTAGTTATAACATCCATTTAATCAAGGATAACCGATTATGCTTCAAGCTATATGACTTGACCTGACCTATCCTGTGCTAACCTAACCTAACCAAGCTGACCTAATTAACCAAGCAGATTTAACCCGACCTACAGCCAAACCAACCAGATTTAACCTAACCTAACCAACCTGAATTAACCTGACCTCCCCAAACTAACGTGATCTGCCCTAACTAAACCAATATAACATGACCTGAATTGACCTAATCTATGAACAAATAAATTCCCGCTTCGCTATTTCTTGGTTAATAAATTCTTGAGATCATAAATTCTGGGATCTCAAGTTATTTGTTCGAAACTTAGAGCTCAAAAAATCCTGTGAGGTCAGATTTTGTGGATGATTGATCTCTTAAAATCTGTGGGTCCCGATTTAAGAGTTAATAAAGCCTAAAACCCTTAAAATCTGTGGGTCCCGATTTAAGAGTTAATAAAGCCTAAAACCCTTAAAATCTGTGGGTCCCGATTTTGTAGTTAATAAATCGTAAAACCCTTGAATTCTGTTAAGTTTCAGATTTATTCCCCCACAAATTCCGGAACTCATAAATTCCTGGGGATTTAAACTAAAGCTTTTATAGTCCACCTGCTCATAAATTCTCCCAGACTCACAAATTCTGGGTATTGCTTCATCTGGGTTACAAAATTCTCAGGGTTACATAATCCAGTGAATCCCCGGGGTAACAAAATTCTGTTCCTGATGAATTTCCAGGTTAAAAAATTCTCTGCCACGTAAATAATTAGGCCGCAAAATTCTGCCCCTTTTAAATCCCTGGGTTACAAAATGCTGTACCTCGTAAATTCTTTGGGCTACAAAATTCTGTAACCACTGAATCTTTGCGTCATAAAATACTAAGCTCCTTAAAACTTTGGGTTACTAAATCCTAAGGCCAGAAAATTACAACTGACCCTGAACTCCGGAAATTTCCCTAAAAGTGTATAAAATCTCCCTAGAACTGTATCTTTCTTCTCTGTCTATATCTTTTTTCTCCTTTGTCCGTCTGTCTGTTTGTCTGTCTATCTGTCTGTCTGTCTGCCTTACTGCATATCTGTCTATTTCTAAGTCTCTCTCTCTCTCTCTCTCTCTCTCTCTCTCTCTCTCAGCTCCGCCACCCTCCATTAACTTACATATATACAATTAGTGCGAGACAAGGGAAGAAATATATCCATTTAAAATAACTCATTTCGCTAAGTAGATGTGTAGTGCCCAGGGAAGAATTTAACTTGCTCTTGACTGGTTATGTTAAACATCGAGGATGGCATTAACCTCTTGTTAACATCAGACAGAATTAACCTTATATGCTTTCAAGGTTAACATCAAAGAAAAGTATTAACCTGTAAGCTTTAAAGTTAACATTATTAGATTGAAGATAGAAATAACTTCTCATGCTTAAAGTGAACATTAGAGGGAATTAACAAGATAACAATAAAGAATTAACCAATGAGAGAGAGAGAGAGAGAGAGAGAGAGGAGAGAGAGAGAGAGGAGAAAAGAGAGAAAAAGAGAAAAGGGGAGATAGAAAGAAAAACAGAGAGAGAGAGAGAGAGAGAGAAAGAGAAAAGAGAGAGGCTTACAGGGGGTGCCGAGTCAATAGGACCAAAGCCTTGGTCTGAAGCCCTCTAGTCCTGGGACAATGACGGCGGTCCACCATATTATTTGGAACAACATACAGAATCAACGGTGGCACTCGAGGTCAATGTCTGGCACTCGGGGTCAATGTCTGGCACTCGGGGTCACTGTCAGACACTCGGGGTCAATATCTGGCACTCGGGGTCAATGTCTGGCACTCGGGGTCAATATCTGGCACTCGGGGTCAATGTCTGGCACTCGGGGTCAATGTTTGGCACTCGAGGGTCAATGTCAGGCACTCGAGGGTCAATGTCACACACTCGAGGGTCAATGTCTGACACTCGAGGGTCAATGTCTGGCACTCGGGGTCAATGTTTGGCACTCGAGGGTCAATGTCAGGCACTCGAGGGTCAATGTCACACACTCGAGGGTCAATGTCTGACACTCGAGGGTCAATGTCTGGCACTCGGGGTCAATGTCTGGTAACTCGGGTCAAAAGTAATGGATTCAATTATAAGAGAGAGAGAGAGAGAGAGAGAGAGAGAGAGAGAGAGAGAGAGAGAGAGTATATAATCTTTCTCTCCCACACTTCCTACTTACTATTCCATATCTCGTTATTGTCTAGAATCATCGACTATTTTTTGTATCCACCAATTTATTACTATTTTCTTATTCTCTCCTCTGTATCTCCCTATTCTCTTAACTCACTCTCTTTCCCACCTAATTTTCTCTTTCCTCCGCCTTGTCTCGTTCGTCCCCTTCCTTCTTCTGACTTATTACCATCATTCTTCCTTCCTTTCCCCTCTCTCTCTCTCTCTCTCTCTCTCTCCTCCTTTCATGTTATTCCTTCTCCCTCTCTTCTTCCTTCCACGTCATTGCTTTATTTTTATCCTCTTTCCTTCTCTGTATTTTTTCCCACGTTATTCTCTCTCTCTCTCTCTCTCTCTCTCTCTCTCTCTCTCTCTCTCTCTCTCTCTCTCTTCTTCCTCCCGAGTCATCGCTTCTTTCTATATCCTCTCCCATTTATCTCATCTCCCCATCTCCTATGTCTCCTCTTCCCTCTGTCTCTAACTCTCTCTCTCTCTCATAATTCTGTCACATACTTTCTTTCTCCCTCATCCCTTAAATTTATCACATTTCTTATATACATTTTATTAACTTAAAATTTGTCTATCCATTTTCCCTGTCCTGTTCACCATATTTATTCTGTTATCTACCATTCTTTTGTTTATTATTTCACTTTCTTCTTTCTCTCTCTCTCTTTCTCTCACACTTTCTTCTCTTCTCTCTTTTATTATCTATTCTTGGCCTCTCTCTACGTGTGTACCTGTGTGTGTGTGTGTGTGTGTGTGTGCAAGAGGTGAAAAATCCTCCTTATATTTGTTTACTTTTTGGCTGGACATTCCGAGGCTCAGCTGTCGACCCTCAAGCCCAGAAGCGACCCAAAGCTCTTACAGCCTGACCCCCCCCCCCCCCCCCAACTGCCCCCTAGTCGTCCCATCCACTAGGGGAAAAAAAAAGGCGACAGTATTCGACTCACAGTACACGGCAGAAGTTGAGGAATAAAAAAATCCCCAAAAGTTGCGATATTAAAACGTCATAAACCCTCCTGGGAAAAGAAACTTATGTTGGCTCTGATTCGTCAAAGCTTACCGGGTCGACTCGTGTGGTGGATGGGGGGTTAAGGGTGAGGGAGAGAGGTGAGGGGTGAGGGGAAAGGGTGGGAGGTGAAGGGAGAGGTGAGGGGGGGTGAGGGTGGTAAGGGGGAGAGTGAGGGTGGTAAGGGGGAGAGTGAGGGTGGTGAGGGGGAAGGGTTAAGGGTGACGAGGAGAGGGTGAGTGTGCGGGGGGGGGGGGGGTAAGGGTAAGGCGTTCTCTCCTCCCCCACTCCATGGTTCTCTCCTCCCCCACTCCATGGTTCTCTCTTCCACCACTCCATGGTTCTCTCCCCCCACTCCATGGTTCTCTCCCCCACTCCATGGTTCTCTCCTTCCCCACTCCATGGTTCTCTCCCCCCACTCCATGGTTCTCTCCTTCCCCCACTCCATGGTTCTCTCTTCCACCACTCCATGGTTCTCTCCCCCCACTCCATGGTTCTCTCCCCCCACTCCATCGTTATCTTCCTCTCTTCTTTTCTCTTATCTCCCTTCCTTATTTTTTTGCCAGTTGTCCTCTACATGACAACAGAGAAGGAAAGAGGGAAGGAAGGAAGGGAGGAAGAGGGAGGGAATGAAGGGAGGGTAGGAAGGGAAGGAGAGGAAGGGAAGGGAGGGGGAGGGAGGAAGGGTGGAACGCGGTGGAAACTATACTCTATGCTCCCTTATCGTAAGAGTGCAGGTCTTTGTAGGGATCATATTCAACCTCCTCTTCCTTCTCCTTACCCCCTCCTTCTCCCTTCCTCTTCTCTTCCAATTTCAGTCCCTATATCTTTCCCATTCACTCCCTTTTACTACCTTACCTCTCTCCCTCACTCCCTTTCCTCTCCCATTTCCCTCTTTTTCTCTTGTTCTTGCCTGTTCTCTTAGTTTCTGCTTCTTATCAACCACTGGGAGGAGTGGAAGGATAGTGGGAGAAGTGGAAGAGGGGGTGGGTTGTGGGAGGGGTGAAGGGGAAGGAAGAAGTGGTGGAAGAAGGGGGTGGGTTGTGGGAGGGGTGAGGGGAAGGAAGAAGTGGTGGAAGAAGGGGGTGGGTTGTGGGAGGGGTGAGGGGAAGGAAGAAGTGGTGGAAGAAGGGGGTGCATTGTGGGAGGGGTGAGGGGAAAGGAGAGGTGGTGGAAGACGGGTTGTGGGAGGGGTGAGAGGAAGGTAGAGATGGTTCCCTAACGCCCCAGGGTCCTGCCAGCTGTAAACCGCGTGGAAGATTTCCCTTACAAGTCCCCAAGCTTCTTGTCACCTGTCTCTGGCCAGTCCGCTGACAGATGGCCTCTCTCTCTCTCTCTCTCTCTCTCAGGGTACCCCCCCACCCCTAATCTGAGTACTACTAAACATCATTTTACTCAAATCGACGAACAATATATCAATGGTAAAATAAAACAAGAATAAAAAAATTACAGGCGCTGATCGCTCCCACAACGACACGAGCGCCCAGGTAATTACTCTAACCACCTGGGGGAGGAGGGAGGAGGGGAGAAAGGGGTACACCGCCACTGACCCCCCCTCCTCCCCCTTTCCCACGATACACATCATAGTCACTGACAAATTCCCCCCCCCCCTCTCTCTCTCTCCCATCCCTCACAATTCCCCTTCCCTCTATCACCCCCTCCCAAAACCTCACCCCCTCCCCTCCCCGGCCTGTCAAAGCGGCCGCCGGTCAGCGCTACGCCAGCCTCACGCTTTCCAAATTAGTCAAATTGTTTGCAGGACACACCGTTGACAGGTATCCACTCACGTACGTGTCAAATCACGCGTATGACACCAATTGACAGATTCCGTAATTGCCTGATCTGTCAAATCGGGCGCGAACTGGCCAACCAACAGCTTATTTCTTCCGGTTGTTAGAAGTGAAGTTTACCTCTAGTAACAACTGCTAACTGGCTCTTGTTAGCGAGGAAGATTGATGGTAGTGTATCACAACTTTTACCTATTTTTGGTGACTGACTCGTGTTCACTAAATTGGAATTTATATTTTATTTGGGATCATAAATGACACCGTATCTGATATTAGTTCGGGATGGCGCATAAAAAGTTCTGAAACATTTGAATGTTCCGTGTCTCTATCACTCACACACACACACACACACACACACACACACACACATACACACATACATACATACATACATAGACTCTCGGGACCTCATACAAGTTTTATCAATCCATCTCTCTCTCGCACACATCATTCTGCCTCTATGTGTACCAGTCATACACACAGCCATAAATCAAGCACGAGGGAAGACAAAAAGACATTGGCTGGGGAGAAAGGGGAGGGGGTGGGGAAGGGGGGGAGAAGAAGGGGGAAGGGAGAAAAGAGAGAATGAGGAGAAAGAAGGAAGAATAAGGGAGGAGGGGGGAAGGGAAAGGAGGGAAAGAAAAGAAGGGGAGAAGAAAGGAGACGAGAAAAGGGGAAAACGAGAAGACGGAAGAAGGGAAGAAGTAAAAATAGAGGAGAGGTTAAGTTAAAAAAAGGAAGAAGAGGGAGGGTAAAAAGGGAAGAGGAAGAGGGGAAGGGTAGAGTGAGATAAAAAAAAGAGGGGAAATGAAATGGGAAGAGGGAAGAGGAGGTTAGAGGGGAGAAGGATAAATTGATAAGTGGTAGATGGAGAGGAGGAGAAGAGAAAGGAAAAGGGGGAGGGGAAGGAGGAGGAGAAAGAGCGGGAAGGATACATAAGGGATAAAAACAGGTAAAGGGAAAGGGGAAAATAAGGAAAATTTGGAAGGAAAGAAGAGGGGAAAGAAAAGAGGATGGAGGAGAGGTTTAAAGGGAGTGAAGGGAGAGAGGAAAGAAGGGGGAAAAGAGGACAAAAGGAAAAACTGTAATACAAAACTATATCCTTCACTATCATACAAAAAAAAATGATCAGGAAAACTTTTAATAACAAATACAGCCGGAAATTCATCACATTAAAACTGAAAATGATTTTATCTATTAATTTATTTACATATTTATTTATTTATTTATTTTTATTTATTTTTTATTTGTGTGTCTGTCTGTCTGTCTGTCTGTCTGTCTAATTACATCCATATCATTTAAACTCCTTCCCTTGTTTATTTCAGTAACATATCGAAAGAAAATCTCTCCTCACACGTGGCAGTAAAGCACAGAACAAGAACATTAACCCGGCATAACAGAAAATAACATAACATGAGTGTATAACATAACACTCCCTAGCATGGTACAGTTCATTAACAACAGAACAACCTAGTCCCATAGTAATTACTGATACCTATAAACTACCCTGATGAAGTAATGAACCGATTATTTCCCTCATATTCCACTGTTTTATCATCTCTCTCTTTTTCCCTCTTCATACCCATCGTTTTTTAACATAATTTGTATCAATATTTTTTCTCTCCCTTAATTACAGCCAGGAGTTTCCATTCACTAGTTTGATATATTTCATTATGCCTCTCTCTCTCTCTCTCTCTCTCTCTCTCTCTCTCACCATACCTCCGTCATTAACAGGCCCAGGTATATATACAGTGAAGTAATAATAAATACTGTACCTATATATGAAAAATAAAAACTCCCTCGGGTTAAAAAAAAAAAAATCGACGGTCAGTTATTTGGTCAGGGCTGAATACCGCACGTGTAAAAAAAAAAAAAGGCGGTTCCTACAGGCGGGGGTCCGGCTCTCCATCTATTTTTACAGGATCCGGATATGTCACAGTTAGTGTATACGGAACTGACGACTTTCACACACAACCCGAGGCAGATTTGTTCGTTGTCCGGATACACAGTGTTTGGTTAGGTCAAGTTATAGTTTAGGTTAGGTTAGGTTAAGGTTAGGTTACAGGACATAATCTACTGCCGCAAATGCTTATCATTATGTACAGACAGACTATCACACATCCGGCACTCGGGAAAAGTTAAACTAATAACCTGAAACAGATCGGAAACACACACAAAAGTTTCTTCACACACAATACTGTTATTTTCATCATAATTTCACCTGTCTTTAAAACCCCAGAAAAAATATAATTAAAAGAAATATAAAATTGGCAATATTTTTAACGATAACTTATACATTTCTACCTAATGACTTTCACACATTCACAAAATAATTCTAATACGATGATGATGATGATGACGATAATGATGACGATATTGCTGATGACGATAATGATGATAATAAATAAAAATACAATAAAAATCAATAAATAAAACTGCGTACGTAATAGATTCTCGACTTTGAACAAAAATTTCTTTGAGACGAAAAAAAAAAATTAAGATTAACGAGAAAATAAATACAATTACTCTTCTGGACTACAATTAAATAATGAAAACGAATGAAACAATTAACCAACTCTTCAGACACCACCTAAATTAGTAGACAAAAATTCGGACAAAATTAAAACAAATCTGAGAAAACAAAAAATAAATCCGAACTAAATATCCAATTAATAAACACTAAACTAACACCCATTAGTCACCACTCCGGACGCCGAATTTAATGGTGAAAATTGGGACAAAATTCCAACAGCGCTGAGAATCGTCCGTCAAGAATACTAATGCGGCCTCGCAGTTGACCAGCCAACATATTTTTCCCTCTCACTAACTCGAAAACAATTACACCGACTGCCACGAAATTTTTGACCATTGGGTACCCAGGGGCGTGGAGAGAGGGGGAGGGGGTGGGGGTAGGGATGAGAGAGGGTGGGTGGGGTTGGTGTGTGGTGGTGAAGGAGTGAGGATAAGGGGATGAAAGGGATAGTAGGGTTGCTAAATAAAAGTCTAGCTTAACTCATCACTACTCCCTCACCATCCAACTCCCTCACTCCCTCACCACCACACTCCCTCACCATCTCACCACCTAACAATAGCAACAATAGCAAGTTTGGAGGTCGGCTTTCCCCAATTTTTTCAAGCCTATTTTTTTTCCCTCTTTCTCTATTTTGGGCGGCGATTGGTTTAAAGATTGGGAGGGAGCAGTGACCCGGGGCTCAAGGATAAAATATTCCTCAAAGGGTAAATATCTCCGGCACTCTGCGAAAAAATTAAAATGCAATCTCTCTCTCTCTCTCTCTCTCTCTCTCCCACTCTCTCGCTCCTCTCACTCTTACAGAAAATTAAAGCACGAGATAACGACAGAAAATGAAAATATTATTCAGTATTTTGAATCATTGGTTCATATATTTTTATCCTTTTTTATATAAACTTTGATGTAGTGAAAAATAGTGTGTGCGTGTGTGTGTGTGTTTAAAAAATTACCATAGTCGTATATATCCAAAAACGTGTTATTAATGAGGGCAAAACACATATATAGCTATAAGGTATATATATATATTTTTTTTAAGAGTTTGCTATATTTTACACATATTCCTGTTAATATATCAAGTACGGCATATATTACTGCGACACTAACACACGTGAACAAGAACTTAAAAAATAGTGTTCATGTAATAAAGCTACAATATTCTTTTCTTTTTACATTTGTGACATTTTTTATCACTAATTTGTTATAATTTTGAGAGGAAGGAACTATGATGTTTTTGAGACTTTAATATATTGCTGGGTATAAAAATATTGTTCAGTGAGAGGTGGTGAGGGAGTGGGGTGGTGAGGGAGTGAGGTGGCGAGGGAGTGGGGTGGTGAGTGAGTGGGATGGTGAGGGAGTGGGGTGGTGAGGGAGTGGGGTGGTGAGGGAGTGAGGTGATGAGTGACACTATTTCATTTCACAAGATATCGCTTTATTTTGTTTTATTTCAACCTGAAGACGAGGACTCTATTTACACTATATTAAAATTTCGTTCAGTGTTTTTTCTTTTTTTATTCAATTTTGTGATCGTTTTCATTCCGTTTTATTTGGCGGAGGAAAATAAAATATTGTCTTTATTATTTGAAATGTTTACACTGTTCAATAATGTTTAATAATGTTCAATATCATAATCTATATACTATGAAAAACACAAAAAAATATCAGTTCAATGTTTTCAATTCTTTATCACAAATAACAACAAACATTATCAACATTCCCAATTAACATTCAATATAAACATTCTTCACTTTCATATAAACATTAACAGGAGTTTAGATAGACGATACTAAACATCTCTTTTCGTGTGTTTATGAGAAAAAGTCATCTGGTAGAATTTTTTTTTTCATATTAATTTTTATGTTCAAGTTGCTACCCGCCGTCTGTTGGCTCAAGGGTACTCGTTCGTTCAGAGGTACTAATGACACACACACACACACACACACACTTAAGCCACGTCCTGCAACACACTCTAGTGCTTGACAAAATTTATGAATACGTGAATAGAAACATCAACCAGGGTAAAAGATTTCACACCATCAATAATAATAATAATAATAATAATGATAATAATAAATCACCACTAATATTTTCACTACCATTAATAATAACCACAGCTTAATAGATATGTAACCCCCCCACGACCCACCCACCACCCCACTCACCCACCATGACCCACCTACCACCCCACTCACCCACCACGACCCACCCATCACCCAAACCACCATCCAACACTTTATATTGTCAGTATTTTATTTATTTCTTTATGTATCAGGTGAACATTTGAGCAAAGGTGTGGTGTACTATTAGACCCCCCCTCCCCCCTGACACACACACACACACACACTAATCGTCCACCACGTATGACAAAAAATTAATTATGTAAACAGTGTAAAAAAAAAAAATTATTATATAAATGATTTAGATTATGAATAGTACAATAGGTTCAAATCCTGTATATAGAAGACAAAGGTGCTATTCTGATCCTCCCATCACATTACGGCGTCTCTCTCTCTCTCTCTCTCTCTCTCTCTCTCTCACGAACACTGTATCATTGTAGCTCTTACCTTATAGTTCTCATGATTTATTGTGACTATATGTGAGAGAGAGAGAGAGAGAGAGAGAGAGAGAGAGAGAGAGAGAGAGAGAGAGAGAGAGAGAACTGCCCCACTCACGCAATCTCTGGCAGTCGCGGCGTGGGGGACAACTGTGTATCGTGTTCAACAGAGAAATAAAAAAAGAAATCCACAAAACGGAACAACAACAACAGGAACAACAGGTACACTACACCACCACACCACACCACACTACACTACACCACACCACACTATACCACACCACACCACACCACACACCACATACACTTGCTCAATACACACACTCAGAATCTAATCACATAAAAAATCTAACTTCTCCTTCCTTAAACTAACCTATGTTAACCTAATCTAACCCAACCAATCTTAACCTAACCTAACCTAACCTGACCTGACCTGACCTGACCTGACCTAACCTAACCAAACATTAAGTTAGTATAATTTATCCTAAGAGAACCTAATTTAACCTACCCTTAACCTAATCTAACCTACCTCTTAAACTTACACAACTTAACCTAACCCACACTACACCCAACTTAACCTAACCCACACTAAACTTAACTTAACCTAACCCACACTAAACCTAACTTAACCTAACCCACACTACACCTAACTTAACCTAACCCACACTAAACCTAACTTAACCTAACCCACACTACACCTAACTTAACCTAACCCACACTACACCTAACTTAACCGAACCCACACCAAATTTTACCCATTGAAAACAGACTAAAAATAATGACAGGTAACATATAAAAATCATCAATAACAATCAAACAAATTCTATTTTTTTTTCGTCACCTTCACTGAATGAGGGTGGGGGTGGGTGTGGGGGTGGGGGTGGGGGTGGGTGTGGGGGTGGGGTCATACCTAGTCATTTCTCATCTATCACGCTTTACACTCTGGCAAAAACGTGTCTTCACTTATATCCAAATCATGATATATATGCTGTACATACACATAAGAAGCCACCATCTTTCTTTTTAGAAGGGTTTGGGGGGGTGAGGGAGGGGGTGGGGGGTGAGGGGAGGGGATGAGGGTAAGGGGGTGAGGGCGGGGTAGGGTTAAACATATTTTTACTAGTTTATGATCGTTTGGTCAAAACTTTTTACATGTGATGGATTTTTGAATGTATGCTATGGCCAGAGCCTGTATGTGCTGTCAGATTGCCGTGAAATTTAAGCCCATTAGGACACTATAATTCGTTCTGACATTTAGTGTGGGTTGTGGGTGTGGGTGAGAGTGTGGGTATGGGGTGTCATGGGTGTGTTGTCAGATGTGGGTGTTAGATGGATGAGCCATGGTGTCAGGATTTGGAGGGAGGGGGGGGGGGGGCAAAAGAAGGGTGTCAGGGTAAACTATGCTTGGGTGTCACAGTGGATTAAGCTCGGGTGCCAAGGGTGAGGTGTCAAGAGTGAGGTGTCAAGGGTGAGAGTAGAGGCTACTGGCTAATACAACAGGTGAGAAACAAAAACAGGTGAGAAAAAAACAGGTGAGAAACACTTAGAGAGGTGAGGAACACTAAGAGGTGAGAAACACTACGAAAGATGAGAAACACCACGAGAGATGAGAAACACTAAGAGATGAGAAACACTACGAAAGATGAGAAACACTACGACAGATGAGAAACACTACGAAATTACTACGTCAGATGAGAAACACTACGAAATGAGAAACACTACGAAAGATGAGAAACACTACGACAGATGAGAAACACTAAACATAATGAGAGCACTAGTGGTATAAATGCAGGTGGAAGTGTCGGCCGGAGTGGCACTTTCATTCCGCATATAAATGTGAGTTTATTCTTCGTTTACCACAACAACTATTATGCAAATGAGCCTAAGTAGCGGATCAGTCGAGTCAGGTCACCTGTCAGGGACCTGGTGGTGACCTGGTGGAGTGGTGGTGACCTGGTAGAGTGGTGGTGACCTGGTGGTGACCTGGTGGAGTGGTGGTGACCTGGTAGAGAAGTGGTGACCTGGTAGAGTGGAGGTGACTTGGTGGAGTGGTGGTGACCTGGTGGAGTGGTGGTGACCTGGTAGTGGTGGTGACCAGGTGGTGTGACGGTGACCTAATAGAGTGGTGGTGACCTGGTAGAGTGGTGGTGACCTGGTAGAGTGGTGGTGAACCCTTTAGATTCCCATTAAACAGACCATTACATACACCCCTAGTACCCATTAACCGTCCTTAAAAAACAACCCCCAATAACCAATAAAATACACCCATTAGATCCCTTTATTTTTCTTCCCACCCCTTAAAGAGATCTCTCCCTTTGATTTCCTTAAAGTGACCACCAATTCTAAGGGGTTTAAAGGGGCGCTAAACTCACTTCCACACTCACGTTGATTGAGTGTAGTCAAAAAGTTGGTCAGCTGAGATGTGGACAAATTGACTTTTATACCGCTTTTACTAGCTCTATGAGAGAGAGAGAGAGAGAGAGAGAGAGAGAGAGAGAGAGAGAGAGAGAGAGAGAGAGAGAGAGAGTGAGCTCATCATCAACACCACAGGAGCCAGCATGAAAAATATGATGGCATTTGGCTGCTGACCTCCTGAATAATAGAGGCCTCTGATGCCTGGCGCAGTTGACTGACAGACACCCACACACCAAATCATCGACAGATACTTACACACGGTCACACGTCCCGCACGCACACACACGCACACACACACACACACACACACATGTCACCTTGCGTGGGTCATGTGTCAAGAGAGTTCCTGCTCATATCTCTGGTGACCCCCGGATGTCCGTCATATCTCCGTGGGTGGGGTGAAAGAGGGAGGGGGGGGGGTTGATAAGGGGTGTATATGTGACCCCCCACTCCCCCCCCCCCCCCCCCCACTCGTCCGGGCCTCCCAGTATGTGCAGTGTGACCTTCTTGTTTGTGTGGGATTGGAGGGGGGTGACTTTCGTGTTTGTGTGGGGTTGGAGGGGGTGATATATGTGTGTGGTGGGGGAGGTTACGGGGGGGTGGGGGGCTACCTGTTTGTAAGAGGGGTGATGATAGCAAGAGATATAAAGTGAAAGTCGAGAGGGGGAGGTAAGGGGGGGGGGGGGGTGTGTGTGTGTGTGTGTGTCAATAATCAAAGTTTCGATTTTTTAAAACTTAGCGGAGTAAGATTCTGTTTTCTCTTTCTTTATCATTTTGTGTCAAGTTTCAACAGCTAACTTTCCAGCTGCCGCGTAAAAATTACATCCATTATTTTTGTCTTGTATCTAATTTCTGTAAATCATTTGCTAAGTTGTGTATTTTTCTCTCCATCTGTGAAAGTTTGGAGAGAGAGAGAGAGAGAGAGAGAGAGAGAGAGAGAGAGAGAGAGAGAGAGAGAGAGAGAGAGAGAGAGAAACACAAGGAAGTTATAATTCTCCCATACACAGGAGACCTAAGAACGTATCTCACACGGCCCACTGAAGCTACTACACGAAGCCAACATCCAAAATGGCATCGGAAGTGCGCCGAGCCTCCACCTTCTCTGTGTTGAGTTATGGGATGGGAATGTGACTTATAAACCTGCCGCATAAAGACGTGTTGGATCTCTCTCTCTCTCTCTCTCTCTCTCTCTCTCTCTCTCTCACGTAATTTTATTTTTGGAGATTAACTCCCTCATAACCTTCCTTGTGTGTCGGTCAGTCTGTCTCTGTGTCGGTCAGTCTGTCTCTGTGTCGGTCAGTCTGTCTATGTGTCGGTCAGTCTGTCTATGTGTCGGTCAGTCTGTCTCTGTGTCGGCCAGTCTGTCTATGTGTCGGTCAGTCTGTCTCTGTGTCGGTCAGTCTGTCTCTGTGTCGGTCAGTCTGTCTCTGTGTCGGTCAGTCTGTCTGTGTCAGCCTGTCTGTTTGTCCTGTATTACAGATGTCGTACAGTGTTTCACAAGTTTTTATTTGAATTCCATTTCATGTTAATAAACAGTCTTGTATTCCTTGTATGGTTACTGAATTAACATTATTGTTGTGTTTTATTATTATTATTATTATTATTATTATTATTATTATTATAGCAGTTTATTCCTGTAAAAAAAATATTTCAGTGTATTATTTGGAGCACAGTTCACCTCCAGCGGCGGACTATTTCAGCAAAGTTTGGGTGTACAATATTAAATGGCTTCCACTAGCGTTTTATGTCCTTAATTTTGTTTACAGCGCGGGATTGTGTTGAGGCCAATGAAGCACAAGGGCGTGAAACATATGAGCAGCAGCGCGCGCGTCTTCCGGGAAATATTTTCACTAAGTCTTTTAAAAAGGTTTCTGGGGGAAATTTTATGAACGTAGGCGAATTCCTCCTTATCAGAAGATCACATTTTTCCCCGTTTTTGTGTGGAGTTGTCGAAAGTCTATTTTTAGGTATCCCTGTTTTTTCTTCATCTTTCTTTCTTTCTTTCTTTCTTTCTTTCTTTCTCTACTTATCTATTTTCTTTTGGTCTGTGTTTTTTTTGTTCAAGTGTTCCAGAAAGACTCGTACTGAAAGAGACTTCGATCAGAGCGACTATGAACCACCGCGAAATTAAAAACTTATTTAGGACAACTTTTAGAAAACTCGACCAAAAAAAAAAAAACCAGCTACTTTTCTTTCATTTTCATTAATTATTTACTCATTTACTTCAAAGTTTCTCAGGAAAAGGGGGAAAATCATCTAAGAACTTGCAGGGAGTGTCACAGGCAGTAGGTGGTGGCTGTTGAGGGCGGCGGGAGTGAGCTACATCACCCCTGGGAGCAAGTATTATACCCTGTTGACATTCACCGCACGGTCAGGCCCAGCATAATTATACATAATTCAGCACAAGTCGTATATAATTCTCCACGCAGGAACAAGATGGCTCAGAAATATGTTCCTCTTTTAATAGACTGCTGTCGACGTGCACATTACGGAGGCGCGGGGGAAATGTGGCTTGGGACGCCTCCAAGACGGATTCACAGAAAACGGCTTCTTGGAAAACGGATTCACAAGAACTGCCTTTTCAGAAAATGAATTCATGGAAAACGGGAAGATGAATTATTCGATTCTTGAGCACAAACAACTCACTGCATGGGAATGGCAATTAACATATAAGAGTTGTGGATAATCAGAGGGTGGAGTATGACCTGAGGATCGAGGGTGACCTGAGGATCGAGGGTGACCTGAGGGCAGAGGGTGACATGAGGGTTGAGGGTGGCTTGAGGGTCGACGGTGACGTGAGGAACGAGGATGACCGGAGGGTGAAGGATAACCATAGGGTGGAGAATGACGTGGGGATGGAGGGTAGCCCGAGGATGGAGAACGACCTGACAATGACTTAAAGACTAGAGGACGACCTGGCAGGCTAGGTCTTCCTACCCAACACACTTTTTTCAAGGCATTTTCTCTGGAAATCTTCACTCACTCCTGTAAAAGTTTAATGTCCATCACGACCTTAATGAACTCTCTCTCTCTCTCTCTCTCTCTCTCCCTGCCAAGCTATTCACCCTCTTCCTTCATTAGACCTCTTATCCCCTCTCCACGACTTCCTCTATTCAAATTACCCTTTTCTTATTTCCACTTCCCCAGAACTTACACAAACTCCTTTACTCCCCCTCTCCCTCCTTCCTTACCTTCTCTCCCTCTTTCCTTACTTTCTCTCTTTCCTCTCCCCTATCTACTCGTTTCAGTAACCCTACACAAGAGAAATATTTTCCCACCTCACTCCTCCCCACTTTATCAAATCTTTCTCTTCTCTCCCCCCTTTATTGAGGACTCTTCCCCCCCCCCTTCTCTCTCCTTCCTCTTATACACCCCCCCCCCGCTTTATTAAATCCCCAATCCCCCTTCTCTCCCTCCCTCCCTCCCTCCCTCTGTTCGTCAAGCCCTCCCTGCCACTCCTCTGCCTTCTCCCTCTTCCCTCTCCCAACGGTATCGAATTCCCGATCTCCATGTTCATATCCTCTTCATCTTCCTCTTCACCTCCTCCTGCCTCCAACTCCTCCCTCACCTCTTCCCCTTCACCTCCTCATGCCTACAATCCATCCCCACCCACTCTACCCCCCTCCACTCCTTTCCCTCTTCCCATTCCATATATGATCTCCTCCTCTCCATCATTTCCTAGGTCTCACCCCACCCACCACCCTCCTTACCTCATCATAACAAGTAGATGAGAGGAGGAGGAGGAGGAGGAGGAGGGGGGGGAATGGAGGAGGAAGAGGAAGGGGAGGAAGGGGGGAGAAGGGGAGGAGAAAGAAGGAGGGAAGGAAGAGGACCAGCAGCAACAAGGCAAGGAGGAGGATTGAAGGAAGGGGAGTAAAAAAAAAAAAAATGAAGGACCTATTTTGAATTATTCTTTTAATGACACAATTTGCATTTTTATGACAAACTCTAGAATTTTGGCGATGGTAATTTTCCCCTTAAAACTTCATAAACAACACTGCTGTCACCCACTAAGGCCAAAATTGGATAGGTTAGCAAGTGGCGGCTATCACTCCTCAGGGTATAACATGTTATCGTGGCCGCTATAGACGGTAAAAGCTTTCAAGATATCCAACCCGTTATACATGAAGTGTTCGGGGGGTGTGTGTGTGCTCATTATTTAGTCGTTATAATGAAGCTATTTGGCTATCATATTTGCTGCTATGGAGTATGTACCACAGGCTATAGCAGAGTTAGTATACGCTATCTAATTATGCTATATGTTATCTAGAAAACTATAAGGTTATATATGCTATCTTGTTTGCTATAGAGACGATAAAGAGTTGTATCTGCTATACAGGAGCCATCATGTTATCCAGGCGCGATGGCTATATCCTGCACGCTATCACAGGGTAAACAAATCTATCTCGTCTCTATAACCTGTAAACAAAACTATCTCGTCTCTATAACCTGTAAACAAAACTATCTCGTCTATATAACCTGTTTTTCTCCTCAATTTAATTATGGTATTTTTGGGAGAGGCAATTCAGAACCAGCCTATTTTGTCCCATATGTATGCTAATAGCAGGCTCTCTCTCTCTCTCTCTCTCTCTCTCTCTCTCTCTCTCTCCTGTTATCTTCCTCCGTCATTTTTCTCAGCTTTCCTTCTTTCGTTCATTCATCCCTTCCTTCCTCTTTCTTCCTATTCCCTTCCTTAACCCACCCGTCCTTTCTCTGCTTTCCTCCCACATCTTCTTCCTCTCTCATTCTTTCCTCTCTTTCCATTCTTTCTCTTTCCTTCCTATCCCTCTCATCTTCTCTTCCCTCTACCATTCCCTTCCTCTTTTCTTCCTTCCCTCCTGCTCTCCCTCTTCCATCTGTCTCTCTCCCTATTATCATCTTCCCTCTTTCTCCTCTCCCTCCCTCCCTCTCTGTCTCTTCCTCTCCCTCCCTTCCCTCGGTCTCTTCCTCTCTTTGTCAATCCTCACTCTTTTCACCTTCCCTCTTTCTCTCTCTCCCTCTTTTCCTCTCCCTCCCCCTCTTTTCCTCTCCCTCGCCATCTTTTCCTCTCCCTCCCCCTCTTTTCCTCCCCCTCCGTGGCTCTCCCAGGTGGACCGTGACACAGCAGGTCGCCGCCCCTCCCCACCACTGGTCACGGGTCATTGGTCACACCCTTCACTGAACAACTCTCACTGTCGCTAAGATCAACACCCCACTTTGTTTCTCAGCCCTTCAACCCAACCCGCTGAAAATGTTGACTGTTACACCCTCGCTACACCCTTGTTAACTAAGAGACTGGTACACCCTCACTACACCCTTGTTAACTAAGAGACTGGTACACCCTTACTACACCCTTGTTAACTAAGAGACTGGTACACCCTCACTACACCCTTACATAACCTTGTTAACTACAATAAGTGACGGTTACATTACCCAGAGCCCATCTACGCCCTCACCACACACTGTTACACACATTCTTTACTCTTTACACACCACCTACCCTCCTGATACACCCAGCTCATATTCATCGATTTATTCCGGAATATTACAGGAGGTAGAGTCATTCCTGTATCTGTATTCAGACTGTGTTGGCTCTACGTGTGATATACCTTGTACTCCAGCGCCGGCAACAGTGGCCGTGGCAGCTTCAAAGATATTCTTTAAAAATACAGTAAATGAGCTTTCCTCTCTACACTTGTGCAGGTGGTGGCATTGACAACAAAACACTGTACACTAGTATAGGTGATGGCACTGACAACAATAAGAGCTGTATGATTATTGAAGTCAGCCAAGGTGACCTTCCCCCAGTTGTCAGGTGAGGCCAGATAGTGGACGTGTGTGCAGCAGCAGCGTGTGTGAGTGTGACAGCCTGAAAAGTGGGGCCATGACAGACAGGTGATCAGATAGGTTGTCTCCATCAGTGTTGCCTTTATACCCGCTAATATGCTCGGCCAGATACTCATCAACAAGAAAGTGATCAATGAAAGATCTGCCTCTCCTCACTGCTGGTGTAAGGAAGTAAACACCACGTGAAAACTCATCTCTTCTTGTGAGTTACATAAATTTTCGGTGATAGTGAACAATTTAAGTAGGTCAAGGTGAGTATCCCGTCGCCACAATGCAGGATACACCTCTATGTACACAGTCTACACCTTTACATACACAGTCTACACCACCTGTACACCCCGGAACACACACAGAGGCGACACACCAATCTCTTATCTCTGTAAGTAATACATTTTTGTTTACCAAGTCAACCATGTGGCCGCCTTCCCTGACTGACATACTGATAATAACCTTCCTAGGAATGTTATTTTTCCTTGCTTTCTCCCTCCAGCGATCCTGTGGTGCTGCCAGTCGTATAACCCTCCCCCGCCCCTGGGTCACAAGGCACTCTCTCGTACGGTGCTGCCAACCTCCAGTTTTTTAAGCAACCACAGCCGCTCCAAACCCGATCATGTTTAAATTCATCAGTGAAAAGTGAATCCGGTTTTAAAAAATTCACTGACTGGACTCGAAGATGATATTCTGGTTAAATTTCTGTCTGCGTCACGACCCAACCCCACTTCTCCTGATCTGACCCAACCTAACCTGACCTGCCTTGACCTAACCTGATTAACAAAGGGTGACTGGGTGGTTTATTGGTGACATATAACCCGGATTTGGTGGGTTTTAACAGATGATTCAGGTGTGTTACTGGTTTATTGACAGTATAGACCAAAGGTTTTAACAAATGGTAGAGGATTATCGAGTCATACACTGGCGATATAAACCACGAATTAATACAAGGTGACTATGGTTTACTGGTTGGCTTATTGGCGACATAAACCCGAGACCCCAACATATGACAGACATTAACCGAATGACCAAACAACAAAAACAAAAAATAAATTATAAAACACATTTATAAAACCATTTCTTAACAACATAAACCCAGGTTTTTAACAGATGGCCGCGGTTTAGCAAGTGATTTACGGGCAATACAAACCAATCAAGTGCTCTATTGGCAATACAAATCTATCGAGTGTTTTATTGGACATACAAACCAACAATTGTAATAGAGTGACGAGTTATTGGGCGGGTTTAATGACAATATAAACCCGGATTTTGTACCGAGTTATTTGGATGGTTTATTGGTCATATATATCCCAGATTTTTTTTTAACAAATGGTGTGTGACTTATAAGGTTTTAGTTGACAATTACGTGACAGTGTTGTGGGTCTGTGATAATACATGAATGGATATTGTTTGGCCAAATAACAAGGGGGAATTACATACAAGAGAGCCAATTACATGACAGCATTCAGAGGACAAACTGTGACGTCACTACCCTCCCCCCCCCTTGTACTGTTGACCTGTTCCGTGTCGTCATAGTTTAGTAATTATACACTATACGTTATAATTTTCCTGGTGACGTCATTCCGTTATTAGACAGTGTTATAACTATCAGTTTGTGTGTGTGTAATTCAGTCGTTATTATAGTGTCATAGTTTTATCAATTACATAACACAGAAATATGGACTAATATGTCATATATTACGGTATTAGATTTGTCATAATTATTATATGATTTACATTATCGTAATTATATTTTTTACCATTTAAATACATATAATTAAGTGTATACAGAACTATTTTGCCACTTGGATTAATAATTAATTAGAGTGATATATTTGCCATTTTATCTTATATAGTTAATATTTCTTTAGTTATATTGTCTATTTACGGTAAACAAATGAATCCATAAATAAATACCTCCACAAACAAGTCAGCTACGGCATGACACAAAGGGAGCTAGTATATATATATATAATTTTACAATACAAAAGCTTTATATAGAATTTGTATAGGCCTTTGATTAATTACATTGTATAAGTTGGAACACAAGGCTGATATTTGTTTAATAATACACACACACACACACACACACACACACTACACACACATACCTTGAGCTTACTGCTGTGATAATCTTCTTGTCTTCTCATCACCATCACCCCCTCGTCCAAACATCACCATCACCATCATCCCCTCGTCCACGCATCACCATCACCATCATCCCCTCGTCCAGGCATCACCATCACCATCATCCCCTCGTCCAGGCATCACCCATCATCCCCTCGTCCAAGCATCACCATCACCCATCATCCCCTCGTCCAGGCATCAACATCACCATCATCCCCTCGTCCAGGCATCACCATCACCATCATCCCCTCGTCCAAGCATCACCATCACCCATCATCCCCTCGTCCAGGCATCACCATCACCCATCATCCCCTCGTCCAGGCATCACCATCACCCATCATCCCCTCGTCCAAGCATCACCATCACCCATCATCCCCTCGTCCAGGCATCACCATCATCCCCTCGTCCAAGCATCACCATCACCCATCATCCCCTCGTCCAGGCATCAACATCACCATCATCCCCTCGTCCAGGCATCACCATCACCCATCATCCCCTCGTCCAGGCATCACCATCACCCATCATCCCCTCGTCCAGGCATCACCATCACCCATCATCCCCTCGTCCAGGCATCACCATCACCCATCATCCCCTCGTCCAAGCATCACCATCACCATCATCCCCTCGTCCAAGCATCACCATCACCATCATCCCCTCGTCCAGGCATCACCATCACCCATCATCCCCTCGTCCAAGCATCACCATCACCCATCATCCCCTCGTCCAGGCATCACCATCACCCATCTTCCCCTCGTCCAGGCATCACCATCATCCCCTCGTCCAGGCATCACCATCACCCATCATCCCCTCGTCCAGGCATCACCATCACCATCATCCCCTCGTCCACGCATCACCATCACCATCTTCCCCTCGTCCAGGCATCACCATCACCCATCATCCCCTCGTCCACGCATCACCATCACCGCCAGCTACACCATTCACCAGAACTGTCAGAGCGACAGTACTAAAGCCCAGCGCCATAGACGTCTTCTGCGGGGATGAATTTTTCACGGCGGGATTCTTAAAAGTCGCCTTCGTTTGTATTCTTTGCGCGCCATATTGTGGGCGAAATTGCGCCTCCGAGGATATATTGTGGCTATAAAAAGCCAGAATGGCGCTAAAGTATAGCCCGAGACAAAACGCGGGGAGAGAGAGAGAGGGGGGGGGGGAGGATGATGTATACATGGGTCTGGATGCTGAGGTATACATGGGTGTGGTAGGTGTGTACGTGGGAGTGAGGGGAAAAAAGGGGAAGGATGATGTATACATGAGAAAAATGGATGTAAACTACGCCTCGTAAATTATGTATACATAAGAACATAAGAATGGAGGAAACTGCAGGGGGCCTATTGGCCCATACTGGGCAGTCCCGTTTACACCCAACCCCTATTGCTCATATAAGCATCCAACCTATGTTTGAAGCTATTCAGCGTATGGGAGATGGTGATGTATACATGGGATAGGATGATGCAAGCATACATACAGTGAGTGTTACTTTGCACACAGGATGGAAAGTTGACATACGCCTATACGATATATGTATAAATTGCAAATGGCGGGTATACATGGGACTTGATGGATAGGTTATGTATACTGGACGAGTTTTGCTGTACATGGGAAATAACTGAAGTAGCCCGCCTTCCATTACATGAAGTGAAAGAATCGTCATGATAAATTAGACGAAAGGGTGAGACTAGAAAAGAGAGTGTGTGGGGTAAGCCTGGAACGGAGAAGGTGAGAGGGTGGGTTTCAAAGGATGGGTCTGTTGGTAGATGGATTGGGAAGTATGAGCTCGAGTAGGTGGGTCGTGGTGGGTGGGTCAGGATAAGTGGGCCAGAACGGGTGGACAAGGGTGGGCCAGAACGGGTGGACAAGGGTGGGTGGGCCAGAACGGGTGGGTGGGTCAGGGTGATTGGGCCAGGATGGGTGATTGGGCCAGGATGGGTGATTGGGCCAGGATGGGTGGGTGGGTCAGGGTGGGTGGACCAGGGTGGGTGGGCCAGGGTGGGTGGGTCAGGGTGATTGGGCCAGGGTGGGTAGGGGGCGGAGCTGGGCGGACAACATTAAGTTAGGGCGAGGGTGAAGTAGTTAACGAGGCGTGAAACTCCAGTGACCCGCAGCTGGTCACTGACGGGTCCTAGGTACTGTCGGCTGGTCACTGACGGGTCACAGGTACTGTCGGCTGGTCACTGACGGATCCCAGGTACTGCTGGCTGGTCACTGGCGGGTCCCAAGTACTATTGGCTTGTCACTGACGGGTCCCAGGTACTGTCGGCTGGTCACTGACGGATCCCAGGTACTGCTGGCTGGTCACTGATGGGTTCCAGGTACTGTCGCTGGTCACTGACGGGTCCCAGGTACTGTTGGCTGGTCACTAACGGGCTTCAGGTACTGCTGGCTGGTCACTGGCGGGTCCCAAGTACTATCGGCTTGTCACTGGCGGATCTCGGGTACGAATGGCGGGAACTAGCCAACAACAACCCCATAATTAGCCAACCATGGCGTGATTCAGGTCTTACATTATTCAGCTCACATTACTCATAAAAAACCAATGCATACCTTAGTGAGACTCGGTGTAAATGAGCTGTGATTTTAGGTAGTGTATATCCTAGCTCATATTACTCATAAAAACAACTGAATACCTGAGTAACTAAGTGAATAATAAGATGTGGTTTTAAGGGTACAAATCTTGAGTTAGCAATACTCATCAAAGTGAATAATTCAATGAAGGAGAGAATGACCAGGTAAAGTGAATACGTGATGGAATTTTATACACCAATTTCGTACTGTTATTCATTGGTATATTTCCTTTTTAATTTGCCTGAGAGACTTTACACATCAGTGAGCGTGGAAGCCATTTGGAGCCTACTTACCGATGATTGAATTTTCAAACGAGTATTACTTCATCTACTTATAACTGTGATGGCCACTTGATTACTTTATTTACCTCCAGTTTATAAGTGAGGAAAAGTGTCACTATTAATACATACTATCACTGTACGTGTTTACCTACTTACTACTATTACTATTATCAGGAGTAGTATTACTATTAGTAGGACAGTATTAAAAACACTAGTACCATCGCCGCTCCCACTGCTATGTCCCTACCACCATCATTAACCACCATCACCTCTTTTAAACAATACCCCCATCTTCACCACGGGCAGTACCCTACTACTACTAACACCACCACCACCCCTACTACCACTACCACTACTATCACTAATACCACTACTGCTATCACTACCACCACCACTACTACCACCACCACTACTACCACCATCCCTACTACCACCATCAGCCACTGTGTCACCCTCCCTAACTTCGTGAGGACTTTCCCCTACACCCCTCCTCTCCCCTCCCTCCCCTCTCCAGGCGGGTGCGGGCAGCTGGGGAGGGCGAGAGGGAGGGAGGGAGGGCGGATATGTCCCACTCACCAATTTGTTGAGCAAAGTACCCCAGTGAAGGTCCAGTGGGGGGGGGAGGGGGGAGAGGGGGGGAGTGAGAATAGGAGAGAAATAGGAAAGGGAGGAAGAGGGGAAAGGGGTGAGAGGGGCAGAGGGTGAGAGGTAAAGGAGAGAGGGGGAGGGAAAGGAGAGAGAAAGTGAAGCGGGAAGGGGGGAAAGGGGAGGGGAAGGAAATGGGGTAAGAGGAAAAGAGAATGAGAGGAGCATGAGATGAGACAGGAAAGGGGGAAGGAGATGGGAGGGATAGGAATGGAAGAATGAAAGAAGGATGGAGAGAAAAAGAGAGGGTAGGAGAATGGCAAGGAGGTGTCAGTCACTCTTTTAAGTCTGACACACGCACATACCTACACACACACACACAGAGACACACCTACATACCTACACAGGTGTACCAGTGTGTGTGTGGGTGGGGTGTGGGGGCGTAGGGGAGGTGTGTGGGGGGTGTGGGGGGGTGTGAGGGGTGGGGTATAAATAACAGGGATAGACCAGGTGCTTATATGTGCGTGTCGGTATACAAGAGACGGTGGTCATAAACAACACGGCCTATCACCCCTCGCTTATAAGGGACGCTTAAGACAGTGACGGATTGGGTCTTTGTAGCGAGCTGTCGTATAATGGGTCCCTGCTACTGGACACCCCCCCCCCCCTCCCCCCATCTCCCCCACTCCACCCTATCTCCCCCTCTCTCTGTGTTGGGGAGGTATACTAGGGTGGTATGGGGAGGTAATCGACCGCTTTCACTTCCTCATCTGCAAAGTCAAGTAGCCATTCACAACTGGGGGGGGGGGGGGGGTCCCTAATTACAGGTTAAAGGTTTTCCTAATTACAGGTTAAAGGTTTTCCTAATTACAGGTTAAAATATAGTACTGAAGTTGAAGTATTGTGTTATATTGAAGTAAATACAAAACAGGTACTATGCATTTATAAATATTCCTACGTTATAAAACACCATATACTTGAGTGACGTTAAATTATATCAAAGTCAAAATACAACAACAATAACAACAACAACGACAATAATAATAATAATAAAAATAATAAATAATAATAATAATAATAATAATAATAACACCACCACCACCACCAACAACAACAATAACAACAACAACGAGAATAACAACATTTAATTCTTATCTATTCACTTATTAATTTTTTCCCGGGTATTTCAATTCTATTTTTCACCTCACCAGTGGAGGGAAACAGTCTCTCTCACACACTGTTTATACACGACGCTATAATTCACTATCTCCTCCTCCCCTGCCCCTTTTTTACACATTATTCAACAGTTTTATCGCCTTTTATTCATTTTCTTATTCTTTTTTTTTTGTGCATTGAATTTTCATGTTAAAAGAAAAATCTAACAATACAGTATATGAGAGAGAGAGAGAGAGAGAGAGAGAGAGAGAGAGAGAGAGAGAGAGAGAGAGAGAGGTGGCAAAGACGATTCGAAGTATTAGAAATAATCACACACACACACACACAAACACACACACACACGTGAATCTTAAGACCCACATTTATTCATTATTTCACTCAACTATCAATTCATTGTCTAATGGTAGACCCTGCTGCCATATAACATCATGAAAACTGTGACCAAGTCACAGGTTGCTGATCTGACTTTCTGTCTCATTTGCACACAATTGCAGGGTCTCAATTGTTTCTCTTACTATTGACAACAAATCATACATAGTATATTGTTTCTCACCATTGATTTTTATTTTATTTTTATTTTTTTCCTTACGGTCCTTATGGTCCCCGATTTTTTTTTTTTAACGGGGACCAGCCCACCCGGGCACAGGCCACCAACTCACATCGGGCCGGGAGGCGAAAATGTAGTAATAATAATAATAATAATAATAATAATAATAATAATAATAATAATAATAATAATAAAAAAATATATATATATATATATATATATATATATATATATATATATATATATATATATATATATATATATATATATATATATATATAAGCAGAGTGGCGCAGAGGAAGCGCGCTGGGCCCATAACCCAGAGGTCCGTGGATCGAAACCACGCTCTGCTTAGAATATTTTGTTAGGTAGTAGACAGCTACCAAGCAGTGAGGTACTGCAGCCAGGGAAGATATTGGAAGCATAATTCATTGTCTAATGGCAGACCCTGCTGCCATATAACATCATGAAAACTGTGACCAAGTCACAGGTTGCTGATCTGACTTTCTGCCTCATTTACACACAATTGCAGGGTCTCAATTGTTTCTCTTACTATTGACAACAAATCATATATATATTGTTTCTCACCACTGATTTTTATTTTATTTTTATTTTTTTCCTTACGGCCCTTATGGTCCTTATGGTCCCCGATTTTTTTTTTTAACGGGGACCAGCCCACCCGGGCACAGGCCACCAACTCACATCGGGCCGGGAGGCGAAAATGTAATAATAATAATAATAATAATAATAATAATAATAATAATAATATATATATATATATATATATATATATATATATATATATATATATATATATTATGAAAATCCACAATGAAAACGTGGATAAGATAAATCTTGATAATCTGATAATCTTGTTGCCTCTGAAGATGTCTTGAATAAAGACGAAACCTAAGGTACTCCGTTGTTTCCATTTTCCCGTGTGATTTTATCAATATATATATATATATATATATATATATATATATATATATATATATAAGCAGAGTGGCGCAGAGGAAGCGCGCTGGGCCCATAACCCAGAGGTCCGTGGATCGAAACCACGCTCTGCTTAGAATATTTTGTTAGGTAGTAGACAGCTACCAAACAGTGAGGTACTGCAGCCTGGGAAGATATTGGAAGCATAACAATGGGGAACAAAATTCAACTTTTTGTCAGTTGCATACATTTTGAGACTTGTTTCTGGGTAAATTGAGGTCACTGATTTCAAATATGGCACCGGTTTTTTTCTATCGGGTCTAGTTTTGTTGTGGTGAGTTACCTACCATTTACTACTATATATAGTTAGACTATCATATACTACTGCTAAAAATCTAAACCAGCACACAGAGAGGAATTACCAAACACGTAGAATTAATTTTTAATTACTTTTATTTACCTTGACAAGCATATTTTGGATTCATCAGTTGCTTTTGTGAACTATGCCAGGCACAAACTTGCGTTTAATGGACTGTCTTGAATGTCGCCTCTCAGTGCAGTCTCGCTGAATGCTCCAGCAATAGTCCGCCATCATGTGAATGTCCCAGCGACCTTGATACCTGTCTTCCATGACTTTGATATCCTGGTGAAAGCGTTCACCTTGCTCATCACTCACGTCTCCCAAGTTTGCCGGAAACAGTTCAAGATGACTGTTCAGGAAATGCATCTTAATGCTCATGTTGCAACCTAACACATGGAAACTTTCCATCAAAGATTCAACGAGCTTTTTATAGTCCTCTGATTTCCTGTTTCCAAGAAAGTTCCTTACAACAGAAACGAATGCTCCCCATGCATTTCTCTCAACATCAGTCATGGATTAAGTGAAGGCTTGGTCTTTAATCAGCGTCCTAATTTGAGGGCCGTCGAAAATACCTGCTTTGAGTTTTTCTAGCGTTAAACCAGGGAACACTTCACACAGATACTTAAAACAGTCACTGTCAGTATCGAGCGCCTTGACAAACTGTTTCATAAGGCCCAGCTTGATGTGAAGGGGCGGGAAAACAATTTTTTCACGTTCCACTAGGGGTTCATAAATGATGTTCTTTTCCCCAACATTGAGGCTTTCCCTAACTGGCCATTCCTTCTGAATCCAGTGTCTGTCTTTGGCTCTGCTGTCCCAGAGGCAGATAAAGCAAGGAAATTTTGTATACCCACCTTGCTGTCCTAGCAAAAAATTGACCATTTTTAGATCAACACAGATGATCCATTTGTGTTCTTCATATTTGAGTCGCTCCAAAACCGTTTTGATGTGTTCATATTTTTCTTTCAGGTGTACTGAGTGCCCTATGGGTATTGCGCCAAAGATGTTGCCTATATGTAATAAAACACACTTCAGACTCCGCTTAGAGCTATCTATAAAGAGGCGCCACTTTTTCGGATCATAACCTGGAGCTCCCATCGCGGTGACTAATCCAGAAATATCACAACAGTAGACGAAGTCAAATTTAGAATCAAAGAACTGTAAGAGGTTCTTTTCTCTGTTGCGAAAGAATGTTACCTTTGTGTCTATTTTCAGCAAGTTTTTATCTTTTAACCGTGAAGCCAACAATTCTGACAGCTTTTTAGACAGACCCAGATCTCGAACTAAGTCATTGAGTTCTGCGTGGCTAAATGTTTGCGGTTCTGTTGATATGCACTAATGCACACACAAATCTATATTTGACGCACTGATGTAATTAAGAATTATATTTGATGAATGTAAACTAATATGCTTATTACCTCCCTTTGCTATTTTCAGAATCTGCGACCTGATATGTAAATTGCCGCGTAGCATCAAAACTAGACCTGATCTGCACAAACGAATGCCATTTTCAGAATTTGTGACCTCAAATCTACCAGAATCAAGTGTCAGAACTCATGCAACCGAAAGTGTGTTCCCCAGTGTTATCAAACACTTGTATATTTACCGTCAATTAATGTAAAAAAAAAAAGAAGCTCGATCAATATCAAAATTAAAAAATATAAAATAAAAATTACTTCAATTCCCCAAAACAAAACAAAGAAAACGGGATGCGGCTTCTAGGGTTAACGCCTGTCACGGAACAAAATGGAACAATTACTCGTTCATTTGTTCCACTTCTCTTGGCTGGGTCTCACTCATAGTTTGTCCAGCGGCTCCTCAAACACCCAATGCGAGCACCGTTATACTCGATATATTAGCGGTCGTCGTTTAGGGGAAGTTATAGCGTCGCATATAACGCGTACTGGAGGGAGTTATGATCACTTGGTAAATTAGTATACTGGTGTGTATGTTGACGGTGATGGGGTGGGGTGATGGGGTGGGGTGATGGGGGTGGGGTGATGGGGGTGGGGTGATGGGGTGAGGGGGAGGGGGGAGGAGGGAAGGAGGTACTGCTGGGATATGACCAAGAATGTGTGTGTGTGTAGACGGTGAGGATAACGCTATAATATAACCAGATATACTTTATATACTGAAGAAATTATACCAAGGCGTTGGCGAGAGAAGTATAATATAAAGATATACCCTCCACACTATACTGAATATACTTGAAAGCCTTATAAACTAGTCTACACAATATATAATCCGACAAGATTACCAGAACTGATTTATCGACCACACTATACCTCATATAAGACACAGTATACCAGGATATATTCAAAGACGCCCATATTATATTAACTCTCCCTGTGGCGATGTTATACCCGGTGAAAATAAACATACTCAAAGGAAAACACACACAAACACACAAGGGGATATGACCAACAGAGTATACTTTCTATTGCTAGGGTTTTGGCAGCCCAGTGAAACAGTATACCCCTCTAGTATATCGAGGGAACAGGACGGGGTGAACTGGTCAACACGCATAACCAACCAGAGGGGAAGCAGACCACTACCAGAATTCTCAAAGGATCATACGTCAATTTTTTTTTCCCACTCCTACACCAAAGGCTACATACAGTCGAGTCTCGGTACCATTTTGTAGACATTTATACTGTATTGTAGGTAAAGGATCCGCGTCTTGTAGTTTAATTAGAATGTTGTTGCGTGTATTAGAGTGTCAAGAGTTATTGTGTAGACATGCTGGTATAATTCGTATATTAGTTGAAGTAAGTGAGTTAGTTGTGTGTGCCTGCCTGCCTGCCTGTCTGTCTGTCTCTGTCTCTCTCTCACACGTACACACACAACTTACTCATATCAATAAAAAATTTTCTCAGCTATTTATCTCCCATAACAATTAAACAAACGTATCTAGTTAAGGTAGAGTCTCAGCATCATTCTTACCCCCACATTAAAGAAGATAAAGGCGTGTTCTCGTGTACAGGTATACCAGGTAGGTGTGTTCTCGTGTACAGGTATACCAGGTAAGTGTGTTCTCGTGTACAGGTATACCAGGTAGGTGTGTTCTCGTGTACAGGTATACCAGGTAGGTGAGTTCTCGTGTACAGGTATACCAGGTAGGTGTGTTCTCATGTACAGGTATACCAGGTAGATGTGTTCTCGTGTACAGGTATACCAGGTAGGTGAGTTCTCGTGTACAGGTATACCAGGTAGGTGAGTTCTCGTGTACAGGTATACCAGGTAGGTGAGTTCTCGTGTACAGGTATACCAGGTAGGTGAGTTCTCGTGTACAGGTATACCAGGTAGGTGAGTTCTCGTGTACAGGTATACCAGGTAGGTGAGTTCTCGTGTACAGGTATACCAGGTAGGTGAGTTCTCGTGTACAGGTATACCAGGTAGGTGAGTTCTCGTGTACAGGTATACCAGGTAGGTGTGTTCTCGTGTACAGGTATACCAGGTAAGTGTGTTCTCGTGTACAGGTATACCAGGTAGGTGAGTTCTCGTGTACAGGTATACCAGGTAAGTGTGTTCTCGTGTACAGGTATACCAGGTAGGTGTGTTCTTACCTCACCAGTTACGAGGAAAATTTCACGTACACAGGTTTGGAAACTCGGGGCGGCTGGGTTATTCATGGGACTGTGGTGAGGGGAAGAGCCACAAGGGGGAATATACTGAGCCACGAGAGAGAGAGAGAGAGAGAGAGAGAGAGAGAGAGAGAGAGAGAGAGAGAGAGAGAGAGAACTAAACACACACACACACACACACACACACACACACACACACACACACACACACCGCATTGGACAGTTATAACGAAATTCAGGATGGTGAACAGTGAATGACGTGTACGAGTTATTCTGATGACCAATTTGCACAATCCCGTTGATCCTGGACCGATTCACATGGAGATAGGGAAGCGTGTAAAAGCTACGCTATAATGGCACCACAATAAACCATGCAAAGTTAGACACCAAAAAAATATACAAGTACATCATATATACATACAGACCCATTGATGGATGAGAGAGAAAGGCATTGTTGTCATGTTAGTATTTTTTTTTGTTACTTAACCTTTTTGAAGTCTATGGTAATTTACAGGTACAAAGGACAGGTGTGTAATTTCCTTACCTTTGATGATATTGATTTTGTATACTAGGGTGTGTATGATAATTGTTTGTGTGTGTTTGTGTGTATTGGTGTGTGTGTGTGTGTGTGAAGTTTGTTTTGCAGTGATGTGATCTGAATGTACTTCATACACACACGCACGAACACCCATACACAGCTAGATATACACCCATATCTATTATTACATACG
The DNA here is from genome assembly GCA_958450375.1 of Homarus gammarus. Lineage (NCBI taxonomy): Eukaryota > Metazoa > Arthropoda > Malacostraca > Decapoda > Nephropidae > Homarus > Homarus gammarus. The sequence goes on along the minus strand of CAUDMG010002821.1, from coordinate 379,414 downwards.
GTACACACACACACACACACACACACACACCTACACACTAACGGAGGAGCTCAGATTATGTCCAATATATACTTTTTTTCTATTTTACCTCATCTTTTGAAGTCTTTACAAACATACATTCATTCAATTACAGGTATAACTGACAGGTGTGTAATATTCTTACCTTTTGATACAGCAATATTTTTTGTATTCGTGTTACACTTCCATTTACAGATTTACAACTGTTTACAAAAATTTACAGAGGATTATTTACTCACGAGTGGTGCATAAATACGCCTCCCTCGACCTGTGGAGAGAGAAAAAGAGAAACAAATTACTTACAATTCACTGATTTTTTCTGATGGAGAACGGGATGGGGGATGGGGAAGGGGAGGAATGGGGAAGGGGAGGGATGGGGAAGGGGGAAGGGGAGGGAAGGGTAGAGGGAGGGGTAAGGGGGTATAGGGGAGTGGGGGGGGGTCAGTCTTCCTTTGTGTGAAACATGAAAAACCTACTTTTTTAATATAGCTCTGAACTCCCAGTGATTCTAAAGCCTTTTCATGAAATACATTGTGTCCAAAAACCTTTCACCTGGGTTTATGCTGAACGACGGAAAGAACGTATTAAAAATTATATTGTGACGCCGGAAAATTGAATTCAATGGTTCACAGGCACAAGATCTTTCATGCACGGCCATTTACATAATCCGCATTACATGTTGTTGAGTTTTCAGTACATCATTTCTTGTACTATTATAAACAAAAATATCTCTTAAGGTATGTAAATAGTTTGTAAAGGTAAAAAAAAAGTTAAAAAAAGTAATAAGTATTTTGGTTCTATTTTGCTGAGGGAGAACGTACAGTACATCTATCATATTACCATAAATGTTTCGACATTTGGCCCGACATTATCCTTTGATGATATTCAAGAGAGAGAGAGAGAGAGAGAGAGAGAGAGAGAGAGAGAGAGAGAGAGAGAGAGAGAGATACAGTATTTACGCACATAAATAATAATAATAATAATAATAATAATAATAAAACAATATAACCGAATCAAAACAATAAAAACAACAAATGAAAATAAACTAAAAACAATAATAAAAATAAATAAAAAACTATAAAACATATATTAACACCCCCCCCCCCCCACCCAACACTCCTGGACTATTCCCCCCCCCCCCCAAACACACCTCCCTGTCCCCACCACACCCCAACCCACCACATACCTCTATCCCCCCTACACCCCCTTGTCCCCACTGCACCCCCCACACCCCCCCTGACCCCACTGCACCCCCACCCCCCACACACCCCAGTCCCCAACACACCCCCGGACCACTAGGCAGCCTGCATCATAAATCCTAAATATGCCTGTCGTTCCCCCTACCGCTTCAAAAACAAACATTTTTTTTTTACCTCATCCATTATTACAATATATATATTTTTTTATTCTATGTTTACAAATACGGAAATAATTCACACATGCTATTTCAGGTACGAGGCGAGAGGTGGAGGACCCTGGAGGGGGGGGGTAGGAGGGGGGTAGGAGGGGAGGGGAGGGGAGGGGGTGGGGAGGGTGGGAGGGGGAGGGGGTAGGAGGGGGAGCGGTGAGGAAGGGAAGTAGGGGAGGGGAAGAAAGGGGGAAGGGGAAGAGGTACGGGATAAATGGGAAGATGGGGGAAGTGGCGGGAGAGGGAAGTAGAAGGAAGGGGGGAGGGAAGTAGAAGGAAGGGGGGAGGGAAGTAGAAGGAAGGGGGAGGGAAGTAGTGTGTGTATACAGTGGCCACTAAGATATACTGCGCTAGTGCATGAAATTGCCTAATTTAGTTTAATAGCGGGGGGCCTGAGGGCGAATGGCATGCTTTAATTACCTGGAAAATAATTGATGAAAATGGGGGTGAAGGGAAAGGGGGAGAAGGAAGGGGGAAGGGAAAGGAGGAGAGGGAAGGGAATGGGAAAAGGGGAGGGGGAAGGGAAAGAGGGAGAGGGAAGATAAATGAAGGAGGAAAGAGGAAAGGAAATGGGGAAAATGAAAGGGGGAGAGGGAAGAGAGGAGGGAAGGGAAAGGGGAAAGAGGGATATGTTAAGGTAGAGAGTAGGGGGAGGGAAAGTGGGAGACGGAAGGGAAAGGGAAAGAGGGAGAAGAAAGGGAAAGGGGATGGGGGAAGGGGGGATGAGAAGAGGGTGGGGAAGGGGGAGGGAATGGGAAGGTGAAAATGAAATGCAAGTAAATGGGGAGGGAAAAAGAGAAAGAGAACGGGAAAGCGACAAGGGGAGGGGATGAGGAAGGGAGAAGGGGAGGTAAATGGGGAAGGGGTAAGGGTTGGGTCCGCTCGGGTATCATGTAAAATTTACATTAAAAAACACATATATATGCGCAGCTGTTTTTGTCGTCGCTGGCCGCTGGTATGAATATGTAACTGATTTTTTTTTTTTTTTTTTGGTTTGGGCCTGGGGAGGGGAGATGAGGGGAGGGGGAGGGAGAGAGGGGGAGATAAGGGGGATGGGAGAGGGGGGGAAATAGGGGAAGGGGAAGGGAGGAGAGGTTTATGGATAAAATTGTATGCATCATGTAAACACGCAAATTAACTACTCGTGAAATTTTTAATGGAGCTTAAAAAAAGTGTGTGGGGGGGGATAAAAAAAAATGGGGTCCATACAATAAAGTTTTCACATGGTCAAATGAAAAAAAAATTATGAAGAGTATTATGCTCTTTATTGACGAGCGTTGAGCGAACCACAAACCTGAAATACCTCAAAAGGGTCAACCACTAACCCTTTACATCCTCCAAAAGTTAATATAAAAACGCAATCTAAGTAACACACGCTAGTTACCGCACTGAAGAGGATGACCAAAATGGCGTCAAAATGATACAGCGACCGGAAGGAAAGGTCGGGAGAGATGAAAAGTTGAAGGGCGAGAGGGTGAGAGGGCGAGAGGGCGAGAGGCTTTAAGAGAAGCCACATTTGGTTCTCTTCTGGTATTTGGAATTAATTGGGAGACTGTGATCTATTTTTTTCTGTCTTTAAGGAACCATTTAGGGCCTCGTGTCAGCCATCACAGTTCCCGTTTTCTATGAGGTGTGGGGAGGTGACGAGGGGGAGGATGAGGTGACAAGGGGGGGTGACAAGGGGGAGAGAAGGTGTGTGGAAGGTTGTATGGGGGGGGAGGGTAAATGAGGTATGTGGGGGAGATAGCGACGGGGATGATGTGGTGTGTAGGGGAGGTAATGAGGAGGAAGATGGAGTATGTGGGGAGATAGTGTGGGGGGGAAGAGGAGGTGTGTGAGAGGTGATGTGGGGGAGATGAAGTGTGTGGGGACACATTGTGGGGGAAGATGAGGAGCCAAGCTGTGACTAAGAGGAAAAAGTTGGGAAAGAGCCATTTGCAACACCTGCTGGAGACCTCAGAGAACTCCGCCTCTGTCAAATGAATCCGTTATGGCCGCTGCGGTGGTTAATGACAGTTATAGAGGTTATGATGACCGTTATACAGTTATGATGGTCATGGCAGTTATGGCGGTTGTCATACCCAGAGATTACGGCGGTTATAGCAATTATAGAGGTCAATAGGTTATTAGTGTTAAGGGTTATGATATGACCGTTAAGGCGGTTAGGACGGTTAAACTGGCCATAACCGTTAAAGCGGTTGTAGCAGTTAAGGTGACTGTGAAGCTCATAACAGTTAAATCAGTTAAGAGACAGCAGATACAGTCACCATCAGTCAAGTCTGTTAATATATTACATGGCACAAATCGACAAAAAAAATCAATTACATGAATAAACATTTAAAGGTAATATTAGTTAATTTACAAAAGACATTACGTTTATATTATCAAGTTCAATAACACCGCCACTGTAACTTAAATCATCCCTCAAGCTTGTTAATGATCTAACTTAGTCCTTGGTGGGGATGATGGGGAGGTGGGTGCCAGGGGTAATGGGTTGGGGACTGGGAATGGGACCGTTAGTGGGTTGGGAATGGGTTACACCTCACGACTCTTTTTAAGTATTCAAGAAAAAAAAATGGGGTTCACTATTTAAGTTACTATCACTAAAGAGGTTTGCGAGACATTGGTTAAATCAGTGGCGCCATTGTCAAGGTGAATAGTAACCATAAATTATTACCCACTTGAGTTCATTATCTATGTAACCTGCATTATTTTAAAGGTCCTTTTCATTAGCATTTCCAGTTACCTGTAATAATAACTGTACTGGTATGTGTATTGAAAGAGCAGTAGAAGAACCAGAACCAATCACCATAACATCACCACACTATCATCACACTACACCACCGTCACAGTGTCACCCCAGATTGAACCCTCTTTCCCTCACGAAGGACTCTGGGGAGGTGATTGGGGGAGTTTGGAAGGATGGTGGTGGAGGAGGCAGTTGGATGGGAGGAAGTGGAGGGGTGGAAAAGGAGAGGTGGTGATGGAGGGGGGGAAGTAGAGGAGGGGCTTGAAAGAGCTAGAGTTAGGAAAGGGAAGAAAGAAGGAAGGAAAGAAGAGGAAGGAAGGAAGGAAGGAAGGAAGGAAGTGGAAGTAGAGAATGGGGAAGTGAGGAAGGAAGGAGAGTACGACTAAGGGAGGCAGGAGAGAAGGGGAGGAGAAAATGAAAGGAGAGGAAGGGGAAAGATAAGAAGGCAGGAGAGGGAAGAAACGAAGAAAGGATGGGAAAGAGAAAAGGGAGAGAGGGGAGGGTGAGGGTGTTCAAGCCGGTGAGTTCATGAGTTAACAAATTTGCAAGTTGTCAAATTTGCTGGGCCGTAAGATGTCAAATTGGTAGCCAAGTTAGTGAGTCGGCAAATTAGCAAGTTGGGAGAGGAGGGAAGACGAGGAGAGAAAGTTATCCCTGTAAGTAAGATACCAAGTCAAGACAGAGTTGGTTAAGATAATGACCTTACTAGTTAACAAGGAGTTACCGCGTTCGTTGTTAAGATTGCAGGAGTGAGCGGAAGTGATAACCTGCGTGAAGTATCTGAGAAAGCGAACGTGATAGGAGTGTTTAAGATAGATAGCTGACATGATAACTGGGTATGATAGACAAAGCTAACGTGATAGGAGTGTTTAAGATAGATAGCTGACATGATAACTGGGTATGATAGACAAAGCTAACGTGATAAGGAAGGTTAAACTAGACAGTTAATAATACGCCAAATACTCAAACCAAAAATATAAACCTAACCTAAATACCAAATTTATAAAAAAGATACTCCAAAAAGATACCATATACAGAGATAGCAAATTAACTAATAAATAAGACGTACAATTAAGACATCAAATATCAATAGCCACAGGACACAAGACGATATCACTCCCCAAGATAACAATACAAAAGAAGAACAGTTCAGATGGGAGACGATATCATAACAACACGATAACAAGCCCAGTGCCTCATAGTGCCACCATAGGCATTCACGACTGACGGGGAGAAGATAATGGCATATACCCACGTAGGTCACACCATTAAAATGAAGGTCTCTCTCTCTCTCTCTCTCTCTCTCTCTCTCCAACAAGTCAACCACACGCACTAAGTTGGTTGATCAGCTAATGAGTTGGGATAGATAGGTCACGATGCTTTTAATGGCATCCCGGGACCTTTAGGGGCGCTTCGCCTTAATGGCCTCCCAGGGCCTTCAAGGGTGCTTCGCCTTAATGGCGTCCCGAGACCTTAAAGGGTGATTCCTCTTAATGGCGTTCCGGGGCCTTTAAGGGTGCTTCGCCTTAATGGTGTCCCGAGACCTTTAGGGGCACTTCGTCTTAATGACGTCCCGAGGTCTTTAAGGGTGCTTCGTCTCAATGGCGTTAGACCGTACTTGGAGCCTTAAGTAAAATGAAGGTTATACGTCTTCTCCGTGATCTGTCTGGAGGGGTTAAGAGTAGTGTCGTACTTAGCTGTTTTATTCTGGCTAACGTGAGACGATTTTATTCAGCTGAGAGAAAACCCTGCCACTCAATGTGTTGATGGTGCCCTGGGTGAGATGGTGTTAATGGTGTTCCAGGTTAATGGTGTTAGTGGCACCTACTGGAAATAAACATCAGATGGCTTTGTCGTCTCTCCTTTGTCGAAATGCCTTACTGTTTACTATTGCTGTATACCTACACTGTCTTGGTACAGTGAGAGAATGAAACCTGACCACCGAACACAATGAATGGAGTAGTACTTCTCCGGTACCGCTGACCTGCCTTGTCTACATACATGTTGAACTGTATGCCAGAATAGTCTATATACATACCAAACCAACTGTACAATTGTTGATAATTTTCTGATTTATTATTATTATTATTATTATTATTCATGAAGATCCAGTTTAATGGTGTTAATAGTGCTCTGGGTTAATGGCGTTGATGATGCGACGGTTTCTCAAATTCCCAGACTAAGTAAAAAAAATAGACACGAGGTTCTGAGAGAAGTAATCTGTAAGAGCGACTTGATGACTTAACTTTCCCCAACTCCTGAGAAATACTTGAGCTGAGAGATAAACCAAATTCGCTACCCTACGTCTTGTTGCTGAGAAATGCGTTATGGTAATCTGAGAGACATACCATAATCGTTATGTCTTGGTTCTGAAAGATGTTTATGGTAATCTGAGAGGAGCCAAATTCCCTACGCCTTTGTGATGAGAGACACGTATTCTGAGTGAGACACAAAATTATCTACATCTTGGTGTTGAGAGATGCGTATGGTAGTCTCAGAGAAGGGCGAAGAGGGAAAGAGGGAGGGAAAGAAGGAGAGATGGAAGAAGGCGGGAGGGAGAGAGGGAATGAAGAAAGTGTTTTCAAGAATACCAAGAATGGAAGGAAGAGAAGGAGGGAAGGGAGAAATGGAAACAGGTGAGACATAATACAAAGTGAGAGAGAGAGAGAGAGAGAGAGAGAGAGAGAGAGAGAGAGAGAGAGAGAGAGAGAGAGAGAGAGAGAGAGAGAGAGAGAGAGAGAGAGAGAGAGGCCTACCTATACCACCACTGAAAAAAAAATGCGTCAGTTGAGAGCAAAGGTGGATAGTTCTTCCTTCTAAGCTCTTCTGAGAAATACACTCCACCCCCTTCCTCCACCCATACCCCTGTACCTCCCTTCTTCCACTTCTCCGCTGCCCTCCCTACCCCCTGCGACTCCCAGCGTGTTGGTGCTATGAGATATCTGAGTCACTAAGCCTGGGTGACGCGTTACATTATGCCAGGCCGCTGGAGGTATCAATACACGGTGGGGGGAGGGGGAAGGAGGGAAGGGGAAGGAATGGGGAGGGGAGGAGAGGATGGGGAAGGAAGAGGGGAGAGGAGGGAAGGGGCAAGGGGCTACTTTCTCCCCTACCTCTTCTCTTTTTAGGGCAATTTTTTCGTATTCTGTGAGTTCTTAAGCGGAGGCAGGTGGGACGGAGGGAAGAAGGAGACACAGGGGAGGGAGGGAGGAAGAAGGGGGGAAGGGTGGGAGGGAGAAGAGCTGTCAGAGAGAGAGAGAGAGAGAGAGAGAGAGAGAGAGAGAGAGAGAGAGAGAGAGAGAGAGAGAGAGAGAGAGAGAAATGGAAATGGGAGGTGAGAACGATAGTGTGAGGACGAGGAAGGGATTGACAGCAAGGGAGAGATAAAGAGGGGAGGAAGAGAGATAATGAGAAGAAGGGAGGGAGAGGGAACGGAGGAGTTGGAAAGGGAGAGATAGAGAGGACTTAGGGGAAGATAAGAAGTAGGATGGGAGACAGGAGGGTCGAGAAGAAGGGAGGGGGAAACGGGAAGATAAGCAGAGAGAGAGAGAGAGAGAGAGAGAGAGAGAGAGAGAGAGAGAGAGAGAGAGAGAGAGAGAGAGAGAGAGAGAGAGAGAGAGAGAGAGAGACTACCAGCTTTTGAATATTTAATCCCTAGGATTTTATGAAGTTCAACTCTTTTAAAATCGTATGTACGTATGTATGTATGTATGTATGTATGTATGTATGTACTATGTATGTATGAGAACACATTCATCTATTGCTTTCCAATGACAATCCACGCGTTTCGGGGTATGGAGAGTAATGATTGGTCCTCGCACACTATGACGTCAGCTAACATCCATATTACAACTACTGGATTACGTTAGGATAAAGCTAGATTAGGTTAGGTTAGGTTAGGTTAGATGAATAATCATTTTAGTTAAGGAGAGGAGGTGTTAATTATAGATTCAATTAACAGAAGGTACGGTTAACAACAGGTACGGTTAACGACATATTAGGTTCGCTGTAGTAGGTATCGATATCAACGACTATTCAAATTCTGATTGGCTGTCGGAGCGAGAGTGGTGTAGAGGGCCAATCAGCATGCACGTCAGGCCCGGGTACGCGTGGATTCTGCCCAAATACGTCCCTAACCCAAGAATGTGCTTAGGGAGGATTTTTGCCCACGTCTCCTAAACACGGAGGAGGGAAAATCTTCTCTAGGCATTAGTGTCGCCTCCTCCTGGCCTGCCTAGTGTACTGGTGAGGTAGATGATACTAGGGGTGATTACTGTGTGTGTGTGTGAGAGAGAGAGAGAGAGAGAGAGAGAGAGAGAGAGAGAGAGAGAGAGACAGAGAGAGAGAGAGACAGAGAGAGAGAGAGGAACCACTAAACGCTTACTAAATTTACAGTACTCAAAAAATCAAAGAAAATTCTGCACAACAACATAATGTACTTAAAGAGACGGTGTACACAACAACAACAACGTACACAACACCACGGACAGCACAAGGTTACCAGTCGTACACACACTAATACACTACAAGTACACCATTGACTGTCTCTATATGTGTGTTGTTAAGGAGGAGGAAAATAATGTATCTGTGACGAGGCTGACATGTGATGCTCTCTCTCTCTCTCTCTCTCTCTCTCTCTCTCTCTCTCTCTCTCTCTCTCTTTACTCCAGTTTATGTCTCTCTGTCTTTACGTCTCTGTCTCTTTATTACACTACGTCTCTCTCTTTCTTTCTCGTTATGAATTTCTCTCTCTCTCTCTCTCTTTTCCTTATCTGTCTCTCTGTCTATCTGTCTCTGTCTGTTTGTCTGTCTGTCTGTCCGTCCGTCCCGCTCTCCTTCTGTAACACACACACACACACACACACACACACACACACACACACACACACCCGGAGCTCCACTCGGCAATGAGCACCTCACACGGTCCCTAAATCGGCAATCAAGTGAGTGGTCAAGAAAACACCTGAGCCATTGAGGCTAAATCACTCTTCTTAACAGACCTGAGAATGTCGGGGACCAGCCCAGGTGAGTGTCCCTGTGTGTGTGTGTGTGTGTGTTCTACTCTGGTGATGAAGTTTTAGGAAGTGTGTAATGTACGTACAGGAATGCAAATACACACATACATGAATTCAAATACACGTACATATGAATGCAAATAGACATACATGACTACTAATATACACATACATGAATACACATACACGTACATATGAATGCAAATAAACATACATGACTGTAAATATATACATACATGAATACAAATACAGACTTTCATTATTGCATATACACATAGACAAGAATGCAGGTCTATATAAATGGTAATACAGACATACAGTATACTCTTATATATGAATGTAATTAATATATGGTTAAATTGACTCTGTTACTAATTACCTCATTTATTATCTTAGCATAACCAAATTAAACCTAAGTTAGTAATGATACATCTTAAATTAGAGATTGTAAAATATCTAATGGATCGTACCTATACATACCTACATACATACATAGGTGCGTACATACATACATACATACATACATAGGTGCGTACATACATACATACATACATAGGTGCGCACATACATACATACATACATAGGTGCGTACATACATACATACATATATATATACATACATACATAGGTGCGTACATACATATATACATACATACATACATACGTACATACATACATACATTCTCTCTCAACACATAAAAAAATTACAAAATCCCGGTTCCAATACACTGACGTAATCCTACAGTCTGCACCTCACTGTAGATCTGCCCACCCCCCCCCCCTAATGCTTCCTCCCATCTCCCCATTCATGGTATGTTCCTCCCATCTCCCCATTCATGGTATACGTCTTTTTCCCTATTCATGCTAAGTACTTTCCCTCCCCCATTCATGCTATACACCCCTTTCCTCCCCCATTCATGCTATACACCCCTTTCCTCCCCCATTCATGCTATAGACCTCCCCTCCCATGAAAAAGTACCCCACTAACACGGTATGTAATCCAATATATGTCACTTAAATGTCAAATGCAACTGAAAAAAAATGTCAGATTCGGGTGATGCCGTTTGACCGCTAGAGGCGATGTTTTTAATGTGCGCCAAGGGGGGGGGGAGGCGGGGGGGAGGCAGGGGGAGGGCGGGGGGGGCTAGGGAGGGAGCTGGTGGGGATGGAGACAAGGTGAGGGAGGTTGAGAGGGGAAGGGAGTAGGGGGAAATTGAATGAGACGGAGGAGGGGAAAGGGAGGGTGAAGAGCAGGGGGAAAAGGGGAGGGAATGGGAAAGGGAAGGGGGAGCAAATGGGGAGGGGAGGGAATGAAGAGAGAAGAGAGGGGGGGGAGGTTGAGAGAGAGAGAGAGAGAGAGAGAGAGAGAGAGAGAGAGAGAGAGAGAGAGAACAGTACCATCATTCAACTAACAGCCATGCTACATTAAACAGTGTTCGCTATACACAGGTAGATGCTAAAGAGAGTCCGGCTAGCAGGTGTCTTGAGATAAACAGTCTGGCAGGTGAAGTCATTAGGGCGCTACAAACAGGTAGTCTTTATAATTAATGAACAGGTAGGTGGGCCGGTTGCACAGGTCTGTGCTATAGAGGTGACCGCTATATACAGGTAACCACTAGCAAAAAGGTAACTACATACAGGTAACCACTAGCACAAAGGTAACACTTTAACCACTAGCTCTAAGGTAACACTACAGGGGGTGAACCTATACACGGTAACGCTATATATATACAGTACAGGTGACCAATTAATACTGAATAATATCCTGTCTATATTTAAAACACCAGCATTGTGTATAAAACAGGTAATACGACACAATGTATTAATACAATAGCATGACAATACCCACAATACAATATGACGAGTTGAAATAATACACGGCCACACGGTACTGGTCATACACAATACGTATAATGAATTACACACAAAAAGCATCAACAAAAACTATTTATTCCTAAGGTGTTGTATACAAGACCTTAATTAATAATCATACATAAATAATATATTCGCTAACTCTACTGTACTTCTAATATACTACCTCATACACCAGGGCGATCATACACATCATACAGTATGCAGAAAGGGTCTTCAGCATAATCTTTAAAAATAAAAGTTACAACAATCCTTCAGGAATAATTAAATTACCACTACTACTACTAATACGACCAATAATAATAATAATAATAATAATAATAATAATAATAATAATAATAATAATATATAGCCTCAGCCAATAGAAGCAGCAGTAATAGTAGAGGAGGAAGAAGAGAGAGAGAGAGAGTATAAGCTGGCAGAGATGTGTTAGCTCAACGTGCTGATCCCTTGAGCTGTGAGCCTCTTATAATGATCCCAGAGTTTCCTACGACTGAACACTCAAAGGCAATAGTTTGTCAGTGGCAAATTACACATGCAAGTAGGCTAAGTAACACCACCATAATGTATGCATCTGGTAATGTGTTCAACAGATCCCAATGGCCAGAGTAAGTGTGTGTATGTAAACGATCTAACCTCAAAACAGGATTCGAAAAAAATAAGGTAGAACTCGAAGCTTTTTAAAATATAAGTAATGGCTGGATCTTCGTAATACAATATTCGGGGATAGTCTAAGATAATCCACTCTATCTAAGTGGGGATATAAATCTCGTAAACCAAGACCCCCCAAATAGCCTAGATTCACCAACATTCTAAAGGTAAAATTTTCCCTTATAAGTAGAGATAGTAAAACGGACTTAATGTGATCTATTTGAGAATTGTATTAGAATAATTACGTTCAAAGATGGAATCGAAATCGTACATACACTTTATCGTAATTATATGCGTTCTCTTCTTGTTAAGGGAGAGGGAGATTAACGAACGGCGGGCCTTTGAGTATCTGGACACACGATCACAGGAGAGGATTGAGAGTATCGGAAAGGGGTTTGGGGGGGGGGGGTGGAGAATCTGATCATCTTAAGAGAGGAGTCAAGTCATGAAAGAGAGGATCGAACATCTTAAGAAGAGAGTCGAATACAGCTTAAAAAAAAAAGTCTCTAGTGCTTCATAAAAGGACTTGAGAACTGCAAGATAGGAGAGTGAAAGGCCTCGCTTACAACAAACACTCAAGCGCTCCAGGAAAAGGGACTCGAGTACTATACCAAGAGGTACTCAAGCACTGCATAAAGTAGGACTCGAATGTCATAAGATAAGATTCGAGCATCGCAAGAGATGATATAAGCATCCTGAGAAGAGGGGAGGAAGAGAGGAGGAAGAGAGGAGGAGGAAGAGGAAAAGGAGGAGGAGGAGGAGGAGGATGCCATGCCATGCCCTGCCCCGTCCCGCCCCGACCCGACCGAGTTATCAGATCTTGAGACGTGTGCACAAGACGGGGGTCCTGGGAGGCTCGATGATGTCCCTCCATTAACGCTGCCAGATGGTTATCACGACCCATTAAGGACTCCACAGATCCTGGCTCTCAAACAGTCGTGCTTCCATGTCTCTCTCTCTCTTTTTTTTCCTCTCTCTCTCTCCTTTCCTCCGCCCCTTCTGGAGAATTATTAAACCTCACGTCTTTTCTTTATCGTCCCGAGTCCCCTTACAGCTACTAATGAGTCGAGTCTCTTGGCTATCCCGATGCCATTTTGGACCACCGTCTATATAAATGAACATGGTTTTTAAGATGTTTCCTGAAGGGGGAGATCGAATGCCCTTTGACGTTTGTCTAAGAGGGAGCTTTACCGTGCGAGTCATCAAAGGCCAGGGGTAGAGTGGCGGGGTCCTCCTCGTTCATTATCGAGATCCATGCGAGATGACACACCGGATATCTCAGACTTGGAGAGATGACACGCCGGATATCTCAGACTTGGAGAGATGACACGCCGGATATCTCAGACTTGAAGAGATGACACACCGGATATCTCAGACTTGGAGAGATGACACACCGGATAAATCAGACTTGGAGAGATGACACAACGGATATCTCAGACTTGGAGAGATGACACAACGGCTATCCTGGAATCAGTATCACTCGTAGGTTGCATAAATGCCATGAGGACAGAAGTGTGGATGAACCTTCGTGTGGTAGTCTCCGTCCACTTGTCATTTATGGGAAGAAAAGGAAACGGCTGGTGCTGGTGTCTGCTGGTACTGGCTCGAGGTTAGGTTAAGTTTACCATACAACCAGTTTAATATGCTTCTAACGAGGCCAAGCTGCGTCACGTTAGTTTATTTTTATTACATTAGGATTGGTTGGGTTACGATTGGGTCAACTTGAATTTTAACACAGACTTAGCTTGGGTTAAATCACCTTAAGTTCAACCACTTTAGCTTCAGTTGAATTCATCCCGCAAGAGCAGCATCCCAACCCGCCTGGAGTTATTTAGAGACACCTGGTGAAGCATCTATCGGTCGCTATGGCAACATCCTAAGACCCGCAGAAAGTGGAATACGAATGATCAAATGATTTCACCACCTAGTTAGCTTAGCAGTAATTGGCTGACGTCATTACACCAAGCTCCAGGTGGCTGGGGTAGGTGGGCAAACAGTCTTCCTCGTGAGCGGTATTTGGCAAAACACGACCATGTTTGACTACCATATTGACTCTTGGTCTGCCGAGTGAGACTTCGTAAAACTGATATTACTGAGCTTTAAAAAACAGAGCTGATGAAAGAGACGGAGAGAGAGAGAGAGGCGTAAGCAAAACACGCACCATCTCTTAACAAAACACACACACACACACACACACACACACAGATAATAATAATAATAATAATAATAATAATAATAATAATAATAATAATAATAATAATAAATAATAATAATAATAATAATAATAATCAAGGGGGGTGGGGGGGTGACGTGGGTGACGTGTTACAACTAATGGTCCGAAACAATGATTGACATTCGGAAAATATTTAGTGAACGTTTCTCTCTGACGTGACCAGGGTATAATATTACAACACGCTATCTCCAGGTTGCGAAACGCGCGTCGTCCCGCTTTTACCAGGGTCACGCTCTGGGGGTCAATTATCTAATGACCACACGACCTGACCCTGGTAATGTGTTTTTTTTTAAAGCCTTGTGAACGAAAGGGAATTAAATACAATTAGTACATATTGCTTATAAAGGTGTTATTATTATTATTATTATTATTATTATTATTATTATTATTATTGCTCGAAGAAACACCGAAAATGAACTATAAAACGTCAGTGTGTTATATATTAATACTAACTACCAGTATACCATTATTTCCATACCTATCACAAAGCACTATACATCATATATTGGTATTCATCACCATATACACCACATCTTATACTTTATACATTATTATATTCATCACAACTTCCTATATCATATAACTATCACACATCACGAGACATTAAATAAAACTCAATAGTCGAATGTGATAGTGTGTGGTAATTATGGTAGTGTGTGGTAACAGTGGTAGTGGGTGGTAACTGTAGTACTTGTGGTGATGTGTGGTAACTGTGGTGGTGTGTGGTAACCGTGGTATTAGTCTTTGAAATAAAATATATCCTATTGTTGATTGTAACATATAAACACATATTGCTAATTATGTAAATATACTTTTAACACAACATATGTACATAACTCTGAAATATGTGAAATTACAATAATTGTTAAAAGCCGATGGGTAATATATAATGATCACCTATTTTATATTATTTCGTGCTGGCTTGTATAAAATATTGGCCGGCAACTCATGCTGAACCTCCCCCCCCCCTCTCCCATGATTCGTGCCCCACCAGTCCCCCATGATTCGTGACCCATCAGTCCCCCATGATTCGTGATCCACTAGTCCCCCATGATTCGTGACCCACTAGTCCCCCATGATTCGTGACCCATCAGTCCCCCATGATTCGTGATCCACTAGTCCCCCATGATTCGTGACCCATCAGTCCCCCATGATTCGTGATCCACTAGTCCCCCATGATTCGTGACCCACCAGTCCCCCATGATTCGTGACCCACCAGTCCCCCCCATGATTCGTGACCCATCAGTCCCCCATGATTCGTGATCCACTAGTCCCCCATGATTCGTGACCCACTAGTCCCCCATGATTCGTGACCCACCAGTCCCCCATGATTCGTGACCCGCTACTGACCCCAAGACTCCCCCATCGGCAAGTTAACTCCCTCGCTGTACCTTCTCTGTGTTCCACCCCATAATTCTTCTACACATAATAAACACAATTGGTAAGGCCTTCGAGTCCCGTTCAGTCTTTCAGCATTATCGGTCAATATTGCAACATTATATGCCATTCTTGCCATATTATTGGTCACTATAACAACATTATCAGTCACACGGTCAGCCTTGCAACAGAAATGGCCAGTCTTGCAACAGTTATAGCCAGTTATTTAAACAGTTGAAACCAGTCTTTGCAACATTCGCGGTCAATCTTACAATACTCATTAGCCAGTCATTTGTAAGGACCTTCCTCGCTATCGAATCTTTCAGCGATATTTTGCAACAATGCCAACAGTCTTTCAACGTTTTCTTTTTTTTTGGGGGGGGGGGACACACTTGCAACAGCCAGTCTTGCATCACTTGTAATAAAAGTTCTACACGGGACTACCGAACCTTGCAACAGTGTAGCCCTCACACCCAGTTATCGGGACCTGTACTCCGCTTGATACAACTCTGCTATCCATGGCAAATTGCTCTCTCTCTCTCTCTCTCTCTCTCTCTCTCTCTCTCTCTCTCTCTCTCTCTCTCTTTGTGTATGTGTTGGCACGCGCACTTCCCCCTCCCTTCTCACCCCCTACCCCCCCAACCCCCCCAGCCACCTCCCTCCCTTGCATTTTACATGTAGTAATATATCAACCTCCGTGTGGGGCGTTGACAGCTAAGGAGGGGGGAGGGGGCGGGGAGGGGGGAGGGGTGAAGGTGGGTGGAGGTGGTGCAGGAACAGTAGAGAGGAGGGAGGGGGGAGTGGTGGGAGGGGGGGGGGGTGCTGGAAAGGGGGAGGGAATCGAACCCAGCACTTCCACAAGCACCTGAGACGGGCGGCGGCGGTGACGGGAAGAGAAGGAAGAGGTGTTGACTTTGACCATTAATACCTTAGTAATATACCTAGCAGCATGGGGCAGGTGTGGACGGGCAGGTGTGGACGGGCAGGTGTGGTCCATCTACTAACCAGCCAAAATTTTTCTTTTTTGTTGTTGTTGTTGTAATCGTGGCGCTAATATAACCCCCCCCCCCTCCTCCCAGCCCCCTCCTACTTTTCCCTTCACTCCCCTCCCGGCCCAGCCCCCTTCCTAACCTTCTCGCCTCCATTGTGAGTATGTCAGGCTAGGTGTTATACTACCATCTCTCGACCTGGGTGTCTCTCTCTCTCTCTCTCTCTCTCTCTCTCTCTCTCTCTCTCTCCTGTGAAAATATTAAGGTATATCTTAAAATATTTCCTCACACCCCCGAGTATGTCCTATTTTTTCTCCTACCTGTGAATATATCAGAGTATATCTTAAATTACTTCCCTGCCCAAATTACGAGCATTTGTTGACAAAAATTCCCCAGAGAGCTTTAGCAATATTTTACTCATACTTTAGGGATATTATAAGTCAGGGTGGATTGGGATTTTAACCTTTATTGACTTCCATTTTTTGGGGGGGTGGGGGGGTATTATAAAGTGATTTTCCGTACCGTTCTTCTAGCTTAATTTAGTATGAAGATGAGTGTTAGCAGCTGTTAACCCGCCACATACAGGACACATACGTAAATGATACGAGATATTTAGTGTCGAGGGAATTTTGGTCTCAAATTACATACATTTAGTGTCAATAATTATACTGTATTTCAAACTAATAAAAAGTTGTCATCACATTAGTTGTAGGATTAATGGGCTGTATGAGAGCTTCACGAGGATGACCTAAACATTAACCACTCTAACGCTAACCTAACGTATTTAACCTAACCTAACTCTAACCTAACCTAACGCTAACCTAACCTATTTAATCTAATCTCAACGTAACTTACTCTACACTAACCCAATTTAACCTAACCCTCTCACCCAACCTTAAAATACCTTACCCATTCCTCCCCTGAACACAATGACAAAGTAAAATGAATTATGTACAGGATTAAAAATTACTCGGCGGCGGGTAAACAGGAATAATGGTCAAATTTGATGTGCCTTCATTATATGCAGGACTTCGTTATATGCAGGTATTTATTATATGCAAGACTTCGTTATATTCGTGTTTTCTTTTATATGGGAGTATTTTTTTTACGATTGGGTCATTATTAGCAGGTCTTCGCTATAAATTAACCTTAGCTATACGCGGGTCTTCGCTATTCGCCGGTTTCAACATCACGTAGGCGTCGTAAGTGGAAGGAAATACGCATTGAACAAAAAAACATTTCATTAATTACCATATTTTTTTTATATAAACACGGGTTCATTTTTATAACAGGATGCGGATTATACAGGTCTTTCATATGAAGTAATACAGATTATACATGATACCTGATTATACATACCTGATTATACATACCTAATTATACACGATATTGTTCCTGTTACCTGAACCATGCAAGTCACCCCGATACTAAGAAACAATAAGGTACGATATTTACACCTCGATCACCCTTTTCAACATTCTAATTTAAGTCAATATATAATCAGAGCCTAAGGTCATGAAACCAACGGATAATATAAAACAAATAAATCCCAAAACTCCTACTGGTAAATTCTCGTAAATCGCGAAGCTAGATTTTAATTCAACACAAACCTTCGCCTGCACTGAATAATATAACCCGCGTGAGATAAAACGATGAGCAAACTCGGAGCGTCTGTCAGAATTATAATTTTTCCATTAATATTACAAAGGGTATGTCGTCATGACTTTTCTGTGTTATCTAAGGGGGAACAAGAGGAGGGGAAACACAGGTTAAACTCTCACTAACGACAAGGGAAGACTATTAGTGGAAAAATAGTACTACTGCCCCCCCCCCCCCCCTCCCCCCTCCCGATATAAATCACATAAAGAAATAATTTATATTACTAAATACGATTGACAAAAATAATAAAGGGTAAAAATCGTCACCTGAAATAAAAATAAAATCAAGATGTCCAGGTTACGTCACTCAGTGTAAGAGTGAAAGTGGGTCAATTATGCTTGACGGTCTTTTTAAAGTTCGGTGGCCATTGAACGGTGGGCGGACTGTGGTGCCCCGAGCCTTACGGCGAGAGACAGGTGTTGTATATACACAATCTCGCCTCCGTAACTATATATACAGGTATAATATATGAATAACATCCTTACGTAATGATCCTTGGAGCACGGCAACTACGCACAAAAATTATCACTGATGCACCAGTTGTTGACGAACTGGGTGCAAGATAAGCAGCTTTCAAGGGCATGATGTGAGGCTATGCAGAGGCGCTTAAAAGAGTGTTATTTAAGCCGAGGTCCAGTATAGCTCTTTGGGGGATAACCTTCCAACACTGGTGACGCAGTAACACCGCACCTGTCTGCCTCTACACCTCCACAACCTCCTCATTTAATCTTATTTTCCAGTTGTAAGCGAACACACCTACCGACGATGGAGTCTCGGTGCAATTTCGACACCAAATGGGCCACCGATATTTTTGTGCCGTGGCATAAGCGAGCCTGCTGGATGCCTCTCTCGTATTTCCAGTCACGGGGAAAATTTAACGTACGAACTTTTCAGAATGGAGGCGGTGAGCCGCTTGGCCTCGCCCGCCGCCCCCTGGCACTCTGCTACACCACTCAACATACATATATTACCAGACCCACGTCATTAATACCTCGGCGCTCTCCCTGAACCAGGTCACTATCTGGGGTCATGTCAGGGGTTCAGAGTTGGCCCAGAGCTATTAAACACTTCTGCGCTTCACCTTGCACAGGATATAAGGGGGTGCCCAATAAACTAGCCCCCTCGGGGGCAATCTAAAAAAAATCCAGTGCTATTTTTTAACTCTCTCTCTCTCTCTCTCTCTCTCTCTCTCTCTCTCTCTCTCCTGCGTGTGTGTGTGTGTAAGGAAGACGCTCACGGTGTATCTACGGGTACAAGTATCAGCGCCATTGCCAACATCAAACCCACGACACGACCACTTGACTGTGAGTTCCGCCCCACTGTGGCAGAGTATATATGGTGTGGCGAATCTCTAGGTCTTGTTGTTTAAAGTACACGAAGACAATATGAAATTATAAACGTATTAGACACCATTACGTTCTTCTGTACATCACTACACACCATTACATTCTCCAGGATATATATACTGTAGTTAAACGGCATTACAGTACATGGTTACAATCTCCAGTACATAATTACACAGAATTACATTAATTACATCCATTACATAGTTACATAACATTACATTCAGTACACCTATACCCACATATACACACCACAGTATAATTCTCAGCATTAACACACCATTTACAGCATTACTATTTTAATGCCCTTACATCCACTTAACCCCAGCACTGTTTAAATTCACTCACACGCATTTAACAACAGAACTACTTAAATAACTCAAATATTCAATTAACACCATGACTTTACTACAAACATACACTTAACATTAATTAAGTACGGTACATTAACATCCACTTATCCCTAGCACCACTTAAGTACACCACCATCACTTTACTATAAACATTCACTTTACAACATTCTATTACTACAATCATCCACTTAACAACATTACTTAAGTACGGTACATTAACATCCACCTAACCTAACCTAACCTAACCTAACCAAACCTAACCTACCCTCCACATCACTCCACACAGGCCTGGTGGTCGAGCAGCTACACCACAAGTCACTTGGCAACAGATGATAACTTCAGTGTCCACACAATTAATATCCACTTAACAACAAACTATAAATAATAAGTGTCCAGGAACTATAATATCCACACGTATTAGTATAAATATATCCACTTAAAAGTAATTTCGAAATAAAACAAAAAAACAAACAAATTAAATAGAGGATGACTTAGTGCAGTACAGCCTTGTAATTAACAAAACAAATACATTAACAAAAGCACATTAACAAAACAAATACAAATGACGTTTCTCATACTTAAAATTCTTCAAAAAATATTAAAAACTGATCTTTATTAGAACAGGAAAATATTCCCCGGTAGTGTTGGTAATGGTAGAGGGTGGTGGTAGGGGGGTGGGTGGGTGGAAGGGGGGGTGGTGGGTGATGGTAGGGGGGTGGAGGTGATGGTAGAGGGTGGCGGTGGTGGGTGGTGGTAGGGGGTGGCAGGGGGGGTGGGTGGGTGGTAGGGGTGGGTGGGTGGTAGGGGGGTGGTGGTAGGGGGTGTGGTAAGGGGGGTGGTAGGGGTTGTGGTGGTGGCGCAGCAACCAACCAAACAACCAGTCAGTCAAGCCAACACAATGACTTCATTTAAAGAATAAAAAAGTAGGAAGCCCAGGGGACACGTATCCGTTGAACGTGTACACACACACATACACACACACACACACTCACACACAGAATGCATCTAACACTCCTTAGCAACAGAAAGTGTACACACACACACACACACGGGAGTACCTGTACAGTGTGGGTGGTGGTGGTGGAGTGTGGCGCACCTGTGGGTTTCGGGAGCTGACCTACAGGCCAGGAGACGAGACCACTTAAACAGGTGTGAGCGTGTGGGAGGGGGGAGGGGGGGGGACCGGTCTGACCACTGGTGATTGTAGGCAACTTATTGAGTGCACCACGACCCGACACACTGTGGTGGTGTCTGGTGACGTGTGTGTGTGTGTGGTTCTATTCTAGCTGGAGGCACGTGTGGTGGAGGTTGTTGTTGGTGGTGGTGGTTGTTCAAGGTAGTGATGATGGTTCATGGTAATGGTGATGGTTCATGGTAGTAGTGATGGTTCATGGTAATGGTGATGGTTCATGGTAGAGGTGATGGTTCATGGTAATGGTGATGGTTCATGGTAATGGTGATGGTTCATGGTAGAGGTGATGGTTCATGGTAATGGTGATGGTTCATGGTAGTAGTGATGGTTCATGGTAATGGTGATGGTTCATGGTAGTAGTGATGGTTCATGGTAGAGGTGATGGTTCATGGTAATGGTGATGGTTCATGGTAGTAGTGATGGTTCATGGTAATGGTGATGGTTCATGGTAGAGGTGATGGTTCATGGTAATGGTGATGGTTCATGGTAGTAGTGATGGTTCATGGTAATGGTGATGGTTCATGGTAATGGTGATGGTTCATGGTAATGGTGATGGTTCATGGTAGTAGTGATGGTTCATGGTAATGGTGATGGTTCATGGTAGTAGTGATGGTTCAAGGTAGTGATGATGGTTCATGGTAGTAGTGATGGTTCATGGTAGAGGTGATGGTTCATGGTAATGGTGATGGTTCATGGTAGTAGTGATGGTTCATGGTAATGGTGATGGTTCATGGTAGTAGTGATGGTTCATGGTAGTAGTGATGGTTCATGGTAATGGTGATGGTTCATGGTAGAGGTGATGGTTCATGGTAATGGTGATGGTTCATGGTAGTAGTGATGGTTCATGGTAGTAGTGATGGTTCATGGTAATGGTGATGGTTCATGGTAGAGGTGATGGTTCATGGTAATGGTGATGGTTCATGGTAGTAGTGATGGTTCATGGTAATGGTGATGGTTCATGGTAATGGTTCATGGTACAGCTTACACAAGACAATAGTTACTCATAAGTAATTAATACATCACAGACAGGGGTAGCTCAAGAGGAGGGAGGGAGGAGGAGAAAGGGGTGGGTGAAGGAGGAAGGTGAGGAAAAGATGGAGTGAGTAATGGAGGAGCAGGAATCCAGTAGGAGGGAAGGTGGGAGGAGAGGAAGGAGAGGTGAGAGAAACAAGAGGAGGGGGATGGAAGTAGGAGGAGGTGGGAAGAGGAAGAGAAGGAGATGGGAGGAGGAGATGGGAGGAGCAAGAAGAAGAGATGAGAGTAGGAGGTGGGAAGCGCAGGAGGAGGAGGGAGGAGCAAGAGAAGGGAGGAGCAGGAGGAGAGGTGGGAGGAAGAGGAATAGAAGGTGGGGGGAACAAGAGCGAGGAGGAGATGGGAGGAATTGGAGAAGGAGGTGAGAGGAGGAGAGAAGACCGGGAGGAGAAAGAGCAGCGGGAGACTAGGAGGAAGATTTCAGCAGTAAGGGAAGTAGGGGGTAAGATCCTAAGGGTGGGAGGGGTAAGGGGGAGGGGTGGGAGGAAAGGTGTTGGCCGAGGGCCAGCACTAGCAAGGAGGGGGGGTGGAAAGAGAAGGAGGAAGGGGTGTAGAGAGAGAGAGAGAGAGAGAGAGAGAGAGAGAGAGAGAGAGAGAGAGAGAGAGAGAGAGGCTACATGTATCGTCCTCCAGGTAATTGGTAAAGGAGCGAGAGAGAAAATTAAACTGTGGTCAACTAGATCAGTGTTATAGTTCTGATGAGTACACGTTGAGGGTGTCAGGGGTGGCAGGGGGTGGCAGGGGGTGGTAGGTGAGTGGCAGGGGGTAGTCATTGAGTAGTAGGTGGCATGGGTGTTAAGTGGTAGAGAGTGGCAGATGACTGAGAGTGGAAGGTAGCAAGGATGGCAGGTAGGGATTAGTTACGGGGGGTGGTGTTGATGACTAGTGCAGGAGGTAACAGGAGGAGGAGGAGGGGGAGGAGGAGGAGGGGTGGTAGGTGGAGGAGGAGGGGTGGTAGGTGGAGGAGGAGGGTGGTGGTAGGTGGAGGAGGGAGGGTGGTGGTAGGTGGAGGAGGGGGGGTGGTGGTAGGTGGAGGAGGAGGAGGGTGGTAGGTGGAGGAGGGAGGGGTGGTAGGTGGAGGAGGGTGGTGGTAGGTGGAGGAGGAGGGTGGTGGTAGGTGGAGGAGGAGGAGGAGGAGGAGGAGGAGGAGGGTGGTGGTAGGTGGAGGAGGAGGGTGGTGGTAGGTGGAGGAGGAGGGAGGGGTGGTAGGTGGAGGAGGAGGGAGGGGTGGTAGGTGGAGGAGGAGGAGGAGGGGTGGTAGGTGGAGGAGGAGAGGTAGTAGTGGTGGTGACAGTGTTAAAAGCAGTGGCCACAGTGTCATAAGCAGTGGCCACAGTATTATAATCAGTGGCCACAGTGTCATAAGCAGTGGCCACAGTGTCATAAGCAGTGGCCACAGTGTCATAAGCAGTGGCCACAGTATTATAAGCAGTGGCCACAGTGTCATAAGCAGTGGCCACAGTAGTACAGGTAGTATATCCAGCAGGTAGAAGTAGAAGCAACAGTAATTAAAAACCACGACAGTAAAAATCTCAATAGAACACCGATCCCTTAAACCAAACCTAAACCACACCTAAACCACACCTAAACCACCACCCCCAACTATTAAACCAGTTACGTCCTCTTATAATAAAACACCCAATTGAAAAACCGAACATCAACCCCCCTCCCCCCTTTCTCCCTTTAGTAATCAGACGGAGGGGGAGAAGGGGGAGGGAGGGGGGAGAGGGGGGAGGGAGGGGGGAGAGGGGGGAGGGGATACACTGCCATAATCCTAACTTGACAGCTTCAAATTCGCTTAAAATCGCCAAGAGTCGGACCCCAAATTACGCCTGACGTCCTGGATACACTTTATATCCTCCCTTGATCGACGTCTTTCCTCTCCAATCTAATTCTGCCTCAGGTTGGGTTGAAGTGTCCCTCATCCATCTCCGTCTATAATCCGGTTGATGGGATGGAAATAAGTCATCCATCTCCGTCTATAATCCGGTTGATGGGATGGAAATAGTCATCCATCTTCATTTATAATCTAGTTGATGGGATGGAAATAGTCATCCATCTCCATCCATAACCCTGGTCGTGTCCCTCCGCCGCTTACCTTCCCGAGCCACAAGTTGAAGTCTTTATATATCTCTCTCTCACCCCAGACTTAACCAACTGGTGATCACATCCCTCAAAACTCTCTTTATAATAATACGGCAAAATCCCCGCCCGGCCAAGACTCTCAATACGGGTAGGGAAAAAATATATCCCTTCTCAATTGTATCTCCCTAAATCCTAGTTGCTTGCTGCTTAGAACACTCCAAACAAACAAACAAACAAACTGAAACACCACAAAATCCCCCCTCCCGTCGAAGCTCCGAAATCCGGTTGAAATCACACTCTGATACAACCCCAAATCCGCCCCTGACCCGGGCCCCAAATACAGTTGAAATCTCCATCCATCGCAGCCCTTCCAATCCTACTGAAATCCTGCTCCTGACGAAGGGGAGAGGCGAGAGGAGCCAGCAGGAGGGTGTCGGAGGAGGAGGGAGAGCGACCCCCTGTGTTACCAATACATATTGAACATCAATTCACTCACTCCCGGGTTACAGCTTCTCACCCCCACGGCCAATGTTGGCAGGGATTTGTTCCTCACTACCACCCGCCCACCCACCAGTCTCTCCCTCTTGCTGGCGGGAGAGAGGGAGGGAAGGGGCAATAGAGTACGGAAAGGAGAGGAATGAAGTTAAGGAGGAGGGGAGTAGAGCTAGAGAGGGGAGTAAAGTTGGAGAGAAAAGTGGGGTTGGGGAGGAGGAGGAAGGGAGAGGGGAATTTTTGAGAGAGTGAGTTAGAATACAGAAAGGTAAAGAGTAAGTGATTGAATAAGTAAGTGAGTGAGTGAGAGGGGTGGGAGAGGAGAGGGAGAGGTACAGTGAGAGCAGAGGGAGGAGTGAGTAATGGTCCTTACCCTCCGTAATCCCCCCCCAGGCAATAAAGTCAGCCTGTGATTGGTTCTCCATGAGTAACGTCGACGTGGTTGTGCCAGCAGTCGGCGACTCAGTCTAGTGGTTCATTACTTGAGGGCAGGGACAAGGGTCACAGCAGGCGGCTGGACAAGAGGTGGGTAAGGGGTTAGGGTAGGAGGTTGGTCATGGGGTGAACATGAGGTAGATATTGCCTGGATATAGGGAGAATTTAGGGGGGCAAGGGGGGGGGGGCGGCTGGACATGGGATGGATATTGTTGGTCATGGGTAGAACAAAGGGTGGGTAAGAGAGCAATACAGGTGCCTGGACATAAGTGGACACAGGTGGCCATGGACATATTGTGAATACGGAGATGGGGCGGACATGGGGGTGGAGGTGCGGAGAAGAAATATGTAGCGAACATACAACGGATCACTATTTGATAAGTTGGACAAGGGGCACGGCAGGAGGCCAGACACGGTGCCAGACACGTGGAGGAACCAGTTCAGTGGTTCATTATGCAAGAGGCAAGACACACCGAGTCAGTGTAGAGGGCCGGTCGTGTAGGAAACACACGGTAGTACACTATTGATGACAAAGACGGCGGTCGGTCAGTTGGAGGCTGGGAGTATGTAAGCAACACACAACGGGTCATTATTCATTCGGGTCAAGACATGAACCAGGGAAGGAAGGCTGGTGGACATGCGGTTGACATGAGAGTAGAATAGGAGTATGACTCGTTCTTAAACCGTTACTCGGAGGAACAGGCGTGGCCGTGTACCTAGGACTATGCCTTCGTTTATGATCTTGTCTTGGAAATTAATTGCAATAATTTAGTTACAGTAATAATTATTCATCAATGGTGCCATGATTTACAAGCTCCAATGCTTAACAACAACTTAACATTTTTTTTCAGACAGTTTGACCTCTGACCCCACAAAGTACCACAAAAGGGCCAAAATAAAAATATAAGTCAGGAGGTATTGACCCAGAAGTGAAGGAGGGACGAGTAATCCTAATTATTTACAAGAAAAGACAAAAGAACAGAAAATACAATAATTACTTCATGAAGGACGAGCAGAAGTATCTAAAATATCCTTACCTGTGCCTTCATTATCATCAAAAGTAAATACCATATTTTGGATCGAATTATCAAACACTTGGTACATCAATATCCTCCTCCAAAAACAGATATCAAATAACCCATCACAGTTGCGGTATAATCTCCGTGTATAATTCTGTCCCCCATGTGAGAGCGGCCAGCCTTCTGATATACAGCTTACGAGGGCCAATTAGATGCGTTCTTACATCTCTAATTAGCGGAAAAACTTAACCAGCGTCGAGCGCTTCTGGGGGACGGTAAGTGAAGTGTATGAGACACAAAGAAGAGGAGGCTTACGTTAAACAGTCAAACGTATAACATGAAGCAACAGCCACAGTCAGAAAGATTCGTGCGGTGAACATTCCTGGAAAATGAAGATGTGAAAATGATCCGAACTGGTTAACTGAAGCTGGAACATACATACACACACACACACAAAATGACACCAAAGTTACACCGAGATTCTGCCTTAACTAGCTCCGTTCACTTAGCACCAGGTATGTAATAAAAGTAAGTTACAGGAGCTTTTAGACCAGATCCTGTATTTAAATTTGTCAGGTGCTCAGTGGAAGTATCTAGTTAAGGTAGAGCATCGGTGTTAGTTTGATGGTACTTAGCGTGTGAGCCTTAAGTCATACTCTATTACAACACATTAACGATTGAGCTAAAATAATCCACTTGTCTGTACATTTCATCAAAGACGGTCGTAATGCCTAATAAAAAAGTGATCCTAAATCATTATATAGAGTCAGAAGGTAGAGCTAGCCAGCCAGCCACCCTCTCAAACACTCGAGCTTGAAAAGGTTGATCAGGATTGAGGAGGGGAGACAGCAACTCACTGAACACTGGGGAGGATTACTTATATATCGATACTTGCTTTGAACTGTTGTTAAAAGGCATAGTTGGGGAGAATATGTATGTATACAATACGAGAATTCCATTTCACAGTTGTCGAATAATGAAAAAATAAATAAATTTGAAAAGCCTCGGTATTCTGCCGCTACACATTTGCACATTGCACTGAGGAACTGATGAAACCTGATCAGTGGCTCTGGGTCTGCAACATTCTGCAACAGAAACCTCTCACTAATTGCCATCCCGTTCAGTATCTGCAACCCAATTTACAGTCTCCGCGGCAAAAATTCGTAATATCGCAGAATTCTCAAAGTGACTGCGATATTCATCTAGAATAAAGTAAATTCTGGCTGTACCATGAAGTTTTTCGAGCGGTTAATCTATTCCCAACCCTGATTTTATGTTGGGTGAACGGCGGTCGACTTCCTTAACATATCTGAGAGGCTTCCCAAGACCGAGGACACAATCTCTCCACTCCGACGTGCGTCAATTTTATATATTGGAGGCCATCGGTTACCGCCATTACCGGCAATGCATTGTTTGGGGATATTTGCTGAAATGCACAATTTACTGGAGAGTAAGAAACTGCTTCGATATTCTTTCTCTGTCTCTCAGCGGGGAGTGGAGATGGTAATAAGGGCTCCTACTCTCAACCGATCGTACGTTAAATTTACCCTCTAACTGAGATTATGAGATCTCATCTAGCTGGTACATTAAAGCTACGACATCAATAAATGGCGGCCAAATCGCACCGAGACTCTATCATAAATCGTCGTTATTTCTGGGCCACAGTTGCTGGGGAGGAGAAAACTCTTAAGGTAGGAATCTTAGAGAATGAGGACCAAGGACCTCATCTTCCTCAGGACTTTCTCTGGGTTATATAACACACGTCGTGAAGATGAAGGACACGTCATCGTGCCCTAGGATGAATGAGCCGCTGTCCCCCGTGTTCACCGATACGTCAACGCAGGGTTCATTGATAATGTCTTTTTCTGATTGAATGATGCAATTTCTTCCGGGCGAGTGAGGCATTTCAGATTAAGTCATCCGCCTCCTTGAGGGTTAATCGATATTCCTTACGGGTAATTCTTCCACCCTCCCAACCCCCTCATCCTCCTCCTCTTCCCCCACCGAGCAACCCCTTCATCTTTCTCCTCCACCCCCGCCGCCCCCTAGAGGACTAACTCGTCAGTGACTGCTGCTGCGTCCTGCCCGCCCACCACCCCGATGCTCCACCTCCTGCCAAAACCAACCCTCTCTCGACACAAAGACGCACCCCACACTTTGCACGCACCTAAATACATTGAAAGTACTCTACGCATTGTACATACCCCATATACTTACACGCATCCTCACATACTGCACTCACCCCACACACTAAACACACCCCACTATTATCATACCCCAACCCTGCATTAAACACACTTCACCCATAACACACCCCACTTATAACACACCCTGCAGGTAACGTCATCAAATAAAATGAAGAAAATGTACACGTGTCCTCATCACTTAAAAATCCCAAAAGCCAAAATTTAATCATTCATACGGACATGTAGTAACACACTCTGGGGCTAACAGACTCACGCGCATCGTCGTGTACACAAACGATGGGTGAACGGAATTACATGAAACATGGCTGAGTCACTGGCCACCCCCCCCCCCCCCCCCAGCCCGAACCTAGACGAGTGTGATATTGGCCACGATACCATTACGCCAACCAAGGTGGAATAAGGGTGTTCGGGAGTATATCGCGTGTTGGAATTAATACATATACAGAGTTCAATTCCACCCTTAACCCAAGTTCCGCCAATTATCGCACTTTAAAACCTCCTAAAGTCAAATGATTAAACGATAATAAGAATCTTAATACCAATGAGAGTACTTAATTAACCTGTGCTTTCAGGTAGATAAAAAGATAGTTTATTACACTGTGAAAGATACAAGGACAGGTATACTTGATCATGGATATTACAAGACACATGTATCGAATATGATGAACATGAATGGTATACCTATAAAAGAGATAGAAGGATACTCTCTCTCTCTCTCTCTCTCTCTCTCTCTCTCTCTCTCTCTCTCTCTCTCTGGGGGGATGAGGGGGGGGGGGGTTCAGGAGCACTAAACCAGCCGCCTCCACTACCCCCTGTCACGCCCGTCCGCCGATGTGTTTATTAATATTCATAATGCAAATACTGTACACCCTCCCCCCTCCTGCACCAGATGACCTCAGCACCCACCCACCCCTCCTCCTCCTCCTCTTACTGGTACTCTTCTTTCATTCCTCCTTCTCCTCCTCCTCTTCTTCCTCCTCCTGTCCCTCATTCTTCCCCCTTCTCTTTTTCCTCCTCCTTCTTTTGGCCCTGGTCCTCTTCCCCCCCCCCCCTGTCCCTCTTCCTGTCCTCCTCCTCGTCCTCCTAGTTTTCCTAATCTTCCGTTGCTTCTCTTACTCTTCCACCTCCTTATACATTTTGTTTCTCCCTCTTCCTTCGTCCTGTCCGTCGTCTTCCTCCCATCTTATTTTGCATCTCATCTTCCTCTTCACCACCACCTCCGCTTCTCGACCTCCTCTTTATCTCTATCTTTCCTCCTCTTCCCATTCTCCTTCCTTCTTTCCTACTTCTTCCTCCTCTTCTTCACCTTCTTCCCCCACGTTTACCACCACCTCTTATTCTTCATCTTTATCCCATAGCTTATTTCCTCTTCCTACTCCTCTTCTTCACCTTATTTTTCCTCCTCTATTACTTCCTCATCTTCTTCCTCCACTCTTCCCTCTCTCACCTCCTCCATTTCCTCTTCACCTCCTCCATTTCCTCTTCACCTCCTTCCCCCCTCCCTCTCTCCTTTCTCCTCACTACCTCCTCTCCTATCTCCTACTCTTCCACTTCACAATTTTCCTCTTCCCCTCTCCTACCTTCTACCCTTCCACTTACTTTCTTCCTCTCCCCTCTCCTACCTCCTTCTCTCACTCTTCCCCCTCTTCTCCCCTCTTCCTCCTCCTCCTCGCGTCAGATGGCACGGGAAACTACCAGAAGAAAAGTCTTAATATCCACCGTGGTTAACTTTGGCTTCCTCGAGATGGCAAGAAGATGATATGTATGTTGTGTATGATGGTGTATGTTGTTTGTGTATGTTGTGTATGATGGTGTGTGTTGTGTATGATGGTGTGTGTTGTTTGTGTATGATGATGATTGTTTTCAAAGATGTGGCTTTGTCACTCATAAACCTACACACACACACACACACACACACACACACACACACACACAATACACCCACACACACACATAAAATACACCCACCCACCCACACACACACACACACACACACAATACACCCACACACACACTCAATACACCCACACACACACACACACACACAATACACCCACACACACACACACTCAATACACCCACACACACACACACACACACACACACACTCAATACACCCCCCCCCCCTCTCACAATGACACCAGCCGTCACACATCTCCACTACTCATAAGATCATAAATGGCCTCGTGAACCTGCGACCAACTTCCCTCCCTAACTGCCTCCCTCCACCCTCGATAACTACCTAATTGACTAGTAGAAGGACGAACGCTGATTGGCCTCGAGTTTGGTCTCTGTTAACTGCCCTGCTTAATTGGTGGTGGGTTGCCCAGTGGTACTCAAGGTGGTACGTCATTGTTGTACTCAGGGTGTTACGTCATTGTTGTACTCAAGGTGTTACGTCAACGTGGTACTCAAGGTGTTACGTCAACGTGGTACTCAAGGTGTTACGTCATCGTGGTACTCAAGGTGTTACGTCATCGTGGTACTCAAGGTGTTACGTCAACGTGGTACTCAAGAGGTGACGTCATCGTGGTACTCAAGGTGCTACGTCATCGTGGTACTCAAGAGGTGACGTTGTCGTGGTACTCAAGGTGTTACGTCAACGTGGTACTCAAGAGGTGACGTCATCGTGGTTCTCAAAGTGTTACGTCATCGTACTCAAGAATTTTTACAATTATTTTTTGCTTTCTCATAAATCGAGATTAAATAAAATAAAATAATAATGGTCTTGGCTACATCTGTAACTTCTACAGTAAAATAACTTAACTTCCGAGTACAAAGTCATCGTACTCAAGGGGTTAAATCATCGTACTCAGGGAATTAAAACGATGTTAAAAAACCCTATATATCTTACCTCATATTCACGAAAGTAGACATACAGACAGACAGACAGACAGACAGACAGACAGACAGACAGACAAACAGAAAACTAAGACAGAAATCTATGTAAGATATAAAAAATACACACACACACACACACACACACACACATACAGGTACATATAACCCACAGGTAAACTAATCAGCCACAATAAGGTCCAACAATCGTCTCAGCCTCTAACACAACACACGAATTATGAGAAAATGGCCGCCATTATAACAGGGGGTTAATTAAAAGACCTGCAGACTGCGGCTGTTAGGGTGATTGGCACTGCACCACCACGCGGCCAAGACGGGGGTGGGTGGGTGAGGGGTGGGGAGGGGTGAAGGGGGAGGGGTGCATGGGAGGAGGGGTGGAGGAGAGGCAAGGGGATGTGAGGTGAAGGGGGGGGAGTGAGGTGAAGAGTGAGGGGGGAACGAGAAGGATGGGGGGTTACCTAATTCCCCATCCCCTCCCTCCCCCTCCCCCTTAATTCTAATAGCCTGCGTTAGTGCATGTGTGTGTGTGTGTGTGTGTGTCACCCCCCCCCCCCCCACAATTTGTACCGGTAGTTAGTAATAATTATACCAGTACTCACCTGACAGCCAGCTCATTAATACCATGCTTCTAACACAATACATGACTAAGGGGGGTAAATGGTGGGGGGTGGGGGGTAAATGGTAAGGGGGGTAAATGGTGGGGGGTAAATGGTGAGGGGGGGTAAATGGTGAGGGGTGTAAATGGTGGGGGGTGGGGGGTAAATGGTGAGGGGTGTAAATGGTAGGGGGTGGGGAGTAAATGGTGAGGGGGGTTAAATGGGGGGTGGGGGTAAATGGTGAGGGGGTTAATGGTAAGGGGGCTAAATGGTAAGGGGGGTAAATGGTGGGGGGTAAATGGTGGGGGTGTAAATGGTGGGGGGTGTAAATGGTGAGGGGTGTAAATGGTGGAGTAAAAGGAATGGGAAGAAGCAGGAGAGGTAAGAAGAGGAGGAAGAAAGAGGTAGAGAAGGGCGGAGTGAAGATGGGGCAGGGAGAGTGATGAAGAGGGGATTAAAAAGGGTAAGGAAGGAGAAGGAGGAACTGGAGAGGTGTTGAGATTACACCGTGGGCTACCGTGGGTGTGGGCTACCGTGGGTGTGTGGGCTACCGTGGGTGTGGGCTACCGTGGGTGTGTAGGCTACCGTGGGTGTGGGCTACCGTGGGTGTGTAGGCTACCGTGGGTGTGGGCTACCGTGGGTGTGGGCTACCGTGGGTGTGTAGGCTACCGTGGGTGTGTGGGCTACCGTGGGTGTGTGGGCTACCGTGGGTGTGTGGGCTACCGTGGGTGTGTAGGCTACCATGGGTGTGTAGGGCTACCGTGGGTGTAGGGTACCGTGGGTGGTGACAAGAATCAATAAGGGTGTAGCACCACCGACCTACACCGCTCTTCCTCCTCCGGCTACTTGACCCACACTCCCTATGTTACGTTCTCAGCAGGAAGAGGAGGGAGGGGGGGGGGGGAGAGGAGGGGAAGGACGCAGGAGGAAGGAGAGGATGGATTGATGAGTAAGAAGGGAAAGAGAGATGAGAAATGAGAAGAAGACGTTGGAAGAGGGACGGACGGGGGAGGTGGGGGAAGGACGAGAGGAGAGACAGAGAGGAATGGCGGAGAATGAAGAGGAAGAGGTAGAAGAAGGACAGGGGGAGCAAGAGGAAGAAGGATAGGAGAGACAAGAGAAGGAGATGGAGTAAGAATGGAGGAGACAATACAGTGCTAATTCTACTTACTTCTTGCCGTTCAGGAAGGTCGATAATCTCACCTGAAATAAAGAGAAAGGGAGTCTTATTTTACACTACCTTACATGATACGTCAATGAGAGAGAGAGAGAGAGAGAGAGAGAGAGAGAGAGAGAGAGAGAGAGAGAGAGAGAGAGAGAGAGAGAGATTTAATTATACATATATATTCTATTAACGAATTACCATATACATCAACGTAACAAACTGTGTACGTAAAATCTCACACACACACACACACACACACACACACACACACACACAAAACATACAATCATACAACAGGGAAAAATACACATGTAGCACAAATATTTATCAAAACACGAAAATATACAACTACATAGTTTAATTACCAAGGCATGTGTTTCCAGCAGGGTAAAATACATATTTATATATACAGAAGTTACATACAGTCATACTAGTATACATAAAAGTTTAATTAACAAGATATACAATCATACACAACTCAACAGAAAAATATACAACCATATACGGGAGGAAAATCAGGAAATCAAAAAAAATATACACAATTATATCACAGTCAAACAGGTGACAATATACACGATATATACAAGAATAAAACTGGATGATATAAGCTACACACACACACACACACACACACACACATACACCGCAAGTTTTAACTACATACCACTACAGAATACACAAAACAGCCACACAGAGAGAATACAAACTACACACAGGTTAAAATACAGGAGTTTGTAGCACAGAACAGTACTACATCACCGACTGTACCCAAGGAGAGAGAGAGAGAGAGAGAGAGAGAGAGAGAGAGAGAGAGAGAGAGAGAGAGGATTGTGGAAATAGTACCAAGAAGAAGAAGAACCAAGTAAAAGGAAATGGAGTAATGAGATTAATACGAGGAAAGAGGGGCAAGGGAATTAATGGAAGGGGTGGATTGGATGCTGGGACGAGGAGGAGGAAGAGAAGTGAGGAGGAGGAAGAAGACGAGTGAGTGAGGAAGAGAAGAGAGAAGGAAAAGGAGGAGGAAGAAGGCGGAAGGGGGGTGAGGAGGAGGAGGAACTCTCGACATCCTTAGACACTAAAATACTCCACCTCACTCCACCTCACTCCACCAATTTGTGCTGTTTCCTTACTGAGTGGAGTGGCATCAGCGCCGGAAAGGTCTCAGCTCACCTTGGCCCGGGGAAATGCTGGGAGGCGCTGCGGCAAATACTAAAACACAGGCAGCTAAGTGCCATGAGGTGTGGTGGTTGTCGCGGCAAATAGGACACGGCAAATTCCACAATACGTGTACGAGTACGCGCGCGCGGGTGTGTGTGTGTGTGTGTGTGTGAAAAGCTAATACCTCCCCAGCACAGGTGTGGAGATACAGCTAACACCCCAAGCACAGGTGTGGAGGTACAGGTAATACCCCCAGCACAGGTGTGGAGGTACAGCTAACACCCCCAGCACAGGTGTGGAGGTACAGCTAACACCCCCAGCACAGGTGTGGAGGTACAGGTAACACCCCCAGCACAGGTGTGGAGGTACAGGGAACACCCCCAGCACAGGTGTGGAGGTACAGGTAATACCCCCAGCACAGGTGTGGAGGTACAGCTAACACCCCCAGCACAGGTGTGGGGGTACAGCTAATACCCCCAGCACAGGTGTGGAGGTACAGCTAATACCCCCAGCACAGGTAACCAGCAGGTGTGGAGGTGTTGAGAGGTGCACCTGGGGCCGTGAACGCGCCGCACTAACCATAAACGTTGCCGCGGAGAGAGTTAGTGGCGGGCAGGGGAAGAGGCGGAGGCTCGGGAGGGCAGGAGGAAAAAGTTCTCTAAACCATTGTTTCTTACGCCGTTACAGTCTCTTACAAGATACCTTTTCATGGTGCAGGAGGGAGGGAAGGAGAGATGAAGGGAGGGAAAGAGAGGTAGGGAGGGAGAGAAGGAAAGAGAGACAGAGAAGAAGGTTGGTAAAGAGAGCAAAATTCTTCCTTCCTCTCTGCCAGTCGCAACTTAAAGCAGACGTTTATTTACGGATGGTGTAATCTGTGTCTTCTTTTTACCCTTCTTCTCTCGTCCTCTCCCCCCCCCCTCCCCCTCCACACACACAGTCCTCCTCGCTGCCTCACCTACCACCGTTTTCCCTCCTTTCCTCCCCGCCTTTTACTCTTGATTCTAATTTGTTGTTCCTCGCAAGTAACAAATGAACTGTTGTCGTTCTCAAACACGGAATGAATTAGAGTCTGATAATGAATTGGTGTTCATTTCCATCCCAGACGAATTGTTGTTGATCTCAAGTACAAAATAAATGGTTGTTGTTGTTGGTAATAAATTAATTATTCTTAATCTCAAGCAGGAAATGCATTAGTATTTGCATCTTAAAGGATATTCAGATGTCTACCTTTTTTTTATTTAATTTACTAAGGCCCTTCTCTCTCGGTCCTCTTTCACCGTCGTGGGGGAGACTCAAGAGGCCCTGACCCTCCTACACGCTGATGGTGCATCTAAATTTCAGAATAATCGTTGTTTCACTGAGAAGAGTGAACGGAGACTACCAACGGGAAGAGTCACCTTTGATGGACGCTCTCTCTCTCTCTCTCTCGAGGCGTCTTCCGTCCACTCGTCACAACAAGAACCTGACAGTAAGAGAGAAGGATCTTCAATCTTACCAACTTCATAGCAATAGGACCTTAGGTTAGGTAGGGGCTTATTAGGAGGTCATGTAGCCCCCTCCTCCGGCCTACATAACCTCCTAAAATTAAAAGCAGAGGTCACGAGAGGAGTGGAAGCAAGAGGCGATAAATAAAGGGAAAGAGAAGGAGACGCAGCAATAACTAGGGAGGGAAGGTCTGGTGTAAGGGGATATTGTGAGACGGGGAGGAACATTTGCTGGGAGGTGGTGGTGAGAGAGTGAGAGGTGTGAGAGTGAGTGAGAGGTTGTGAGAGTGAGTGAGAGGTTGTGAGAGTGAGTGAGAGGTTGTGAGAGTGAGTGAGAGGTTGTGAGAGTGAGTGAGAGGTTGTGAGAGTGAGTGAGAGGTGCGAGAATGAATGAGAGGTTGTGAGAGAGTGAGAGGTGTGAGAGAGTGAGAGGTTGTGAGAGTGAGTGAGAGGTTGTGAGAGTGAATGAGAGGTTGTGAGAGTGAGTGAGAGGTTGTGAGAGTGAGTGAGAGGTTGTGAGAGGTTGTGAGGTGTGAAAGGAGGTGTGTGACATGACAGCGGGGTGTGTGACAGCAGGTGTGTGACAGTTTGACAGTACATGTTAGAGTAGCTCTAGGACGTGGTAGCAAGTGTGGGAGTGCAACATCAGGTGTGGGAGTGTAACATCAGGTGTCGGGCGTGGTAACAGGTGTGGGAGTGTAACAGCAGGTGTAGGACGTGGTAGCAGGTGTGGGAGTGTAACAGGTGTAAAAGTACGACAACAGATGTGAGTGTAACAACAATGTGAGTGTGTAAGAGCAGGTGTGAAAGCGTGACAGGACTCATACTAGACCACCAACTGCAGCCTGGAAATAGCTGGAACCTACATTGCCAACTTCCAGAATATCTTAACAGCAAAACTTGGCCCCAATGAGTAAGTAAAGGCTCAGGTAGTGGTGAATTACCTGCCTGGCCTGGACCTTGAGGGAGGTGGTAATGAAATCTGGAGAGAGTTTAGGAGAATGATGGGGAGAAGAGGAAGCACCAGGGAGGGAAAAGAGAGAGAAAATGTTGATGAAGGATGTAAATGAATGGAACAGGAGGATAATTTAAAGAGAAATATCTGGGGAAGTTAAAGGGGGATATTCTGAGCGGAAGAAAAGAGGAATATGTGGATAGAATGTGTGGAGAGGTGGAAGTTGAGTTATGCTTGAAGTAATGTAATGTGTGGATTATATTCAGTACCATGACTTAACCCCAATTTGGATCTGGAAGTGGCAGAGGAATTCAACTATCTGGGTCTGGAAGTGGCAGAGGAATTCAACTATTTGGATCTGGAAGTGGCAGAGGAATTCAACTATCTGGATCTGGAAGTGGCAGAGGAATTCAACTATCTGGATCTGGAAGTGGCAGAGGAATTCAACTATTTGGGTCTGGAAGTGGCAGAGGAATTAAACTATCTGGGTCTGTATGACATGATGAAAGACCCAAAGCAGGAACTGAAGGTGGAAGTATTGCCAGAATGAAGAGCTGCTGGTGATGGTGGCCTTTGAACCTTGGCAAGTGGTAATTAAGTGTGGAAAAGTGCAAGAAGGAATGTTTGTTCCAGCCAAGAAACTTACAAGGAACTTCAAAAACCTCCCAGAATTTGTTGTCTGTTCCTGGTTAAAAGAAACTCCAAAAACCTCCAAGAAATAGCCGTCTGTACCTGTCAACAAGCACACAAAACGGACCTGTAATGCAATTTTTGAGCTGCAAGTGTACATCAACGAGAAATAAACACGGGATAAAGAAGAACTCGGTAAGACTCAATGATGAAACAATATCGAGA
Organism: Homarus gammarus; assembly: GCA_958450375.1. Taxonomy (NCBI): domain Eukaryota; kingdom Metazoa; phylum Arthropoda; class Malacostraca; order Decapoda; family Nephropidae; genus Homarus; species Homarus gammarus. Next base: position 342,213 of record CAUDMG010002821.1, on the reverse strand, counting down.
TGTTGTGGACACGTGTGGCTGGTGAGTTGAATGTTTGACAATACAGTGACGGGCGCGAGGAAGAGAAAGAGGAAGACCAGGAGAAACAGGAGAAACAGGAAGAGGAAGAAGAGACGAGGGAGGGGGAGGAGGTGGATGAAATGCAGTTCATAGAAAAAATAATATCTGGTCCTTAACTATTTTCACCTACGTTCAAATTAATTCTCCAATCAACGCCGCCTATTAAAACGTAATCCTAAACACCAGAAAGGCGATTAAAAATATTTTTTCTTTTGAACAAATCCAATCGTATTAGCTTTAATATTTACTAGGTGGTGATATAATTGTAAAAAAAAAAATAATTACAATATTTTCAAACTATCGTATTAATAATGGTTCGAAGTATTATTGTCAGAGTTAAACAACATAAGACAAAAGGTGCCCCCACCCTCCCACCCCGAGGCAGGAGGAGAGGCTGGCAGCGCTAACAATACAAACTTGAGAAGGCCATTAACTCTTTCACAACTTTTCCTAATTGAAGGCATCAGAATCAGCTTAACAAATAATTGGCCATATCTTCCCGGCCCCAGCCTCGTGCTCTGCCAGGCCAACTAGTCTAGCCTCCCCTCACCCCCTCCCCCCCCCCCCCCAGCGCCGCCAACCTCGCCCCCCAGCGCCGCCAACCTCGCCCTCACCATTTTACAATGTGTTAATATCATCGTCTCTTTTGTGTGTAACTTCACAAGTACGCGCAAGATCTTTTCATTCCTCACTGTCTCATAATCAATATACAATAATCAATTTTATAAACTTTTGTTACATGCAAATTCCGAATCATCATCATGGTGTATATATATATATATATATATATATATATATATATATATATATATATATATATATATATATATATATATATATAATCAAGAAGGACTTAAACTACCCTCCCGTTAATTACACGTCGCCCAATAACCAATTAGCATCCCTCGTGAGTACCAAAATCCACATATCAGGAACAGAAAACGAATGACATCTGGGAACTTTTAATTGAGGGCTGAGTTGAGTAAACAAAACACTATCGACCCAACTCGTTAACCCGTCTAAAGTCTCACTCCCGTACAGACTGACAGAGGGTGCTGGCGTCGCTAGGGCCACTCGCTGCTTCCTGCTTTAATTTAGTATGTGTCTACGGTCCCGACTATTAATGTTAAACTTACCACTGGAAAAAATTATTCCCTTTTGAAAATACATATACGTATGTGTTTTTCACGTCGCCAAAGATAATACTGAAAAATATATATATTCTGTGTTGAAAATCTATATATTTTTTTTTTCATAATGTCAACCAGAATCATGATAAAACATCCTCTTCAAACTATGGATCTTTTTTTTCGAATTTCATAAAATTTTATTGAAAAAAGATCATATCAGGGTTAAAAATAGAGATTTTTTCAGATTGTTGTTAAAAATTATGAAAAAGAGAGACTTATCAAAATAGAGGCAATACTGTCAATATTTTTCGTCTTTTTTTTTAATCGCTCTTCAACGTTCGGTATTTTTCAGTTTATCAGTGTTCAGTCTCCTCCATTTATCATTTATAAGTGTTAAATATTTCTTCATTCCCCCTTATTAGTGTTCAATACTCCCTAATTCCCATTTATCAGTGTTCAATCCTCCCTAATTCCCACTTATCAGTGTTCAATACTTTCCAATTCCGGTTCAAAATCTCCTTATTTCCATAATACCTAGTTCAATCACCCTTATCTTTAATCGGCGTTCAAACTTTCACAATCATGTAACTGTTCAAACCTCCCTTTTCTAAATATGTTCAAAACTCCCTCAACCCTATATGGTATAATTGTTCATATAGTTCTTATTTTTCATACATCAACGTTAGCTATATATTTCACCTTTACATCAACGTTATCTATGTCACCTCTCCATGGACGTCCAATATAAACATTATATATTAACCATTTCATACTGAGCCCAAGTTAAAAGTTCAAATCTCTCTTTTTAACTCTCAGTCTACCGCACATTAACTCAGCTCTGCCCCTCACTCACGCCCTTAACTCAATTAATTCAAGTTCACGACCTCATATATGTCAGTATACCTTTGCGCTACCCGTCTCTTCTCTGTATGTAATCCAATTTGGGCAAAAAGTTCACACTATCGAACAATTTGAACGCCTCTATAATATACCTGTTCATATGTGCAAGGTCTCTCTCTCTCTCTCTCTCTCTCTCTCTCTCTCTCAGCACAGTACAACACACAGTAAACACGACGAGGCAGTGCATAAGTACCCTTCAGGGGAATGTAGTACACATCACGTTTCGGCCAATGTACACACACACACCGTTTGGATCAACGTACACACACACGCTGTTTCGACCAATGTACACGCAATTCACACACACACAGCTTCGATCAATAGAGACAGGAGCTTTCGAATAATGTGTACACAGTGATTCCAAGCAATGTACACACAAAGCTTAAAGTAATGTACACACAAAGCTTAAAGAAATATACACACAATTTCGTCGACATCTTGGACACCAGTATTGTGATGTAAGCTTCACCAAGACAGTTCGAGGTCGATCTTTGATAAACAATTCATTTGAGGACCTTTGAGAATCTATCATTGAGACGCTGTTTAGGTAAGTCCGTCAAACAAATTCACACAGTCAGAAGAAATATTTAAGTGAAGGGCCTTTGAGGATTAACTTGAGTGCAATAATTTAATTGAGTAAGTTAGATAATGTTCTTACAATTAGCTCAAATATTTAACTTAAGGGCCTTTGAGAATCCACCACTGAATCGTAGTTTAAATAAGTTAAGTGTGTTCTTACAGCAATTGGAATTATTTAAGTAAGCACCTTTGAGAGAATCTACCACTTAAGCTGTAGTTAAGTGTGTTCTTATACTAAGTGGCAGGACAGTGTTTACCGTAACTTAAGAACGTTCGAGAATCCATCACTGAGCCGTAGTTTAAGTAAGTTAAGATAGTTGGATGTGCTCTCAGAGTTAGGGGAAAAATTTAACTTAAGAGCCTCTGTGTGTGTTCAGAGTCTAGGGCTACTACCAGGGTTTAGGGCCACCAGCACCAGGGCCAACACCAATGACAAAAGCAACTACCAGGGCCACCACCAGGGATTAGGACCACCACCAGGATGTAGGGCCACTACCAGGGTCCAGGGTCTCCACCAGGGGCCATTAAGGTACTTCCTTGAGGCGTGACCATGGTGTTATAGCCAGCCATGGAAACAGGAGGTGGACATACTGTAGTACGTTATACCTGACAGGTGTTTACTGGTGAAGGCGGAAAGGTGCTACTGGTCACGAGAGAGGAGGAGACGTTACTGGTTAGGTAGGAGGAGGAAGAGGAGGAAGAAGTGTGGGAAGAGGAGGAGGAAGAAGTATGGAAGGAAGAAAGAAGTGGAGGAAGAGGAGGAAGGTATTACTTTAGTCACAGAAAGGTAGCATATTTCCTGAGAGTATACTAATGGGTAAGATGATGATGATGATGAGTATATCCATGACACCAAGAAGAGTATAAGCAAGAAGTATATCACCTCACATGTTGTCGTCATTATGTTATACCTAAACTGAAGTACGCTGAAGGCCGCGGAAGAACACGTGTTACCAGAGAACGTATATATATATCCTTAATGTTTATACTCTATCATATACGACAGAGGTATGTTAATGGTGGCGGACACGGGTAGGTTATAAGTTACATGAAACGGCGGGAGGGAAGATGGAGTGGTGAGAAGGAAGGGGAGTGGGGAGGGAGTGGGGGGTGGGGTGGAGAGGGAGGGGGAGAAGGGAGCATTACTAGTCAAGATGGGAGGGAGTATACTGTATATTTACGTGTTCTACTCCGTTATATAACAGTGGTCGGGTATACTCACGCTCATGGATATGTTGTTGGTTGTCACGAAGATGATATATTTTAGTTCATAATTGGTGGGGAGGGGACGACTTTCTTGAGGTAACATTAGAACCTAACCTAACCTCCCTTTCCTAACCTGACCACCCTACCTACTAACCTAACCTAACCTAACCTAACCCAACCTAACCTCCCTTACCTAACCTGACCACCCTACCTACCAAGTGTACTAACCCAACCTAACCTAACCTAACCTAACCCAACCTAACCTCCCTTACCTAACCTGACCACCCTACCTACCAAGTGTACTAACCGAACCTAACCTAACCTCCCTTACCTAACCTGACCACCCTACCTACCAAGTGTACTAACCGAACCGAACCTAACCGAACCTAACCTAACTACTGGGTAACATTACATGGTCTCGTTAACTACCAGGTAACACTACACGGCCTCGCTAACTACCAGGTAACACTACACGGCCTCGCTAACTACCAGGTAACACTGCACGGCCTCGCTAACTACCAGGTAACACTACACGGCCTCGCTAACTACCAGGTAACACTACACGGCCTCGCTAACTACCAGGTAACACTACACGGCCTCGCTAACTACCTGGTAACACTACACGGCCTCGCTAACTACCAGGTAACACTACACGGCCTCGCTAACTACCAGGTAACACTACACGGCCTCGCTAACTACCGGGTAACACTACACGGCCTCGCTAACTACCGGGTAACACTACACGGCCTCGCTAACTACCGGGTAACACTACACGGCCTCGCTAACTACCGGGTAACACTACACGGCCTCGCTAACTACCGGGTAACACTACACGGCCTCGCTAACTACCGGGCCACCATGGTTCAAAAGGGGTGTAACACTGCATAACATTTGCGTCAGTCATCCATTCGCTGCCAGGGCTGTAATTATGTCGATATTTATAATAGGCAGGGGGAAGGTGTAAGGGGGAGGGGGGAAAGGGGGGAGGAGAGGGAAGGAGGAGGAGAAGGGGGAGAGATGAAAGGGATGTGTTAGGATAGAGAGGGGGAGGGAGGCGTGGGGATAAAGATGGGGACGGAAGGTTGGGGAAGAGAGGGAGAGGGGAAGAAATGACAAGAGGGGTAAGGGGGGAGGACAGGATAGGGGGAGGGGAAGAGAAAGGAAGGGGGTAAGGAGAGGGAGGAAAGAAGTGGCGAGGGGTGAAGGAGGGGAGGGAAAGAAGGGGTGAAAGAATGATGGGGGTATAGAGTGTGTGTGAAGGGAGGGGAAATTAGGTTATGGGAGGGGAAAGCAGGGGAGGAAGGACGTGGGAAGGGGAGAAATAGAAATTGAGGAAGTAGGAAGGAAGAGAGGGGAGCTAATTGGTGATGGAAGGAAGGGGGAGGGTGATGAGAGGTGGGGGAGTGAACGATGGACACGAGGGGGGGTGCAGGGAAAGTTATGGTAAGGGGGGGAGTGATGGGAAACAGGTAATGAGGGGGTTGAGAGAGGGAGGGGGGAGATGTAGGCTGTCGATACAAGAGGGGAAAGGTGACGAGAGAGAGAGAGTTTAAACAAGAAACAATATCAAGAGGCGTCGGTCACTCAAACCCAACTTCTAAGGCACCACCGCCACCCACCACCACAACCACCACCTACCAACCACCCCTCAGAACACACATTAATAATAAACCCTGAAGGGGGACCTGAACGGTGTATCAAGGTTATTAAGGGTTGAGACCCATAATCTAGGGCCTCGCTTTCCCTCCCTCACCGAGCCTAAGTGGCGGATGTTGGCAGGGAGATGAGGCGGTCGGACGGTCGCAGAGGAAGGAGAGAGAGAGAGAGAGAGAGAGAGAGAGAGAGAGAGAGAGAGAGAGAGAGAGAGAGAGGACGGCCATGATGCCTTCAAGACATGCATCCGAGGAGAATGATTTAGTGTCCCCTGCTTAATAGAACCTGGGGCAGCCTTATCCCCCCTCCTCAGGGTTAAAGTGATAGGTTATGGGTGGGGGGGGGGGGGGTCATAAATACAGTCATTAACGCCATAATATACGTTTACAGGCGTTAAATACAGTCATTAACGGCACAACATCCATTAATACAGTCATTAACGCCACAACACTCATATACAGGCGTTAGATAGTCATTATTGCTACAACATCCGTTAATGCGGTTGTTTATACCAACAGTACAGCTATTAACAGCACTAGTAGAGACATTAACGGTACTAGTATAGCTATTAACAGCAACAGGTAGTCATTGACAGCAACAATACAGCCATTAACAGCACTAGTACAGAAATTAACAGTACTAAGCAGACCTTTTACCAGCACTAGTACAGCCATTAACAGCACTACGGAGTCCCTTAAACAGCACTCGTAGAGCCATTAACAGCACTACGGAGTCCCTTAAACAGCACTAATAAAATACCGAGGGTCACTTAATTCTTGATCAATATTCTCACTCCAACACACCTCTTCCCCTCCTCTCTCTCTCTCTCTCTCCCTTCCTCTCTCCTCTCTCTCCTATCTTCTTCTCTCCTCTCTCCTTTCCCTCTCTCCTATTGCCCCTTCCCCTCTCTCTCTCTCTCTTTTCCTCTATACATTTTCTCCCTCATTGTCTCCCCCCTCCTTTCTCTCTTCCATTACCTCCAACCTTCTTCCTCTCTTCTTCGCTACTTCCCTCCTTCCCTCCCACCAAACTCTCCTCTCCCTCTCCCTCCCCTCTCTTCTTTCCCTCCCTCTCTCCCTTATCTTTTCTCCCTTCCTTCCCGCATTTCCTTCCTCATCATTTCCTCTCTTCATTCCTCTTTCACATACCTTCCCTCTCTCCTCCCTGCCTCTCCCCTCTTCCCTATCTTTCTTATCTCTTTCCTTCCCTCCCTTATCTTTTCTCTCTCCCCCTCTTTCTCGTCTTTCCTTTCCCCTCTTTCCACTTCTCAATATTCTTTCCTCTCTCTCTCTCTCTCTCTCTCGACATTCCTCCTCCCCCCCTCCTCTCCCTTATCTTCCGTGTCTCTCTCTTCTCCCCCCCCTCCTCCTCCTTCTACTGAGTCATGGTCGTTACTCCATCCACTCCCATCGTATTTCCTCTTCTCCATTTCCCCTTCGTTTTTATTTTTTCGGTTTCTTTATCTACTGCCAGAGAGAGAGAGAGAGAGAGAGAGAGAGAGAGAGAGAGAGAGAGAGAGAGAGAGAGAGAGAGAGAGTTGGGATGATGTGTGTGGGGGGGGGGAGGGGGTGAGAGGGTGATAGACAGTGTTCCCCAGGGGTGTGAGAGAGAGACCCGGGGGAGAGGGGAGAGAAGAGAGGGAGGAGAGGGAGAGTGTGTGTGAGAGGTGGTAAATACAAGGGGTGACACATGTAAAAGGGGGAGAAAGGTAAACACTTGAGAAAGATCGTATGATGAATAAGTTGGATGAGAAATGAAAGTCAAAGAGAAATAAATAAAAATCTCTCCCTCTTCCCCCCCCCCCTTCTCTCTCACTCTCTCTCTCAGTTAGATGCTCCTCCTTTCCCATCATTCATTTAATACTCCCATTTCATCTCACTATCCTATTCCCTTCCCCTCCTCTCCCTTCCTTTTTCATTCTCCCCTCTCACTCTCTCACTCTCTCTCTCTCTCTCTCTTTTAACGTGTACCAAGATCCCCAATTTCCTTCACCCCTTCGCTACTTCCCCTTCATTTTCATTTTCCCTTCTCACTTTCGTTCTTCCTTTCATTATGCCTCCCCCCCCCTCCCTCCCCTTATTTTTGCTCTTTCCCTCTACCCCCCCATTTCTCCTCCTCCTCCTCTGTCCCCTCACTTTCACTCTCCATTATGTCCCCTCTATCACTCCACCGCTTCACCTTAGCCCCTCACTCTCTCCCCCACCACCATTATCTCCTCCCCTCCCCTTCACCCTAACCCCCCACCACAAACAACAATTCTTGCTCTCCTACACCACCACGCCCCCATTCACATTCCCCCACCTCTCTCCTCCCTCACTCTCACCACCACCAGTCTCCCCTCCCACCTCGCTCTCACCCTACCACCCCCCTCACTCTCCCCCTACAACCCCTCCCACCTCACTCTCACCCTACGACCCCTCTCCCCTACCACCCCTCCCACCTCACTCTCACCCTACGACCCCTCACTCTCCCCTGCCACCCCTCCCACCTCACTCTCACCCTACGACCCCTCACTCTCCCCTCCCACCCCTCTCTCCCCCACCGCCACGCCCCCCTAAGTTATCACTGGGACAATAATGACATGTGACGTAATTCAGCTGGGCGACACAGTGTATGTACCGAGTGTTCCTGTTGCTATAGTACACACCATCACTCCTCCTGCTGGCGGTGTGTCCTTATTCCTGTAGGAGGAGCAGGAGGAGGAGGAGGAAGGGCTAGCTAGGACTGCTTCTTCGCCTTCCTGCTACGCCTCATTTGTTTTCTCTTTATTTTTCTGAACCTATTCCATCTCCTGATTTTCTTCTTCTTCTTCTTCTTCTTCTCTCCTCATCCTCCTATTCCACCTCTTCCTTCTCCTTTTTTCTTCTTCCTTCTCCTCCTCCTCATCTATGCCCTTCTCCTCTTCCTCATCCAGAAGCAACAGATGCGGTAGAAGCAATCGCAGTCGTGGTAGTAGTAGTAATAGTGGTAGGTGGACAAGTGTTGAAAAATACTCCCCCTACCACTACTTCACTACCACTACTACCAGCACTACTGAACACCAGCCACTATTCTCACCATTAACCATACGACCTCTCCATTATATTAACACCATACTATCATCACCACACCACCACCGTCACCACACTTTACATACATCATAACTTACATCATAACCACAATCACATCACACCACCACAACTAACTACCACCACAGTCACCAGTAGCACCAATACCTTCACTACCAACACAACCACCACCACCACCGCAACAGACAGGCCGCGGGAGGCGATAGGAGGCCCCCAGATAGGAGTTCTCTTTGAGGGAAAAACAGGAAATGAAGCCACAATGACCCGCCGTTGGCCTGATAACACACCATTGACGCCACCCTCCCCAACACCTTCCTCCCTCTGTTAGAAATTAAAACTCTGACCTCACACAGAATGGCGGCAACACAACACCTAAAATGTAATACAAAAAAAAAATGAAACTAGACCAATTTATAAAAAAAATAGATATTAATGCAAAAATAAAACTGAAATGATTATTCAATTTAGAGGAAAAAATATAATCAACTTTAAAATGTAAATTGACAAATGATTTTTTTTCCAGGTAATAAATACATCAACATCTACACTGTGGATTAACTGCCAATTTAAAAGAATAAAATAAGAAAAAAATAAATTAAAACTCAATTGAGAGTCGAGTCGAGCCTTGACAACACAATATAACAATAAATATAACTGGCGTAATTATTTAATGAATTTAGAAGTAGATAAAAAAAAAAATAAAGTGAATTCAAAATATGAAGCCGAAAATGAATGCAAATGAATCACCAATATTATTAGCGAGTTTAAACGAGAAAATTACATTAACAAAACAAAATAGTTCACTACTTCTGAAGGAAATTAATTAGAAAATAAAAAGTTAAAAACCACAAAAAAGGAAAAAATAAGAATTAAATAACAAAAACAATTAAATAAAGAGAGAGCAACAACTGGCCAATCACATCGTTGAGACAGACAGACAGACACCAGACAGACAGACACCAGACAGAACAAACATCCCTCACGTGCGAAAAAAACACCATCAGTCAAATAAGAACAGGCGGGGAAATGAGTTAACTATGCACAGGTAAAACACAAAACAAAACAAAAAACAAAAAAAATTCCACTACATTAAATTAGAAACAAACTCCTAATTACAGGTATAATATAACTACCTGTTTTACCTCACGTGACATAGCATAACATTACGAATACAATGAGAGAATTATTATAGTTAATTATTATAAATTACTGTAGCATTACGATGATATAATAATAATAATAATAATAATAATAATACAAGGTGTGGCACAGGTGAAATTAATTCATTCTATTATCGTATATCAGTAGTTATCTCTCTCCTCTCTCTCCAGCGACGCGTGTAGTTCTCTTACTTCAATGGTATTCAAGAACACACACACACACACACACACACACACACACACTTAGCACTAGCATTAAAAATTATCCCCCCCAAAAAACACGACCACCAGATTATTACAGACGTATAAGTAAATGAATATGACAGTGAACCCGGTTGTATACGACTTACCTGTCTGTACTCTTTAATTAAACAGTATTACCTGTGTGAGTTTACCTGGTGACTTGTGAAGGAGTTAAGTCCATTAAGTGACTATACTATAATCACTGGGCAATTTATATAGGTAATTTTATAGTCATATATACATTTAAATTTCATACTTAAATTAGAAGAAATTATTGTGGGATATACGTAATAAATTCTCAGATGTGTATATATTTATTATTATTATTATTATTATTATTATTATTATTATTATTATCTTTAACTTGCCATTATCACTTTCGATATTTTTTTTCAATTCTCACACACACGCCTCTTGATACACGCCTACTGACACACGCCTCCTGACACACGCCTCTAGACATACGCCTCCTGACACACACGCCTCCCGACACACACGCTTCCCAACACACACGCTTTCCGACACAAGCCTCCTGACACACGCCTCCTGACACGCGCCTCGGTAACAAAGCGTCAGTGTCACTTAACGTTATTAGTTTCCTGGGCAGACACAGTGTAACACCCAGGTTAACCTCTACTATGGCCTGAGGTGGTGCATGAACCCTGGTATATGGTACATGTATGGTACAGGGTGTGGTGGTACATGGCCCAGGTATGGTACAGGTCGTGGGGGTACATGGCCCAGGTATGGTACAGGTCGTGGGGGTACATGGCCCAGGTATGGTACAGGTCGTGGGGGTACATGGGCCAGGTATGGTACAAGTCGTGGGGGTACATGGCCCAGGTATGGTACAGGTCGTGGGGGTACATGGCCCAGGTATGGTACAGGTCGTGGGGGTACATGGCCCAGGTATGGTACAGGTCGTGGGGGTACATGGGCCAGGTATGGTACAGGTCGTGGGGGTACATGGGCCAGGTATGGTACAGGTATATAAACTAATCTTGTGAGTGGACTTTTAATTACAGAAATGGACTCGTAAACAAGCTTAGAGTCTCATAATAACCACGGCACGCACTCCCACACGCACCTCCCACCACGCACCTTACAACACACGCCCACACGCACCTCGCACCTTACAACACACGCCCACACGCACCTCACACCACGCACCTTACAACACACGCCCACACGCACCTCACACCACGCACCTTACAACACACGCCCACACGCACCTTACAACACACACCTTACAACACACTCCCACACGCACCTCCCACCACGCACGAGGAGAAAGAGGAGGAGGAGAATAAAGACGCAGGGGAGGAGGTAAAAAAGAAGTAGAAGAGGAGGAGGAGGAAGAGGTGGAGGAGGAGGAGGAACAGGAGGAGGAAGAGGAGGAGGGCCAGGTCACACCACCACGTCCTCTATATCTCTCCTCGGCTGCCTCCTGAAAACTCCCAAGTCTTCCCAACACTAAAAATACTAAATAAAGCTGAAATCTGAGAACGCTGTATTTATTTTCCTGGGGTGGGGGTGTGGGGAGGAGTGGGGTGGGTGGGAAAGGTTAGGTGGTGTGGGGGGGGGGGTTAGGGTGTGAGAGTTACTCAAAATAGGGATCATTGATTTTAGTTTATACGGTACCTATTCAGAATCAGAAGGAGGAGAGGTGGAAGGGGGGAGGTGGGTGGAAGGGGGGTGTTGGGTGGAAGGGGGGTGTTGGGTGGAAGGGGGGGTGTGTTGGGTGGAAGGGGGGGTGTGTTGGGTGGAAGGGTGGGGTGTTGGGTGACGGGTGGTGGTGGGTGGGTAACAAGTGGGTGGGCAGAAAGTGGGTGAGTAGCAGGAGGTGGGTGGGTGGGAGGAAAGGTAGTGTAGGACGGGTGGCAGGTAATAATGGGTGACAAGAAGTGGGCGGTAGATGGGTGGCAGGATAAAGCCCAGTATTGGTTATCGGGTGGGTGGGTGAGGTAAGGGACTCCTATATAGTAAAGAACCATACAAATACCTTAACTTAACTGCCTTATATAACACACCGCTGCCTTAACTCCCACTACTGCCCTAACACACTCCCTAACTCCCACTACTGCCCTAACACACTCTTTAACTCCCACTACTGCCCTAACACACTCCCTAACTCCCACTACTGCCCTAACACACTCCCTAACTCCCACTACTGCCCTAACACACTCCCTAACTCCCACTACTGCCCTAACACACTCCCTAACTCCCACTACTGCCACAGCCCTATTAAAGATACTGTATTACTTTATTCACATCACTGGTCACCTGAGACTAACTCATTAGACGGTAACACATAACTTCAGACAGGTAAAATGAATAAATGAATCAATAAATAAATAAATAAATAAAGCCAAATCAATAATAATAATAATAATAATAATAATAATAATAATAATAATAATAATTACCTTAACTTTCAATACATAGATCAACTCATTTACATATAACTAATACGACATGCGAGCACGTGACTGTATTCTTACTGACGTGTTGTTGTTTGTTGTTGTTGTTTACATACTCTCACGGCCGTCAATCGTAAACACTCAAGCTGGCGGCACTATTAACGGGCCAAAACTGCTCGACCCAATTTCCGTGTTTTTATAATCTCTAACGAGGAGCTGTGACCCCCCTCCCCTCCCCTCCCCTCCCCTCCCCTCCCCTTACCCGCCCACCATCGTCTCTTCCCCTCCCCACCACCTTCCCCTTCTTTCCTCAGCTACTCTCTTATCCTCATGTGTAACTCCTATCTTCCTTCTTATGTACTGTAGGTGTCTGGTTTATCGTATACAAGTCACTGTTTCTACACCCTTCCCGATATACCGATACGTCCATCACGGTAAATTAATCGGTGGTTAGATATATATACACAAAATATATATCCACCCACACAGCCCTCCACGTCTCATGAACATCAGTATGGCTCTCTCTCTCTCTCTCTGGCCTCCCCTTATCTATACACCCACCTAAAGGCTCCCCCACCAATATACCAAATCCCCCCCCACACTCTAAGCTCCCCCCCACCAATCTACCACACCCCACCTCCCCCCCACCATCAATATACAGTATACACGCGTGCTGAGCCTGCCCCCCCCCCCCCATCTAATTCTCCCGGATATACCCCCAAGTGGCAACCAAAGCACCGGGCGAGCTGTTTGTCTCTGTATTCTATTAGCTGAATGGTTTTCAAATACCTGCAATGGCGGATAAACTTCCCCAAGACTGTACTTTATGAACTAACAATCATAGGCTGTTGTACCTGCGATATACTGCGTGGGGGGGGGGGGGGGGAGGGGAGAGGGAAGGAAGAAAAGAGAGGGAATAAGGGAAGGTGAAGGAAGGAAAGAGGGAGAAAGAAGGAAGGAAAGGGGAAAAGAAGAAAGAAAAGACAGGGAAAGGGAGAGAGAAGGGAAGGGAAAGAGGGAGAAAGGTAATGAATGGGAAAGAGAAAAAGAAGGGGAAAGTGTGAGAGGGATGAAGAAAGAAAGAAAAGGAGAGAGAAAAGGGTGGGAAGGAAGGAAAAGAAAGGGGAGGTAAGGAAGGGAGGAGGAGGAGGTGGAGGAGGAGAGGAGAGGAGGAGGAGGAGAGAGAGAGAGAGAGAGAGAGAGAGAGAGAGAGAGAGAGAGAGAGAGAGCAAACAGGCCTCTGTAAATCCCCCTGATTGCAACTCGTTTTCGTAATCCTGGCCGGAAACAAATTAAATCCTATTCACGTTGAGGACAATGGCAGGGTGGGGGGGTAAAACAGACGGGGGGGGGGGGGGGGGCGGGGGATTTAACCCTACCTCTACCGTGATCTTCTCAGGTAGGGGTGTAAGACGCCTCGCTGATTCTCTTGTTGTTTTGGCTCTGATTTCCAGGTGTTTAAGAGTTAATCCCAATTTTACTTCGTCGCCTTTCCTAATCTAACTGATGGATGTTGTGTTTTTGAGGAGTTTGATATACCACACACACACACACTCAGACTCTTTCTGTCTTCGTTCCTCTCGCTCTTTCTCTGTCTCTAACTCTTGTTCTGTCTCTCTCTCTCTGTCTCTCTATCTCTTTCAAAGCCAGCACAAACAGCCAGACCGAATATACACAAACACCGCTTCACTATTAGTTACCACAAGTCACCACCAATCAAATCTCCTTCATACCAACACCCTCCACACACACACCATCATCACCAACCCTACAACACCATCACACACCATCCCCATACACCATCACCAACACTACCAGCCCCATATACCACCGCCACCATCCTCACACACTGCCACCACCACCACCATCATCATCACCACCACTACTACTACCACCTCCATCATCACCACCACCACTGCCAACACCATCATTACACTACCACCATCCCCACAAACCACCGGCACTAACACCACACATCAACGACACCCTCTCCTTCCCTCTGCCATAAACAGCGACATAACTCACAGGTGACGATTCAAAGGAGTTATTTCAGAGGGTTCCAGGGTGGCATGACACTGATTTTTAGCTCTCTCTCTCTCTCTCTCTCTCTCTCTCTCTCTCTCTCTCTATGAAGGTACAGAAACAGAAGTGGTTCAGGGTAGATCTATCTCTGAATAGCCTGACCTACATCCCTAAGTTAGATGACTGTGACCTCATTACCTTAACTCACCATATTCAAGTCACCATAGTCAAAGGATTTTAAGTCATATTCGAGGAGTTGTCATCATACTCAAGGGGGTAAGTCACTATACTCAGAGGGTTAAGTCACCATACTCAAGGGGTTAAGTCAACAAATTCAAGGGGGTTTAACTCACCACGCAAGGAATAAACTCACCATACTCAATAGAACTAACCCACCATACTCAAGGGCTTAACTCACCACACAAAGAATTAAGTCATCACACTCAAGGGCGGGTTTTAATCTTTCTCTGTACCGAACGAAATTAAATGAAATTCTTTAATAATGAGAGAAAGGAAGGATCTCGTATATCCCGTGAAAGAGGATCCTGTGGTTGGCGTCTGACTAAATATATTTCACCGAGAATCTAATCTTCTTACCAGACTTACGTACAGTGTGCAAGGGAACACATTATGCACGGGAGCCTCAGTATGTTGTGTGTGTGTGTGTGTGTGTGTGTGTGTGTGTGTGTTGGATCTTATTACACTGAAGGCAAGAAGAAAGGAGAGAAAATATTCATCAAGGCAAAAATAATTCACCCATTACAAAAGAACCGATACAAAATACTAAAAAAAAAAAAAAAAGACCTTGACACGATTTTTAATTACGAGTTACAATAAGGAGCTGTAACACTGTAATCTAAATGGTGTTACAGCAAGATTACAGAACAGGTACGGGAGATAAACGAAGAAAGACGAACAGGAGTGTGAAGAAGAAGAGAGAAAAAGGAAGGAAGGGAAATAGAAATGAAAGTAAAAACACACACAAAAAAACAGAATAATAAGACTAATATACAAGAAATATCAAAAAAAAGGAAAATAAGAATAAATATGATAGAATGAAGAAAGAAGAGAGGAGAGATAAGCCGCAATGATGGAAGGAGAGAGAAAGCATAATGAAGATAAAAGAGAGAAGAGAGAATGAAGAAAGGGGGAAGAAGAGAGAAGGAAGAATGAAGAAAAAAAAGGAGAGATGAAAGAAGGAATAAAGATAAAAGAGGAAGGAAGAATGAAGAAACCTTCCCTCACACACACACACACACACACACCTCCCACCTGTGTATAGTGAGTCTGGCAGGTGTGGCGAGCGCTGACGACCACAATAACCTATTAATAACAGCGCTGGAACATGAGCTGACACTGTCGGGTCCGGCTGACAGCACTGACAGTCATTTGTAATCGTTAGCCTTCGTCGTTAGCTTTTGCAGTCAGTCAGTTTGTTATCGTCAGGATTCGTGGATAGCTTTCCTCGTCAGCCCTTACCATCAGCCTTTAATGTCAGCCTTTATCGTCAGCCTTCGTTGTCAGTTCTTATAATCAGCCGTAATTATCAGCCCGGGTCGTCAGCTACACCGATTAATTACAATAGATAACCTGACGTCAGCTTCCATTACCATCAGCTAGTATTATCTATAACTGCTATATTTAGTGTGATATATTGTCAGCTCACAACACACAGCTGACGAGTGTCGTAACCTCACAACACACAGCTGACTAGTGTCGTAACCTCACAACACACAGCTAAATGATACCGTAAACTCACAACACACAGCTAAATGATGCCGCAACCTCACAACACACACAGCTAAATGATGCCGTAACCTCACAACACACACAGTTAAATGATGCCGTAACCTCACAACACACACAACTAAATGATGCCGTAACCTCACAACACACACAGCTAAATGATGCCGTAACCTCACAACACACACAGCTAAATGATGCCGTAAACTCACAACACACACAGCTAAATGATGCCGTAACCTCACAACACACACAGCTAAATGATGCCGTAACCTCACAACACACACAGCTAAATGATGCCGTAACCTCACAACACACAGCTGACTAGCGCCGTAACCTCACAACAAGCAGCTAAATGATGCCGTAACCTCACAACACACACAGCTAAATGATGTCGTAACCTCACAACACACACAGCTAAATGATGCCGTAACCTCACAACACACACAGCTAAATGATGCCGTAACCTCACAACACACACAGCTAAATGATGCCGTAACCTCACAACACACCTAATACTCCTTATATATGGTTGTGTCGTAATCTCACACCACTAAAACACGATGCTGGAGTCACTAAAATGATCCCCATTAGTTTTAACCCCTAACAGGTAATAAGTGAGAATATCTATAGCGTAACACCGTTCACCTGAGCGCTGCAACCTGAGCCCTAGAGCACAGATTTTATCAACACAGGTGATTGGCTGGCGGGATGAGGTGCGTTGGGTTAATCTAGATCTCTTCATTATTTAACTTTATTATTTTTTATTTCTGGAATGACGAGTAATATTCCAAATTAACTATTGATCTAGAGTGATATCCGAAGCCGGGTTAGTAAGAATCATCAGGTGAAAGATATTATTAACGTAGATATTTTAACTTAAAGTGAAAAAGAAAGAAAGGTTAAAAAATGATCAGTAACGCCCACGTGGAGTGACTAGATCAATGAGCTTCCTTTGATTTGACCCAATTGTAAGGTTACAGTGTACAGTGTATACCAATTGGTCGAGTCTCAGTGTCATTTTTATTCCATTTTGGGTATTTGTTGCTGTTATAGATTAAAGTAGGTTAATTATTATCTTTATTTACGAAAAATTTTTAACTTACGAATCATTTGAGAATTGGAGTCATGGAGCACAGGTATAAAGGGTAGAATTATTTAGAATTAGAGCACAGAGAGAAGGTTGCCTACTACAATCCTCACTCACACATACACACACACACACACACACACACACACACACACACACACACGTACGTTTTTCACTGAATTCCCTCAACTCTCGGCTTATTATCAACGGGAGTTAACATCAAAGGGCGGTTAAAAGCTCAAGCTAACCTCGGCGAAAACCTGACTGACTGACCGAGTAATTAACTAAGGGTAGGAATTAACACCAACACCAGTTTAAACCAGAATAATACCGACTTCATTATCTAACTCACTTACTAAGAGAAATAAAACATCAAACCCAACGAAAAAACAAAACACAATTTGACTAACTGACTGACGAAGTAATTTAACATAAAAGACGATAAGTATACTCAGTTTAACCCCGGCCAAGAAAAACCCAACTTGACTGGCTCAACTGACTGGCTCAACTGACAGGTCGGGGGAAATTTTACCCTCCACACAAGCCAAAAGAAGGAGAACTCCCCCCCCCCCTCCCTCGCCCCCGGATTATGCAACTAGTAATTGAAACATCAAACAAGGCCAGGTAGCGTCTGGCAGCGACAGCACTATTAAAGTTCATGTCTTTCCCTTAACTTACTGGTCATAGCCGGCGGGGGTAATGCTCCAGCACACACCGCCTACCTACTTACCTACCTACCTGACCTGCCTCCCTACCGACTTACCTACCTAACCTGCCTGCCTTCCTACCTACGAAACCTACCTACCTGACCTGCCTGCCTGCCTACCTAACCGGCCTACATTTTACCTACCTTCCTTCCTTCACCGCCCGCCTACCTACCTACCTATCTTCCTACCTTCACCGCCCACCAGGATAAGGGGATGAAAAACTAAATTAAAGAGGCAGAAACGGAGCCCCTTTCTAGAACTTATTTACGAGAGATTACAAAATAAAAATCGTCTTGTTACGTAAGAATAAATCCCCTGAGGTAGAAACGGCGCCCCTTTCTAGTTATCATACAGAGACGACACACTTTTCTGGATCTTCTCTGAAAAGGGCCGACGTTAAGAATTTTTTTTTAATGTCCTTTTCTATTACACATTTACAAGTGGTTAAGTAAAAGTAAACTTCCTGGAGTAGAATGAACGCCTCTTTCTATATTTAAACTTCACAGGGAATAGAATGGACGCCCCTTTCTATATCATAAAGACTTAAGACCAACCCAAGACCCCGACCAAGACAGGGAGACGAAAATAGGCACCTCGTATAGATCTAACTCCCCTTTCATGATCCAACGTGTAAGAGAAGAGGCAGCAGAACCCACTCACACCCCAACCAGAGGGAAGAGCAGGTCGGGGTACTACACTCCCCCATCCTCTACACAAGGACAGCTGCAGGAGTGAACACCAGATATTCCCTCTATTTTTTTTTCATATGACATTTAACTGAAGTGAAAAATGAATGCATCTTTCACCATACACTTATACTTCACAAATGAATAAATGAAAACAAAAATGAAGGTTAGCTTTTTATCCATACAGCACTTTATAATAATTACAAATGAATGCTTCTCCTCTCACACATTTCACAGGTGGAGGAATCAGGATGAACTTCACTTACTGAACGTTCAACTGAGAGAAAAATCTTCAACAAGCGAACGAAACGGAACGATAACCCCCCCTCCCCCTGCCCCCCCTCCCCCACACACACACTTCCATCTAATCATATTCAGCAAATCTCTGATAGGAAGACCAACTTTATACCTGTACTCTTTAATCTCTCGAGGCTTGAGGGAAGGGAGGAGGGAAGGGAGGGAAGGGGGGGGGAGAGGAGGAGGACGAGTCGGGATGGTTGGGGGTGGTAGAGGGAGTAAAAGGTTCGGGGTGACCTGGAACGAGGGAGGAAGGGAGGAAAGGAGAAAGGGAGGGAGGGAGGGAGGGAGGGAGGGAGGGTAATTCACCCGTATCTGCCACACACAAAGCCACTTTAATGAAGAGTCGCACGGTCGAGGGAGGAGGAGGAGGAGGGTGGCGATAGGAGGAGGGTGGAAGGAAGAGGGAGGAGGGTAGAGGGAGAAGAGTGGGGGGGAGGGGGGGGGGAGAGGTTCGAGGAAAGAAGGGGAGAAGAACATGGAGGATGGAGGAACGTATTGTGGAAGGATGCCTTTAGGTCGAAGAGTGTAAGGTAGAGGAAGGAGTAGGATGGAGGAAGAGGATGGATAGGAGTAAAGACGGGCAAGAGAAGAGAATTTTGGGAGGAGAGGAAGAGGAAGAAGAGGAAAATGGGGAAGAGGAAGAAGGAGAAGGGAAGCAGGGAGAGAGAAGGAGGGCTCAGGGGGATGTAGAGAGGAGGATCGAATGAGGAAGAGGGAGGTGTAGGGAGGACGACAGAGAGAGGAGGAGGAGGAAAGAAACGAGGATGGAAAAGGGGGAAGGAGGACAATTGGGAGAATGTGAGAGAGAGGAAAAGCAGAAGGAAAGTGTATGAGGATGGAGGATAGAAAGGAGGAGGAATTGAAGGAGGAGGAGGAGGAGGGCAACACGTAAGAGTCGCCAATATGTACAGTGTTTCACCCGACTCAAAACACCGGGGGCCTATATTGATCGGCCGAGTAGGTGCCTGTCTGTGTGTGTGTATACCTGTTGCGCCTGATGACGGCCGGGGGGGAGGGGGGGGGGAGAGAGGGAAGGAAGGAGGGAGGGATGGAAGGAGGGAGAGAGGGAGGGTCGTGCTAGAACATCAAGGAGAGACGGGGCGAGGGAGAGAGGGTGGGTAAGTTAGGGAGGGAGGGAGGGAGGGAGGGAGGGAGAAGGAGGGTGAATATGGGAAAGAGGAGGGATGGAGGGAGACGTTCATACATCAAGGGTAACAGGAAAATTGACCTCTGGAACACACACACACACATTCACCCTATTGGTGTGACATGGTTACTCCACCAATCTAGGGGGAGGGATGGAGGGATGGGGAGGGATAGGGGGAAGGAGGATAGAGGGAGGGATGGAGGGGCAGTGATGAAGACTAAGGGTTAGGTGTTAATGGTGATGAACCAGAGTTAACACCTCAAGGACGGGAGAGTAGTAGCAGTGAGGATAAATGAAGGAAATGGGGAGAAAAATGATGACAGAAGAAAAAGATGGAAAAGCACGATCCCCATTCCATCCCCATCCCATTCATTATCATCCCCTCTCTCTCCTACCTACCCTTCCCTCATTCCCTCCTCTCTCCCATCAAATTCTTCCCCACCATCCATCTAATTCCACACCATCCCTCTTAACTCCCTACCCCTCCCCCCATCCCAGGAGAGGAGGAGGGGAGAGGGCGGAGCAGAGGGAGGGAGGGGCGGAGAAGAAAGAAGGGGGAAGGGAGACGGGGGGGGGGGAGGGGAGACGGGAGGGGAGGAGACGGGGGGAGGAGGGGTACAAGAAAGCTATTGTGGGCGGATAAAATCGATAGTCAACCCCATATTTACAATCATCACCCGCTAAGGACGTGCGCGTATTGACGGTTAACAGGTGTTGGCGGGGAGAGCGGGGCGGGGAGGGCGGAGCGGGGAGAAGGTGAGGCGGGTTGGAGAGAAGGTTAGCGGGGCGGGGAGAAGGTTAGCGGGGCGGGAGAGGGTTAGCAGGGCGGGGAGAGGGTTAGCGGGGCGGGGAAGGAATGAGAGGGTAAGTGGGGGTAGGCGAGAAGGGGCAGGGGGAGGCGAGAAGGGGCAGGGGGAGGCGAGGAGGAGCAGGGAGAGGCGAGGAAGGGCAGAAAGAGGCGAGGAAGGGCAGAGAGGCGAAGAAGGGCAGGAAGAGGCGAAGAAGGGCAGGAAGAGGCGAGGAGGGGCAGGGAGAGACGAGGAGGGGCAGGGAGAGACGAGGACAGTTTGTGAAGGTGAGGGGCGGGAGTATAAGGGGGGGATGATGGGGGGGGGAGGAATTACTGTGGGAGGGGAGGAAATAGGGAGGATAAGGGAGAAGGAAGAGGAGATGAAAAGGAAGAATAATGACGGAATAGGAGGAGGAGGGGGAGGAGGAGCATGACGGAGATTGAGGGAATGGGGGAGAAGGAAGAGAAGGAAGGAAAATGAAAGAGGAAAGAGAATGAATAGGAGAAGAACGACAGAGAATGAAGGAATGGGAGGAAATGGAAGAGAAGAATGGACACTGAAGAAAGAGAAGGAGGAGGAGGTGGCTTAAAAAAAATTCTGATGAATGAAAATCTAGGCGGAAAAAAATAAGAATCTAACCTTCAATTTTCTTTCATATACACGAGTTCCATTTTCTCTCATCACCCAATACTCAATTGTCTTTCATATAAACACCTTCCGTTTTCTTTGACAAATATACAAAAAAAATAATCAATAAAATGAAAACAATATAATCCAAAACAAAATCACATCAAACCATCAATTTCCATAAAAAAACAAAACGGGAAAATAATAATATTCACCAACAAGACGACACCCGGGTGGTCTTTGTTGACAGATATTAAGCTCAAGAAGAGATCAGAGAAATGTCGTGTTTACTTATTACAAAAAAAAATATCAATAGCCGAATACTTTTCAATCACACTTTCCATTTTCTTTTGTGTCTTTTACATCTTCTATAAAAGAAAACGTCAATCAGAGGTGAGGGTTGAGTACTACTATAACCTAACCCCTTGAAGGTGTAGTGGTCAGGTATACTGTAGTGGACGTCTCAATAAGGTGAGGTAGGGGGAGGGGAAGGGGGAGGGGAGGGGGGTTTACATTATTATCATGATGCAGGTGAGTGAGTGATGTACACACAGTCTTGGGCAAGGTGAGGGCGGGTCGCCATAATCACCACCGAGGCAATTATTAGCAATTTGTGGTAATGGATTAGACTCATTTTTTTGGGTATAATTTCCGTAATTAATGATGGCAATAATTGAAGCCTGGGGATCGTAACAATTATAAGGAGGGAGTTTAGTGCCGCGGGACATGCAGGGGTCAGGTGCCAATTGCTATACCTCTGACAACTGTAGGTCGTATGGCAACAAGGATTAGACAACGGTACTGGTAACTACGACACTATGGCAACTGAGGTCACACAACAGCACTGGTAACTATGGCACTTATGGCAACTGAGGTCACACAACAGCACTGGTAACTATGGCACTTATGGCAACTGAGGTCACACAACAACACTGGTAACTACGACACTCATGGCACAGGAGTCAAAAACCACTCTAGTGTCCTCCTCAACCACGGCACTGAGGACAGGACAGTAAGAGGCACTGCAGCGGATAAGAGCAACAACAACCACGTAAAGTATAGCACAAGAGGAACCAACAGGTGATAAACAGAAGCGGAATCAATAACATTACCGCTACCAGAAACAACAGTGTCGTTCTTAACTACGCCACCACCCGTCTCCTGACAATAACAACTTCAATAACAATAATAACTCAAAAAATAACAATAACATTAATAACTCAAACTACACCACTAGTAACAACATCAATAACAACAACAAAAACAAAAACATTATATAGGTATATAGCAAACAGCAAACATAGACAAATTACAAGTACAAACAACTCCCAAACAGACGCGCAAACACAGACACGCAAATACAGACACGCAAACACACTAAAGTACGTAGACACAGACACATACAGACACACCAAACGCAAACAGACACACAAATGCAAAAACACACACACACACACACACACACAAAACCACACAGACACAGCTTAAAGTGTTCTGCTGACACTCCACACACACACACGAGAGAGAGTACCACGGGTGCTCTTGGGTACCTCAAAAGACTCTTCGTCCATTCATTTTTACCACTTGGGACAGGAATGAAAGAGCGCAGGTTAGGGAAGAGTAGGAATGATACTCTAAGGATGGAAGAGCGATTTGGGTATAAAAGCGCAGTTTAGGGATGAAAAAGTACGTAATTTAGGGATGGGAGCGCATTTTTAAGGAACGAAAAAGAACGCATAAAATCTATGGATGAAAGAGCGCAATTTAGGAACGAGAGCGCAATTTGTGGATGAAAGGGCGCAATTTAAGGATGGTCGAGTTTCTGGTTTACATCGATGTCATTTTCGACGTCGTCTCTCGTCAACAGTTGAGGAAGCAAAACATTTTATGGACGAGAGAGAGAGAGAGAGAGAGAGAGAGAGAGAGAGAGAGAGAGAGAGAGAGAGAGAGAGCATTCCGACGCCGCCACTCCATCTTCCTTCCTTCCTTCCTCCCCCCTCCTATTCTCTTCCCCCCTCCTCCTCCTCCTCTCTTCCCATCTTCCATCCTCTTCCTATTCCTCCTTCTCAAGAGACTAGAAGTCAAAGTGCAATTATTCCGAAGCTTCCTCACCGTTCTGATGTTCCTTCCTCCTCTCTTCCTATCTTCCGTTAACCTCCTCGTTTTTCTCCTCTCGACCTATCTTACCTTCCTCTTTCTATCTTCCCTCCTCCTCCTCCTCCTCTCCACCTCTTCTTCCTATTTTCCCTGCACCTCCTCTTCCTCCTCTCTTCCTTCCCCCTCCACCTCTTCTTATCTTCCCTCCTCCACCTCTTCCCAGTTTCCCTGCAACTTCTCCTCTTCCTATCTCCCCCCCCCCTACCTCTTCTTCCTATCTTCCCTCCTCCTCCTCTTCCTATCTCCCCTCCTTCCCCTTCCTCCTCTTCCTCCACTTTTTAGGTGAAATTCCTGGCGTGGAAATCTGTGTTGTGGAGATGACGTCTGGTGCAGGCATTCTACCACCTCCTGTTGACGGCCGACTGACAAGGAGAGGAGTGAGGGAGGGAGAGAGGGTGAGGGAGAGTGAGTGAGGGAGAGGGAGGGAGTGAGGGTGAGTGAGGGAGATGGAGTGAGGGTGAGTGAGGGAGATGGAGTGAGGGTGAGTGAGTGAGGGAGAGGGAGTGAGGGAGAGTGAGTGAGTGAAGGAGAGTGAGTGAGGGAGTGAGAGAGGGTGAGAGAAGGAGGGCGGGGAGTGAGGGAGAGGGAGAAGGAGTGAGGGTGAAGGAGGGAGAGTGAGTGAGGGAGGGAGAGTTAATATATGAGCTAAGAAGAGTTACGAATGAAGGAGAGTGAGGGAGAGGGAGGAACAGTGAGGGAGACATAGTAAAAAAATAAGGGAGAGTAAGGGAGAATGAGGGGGAGTTTAAAGAGAAGCAAGAGAGAGGCAGGGAGAGAAGGGAGGTTAATGGACGAGTTAAATAGTAGGGAGAATGAGAGAGAGAGAGAGAGAGCAAGGGAGAAGATATGAGATTAATGGGAGAACCATGAGAGTAAGGGGGGCTTAAGTGCCCTTAAGTGAGAGGCAAGCAAACTCAGGGAGAGGAAGGGAGAGTTAGGGAGGGCGCCACGACTCAGGGCTATACCAATTGGTGTTTTGTTGGAGAGAGAGAGAGAGAGAGAGAGAGAGAGAGAGAGAGAGAGAGAGAGAGAGAGAGGATGATGATGATGATGATGATGACGATGATGATGAACTAGTTTGGTGAGGGTGAGGTGGCAATTGTCAAGTTTGGAGAGGAACAGGGAGAGTAAAATTTGGCGAGGACGGAGGAATGTTAAGTTAGGCGAGTAAAGTGGGAGTAAAGTCTGGCGAGTGATGCGGGAGTAAAGTCTGGCGAGTGAAGCGGGAGTAAAGTCTGGCGAGTGATGCGGGAGTAAAGTCTGGCGAGGTTGGGAGCGAGTGAGCGGTCAAACCCCTAGTCTCCGGGGACGTGTGTGTTTGTGTGTGTGTCATAAACTACGATTAGAGTGTCTGTCTGTCAGCTCAGACCATCCCTGACTGTGGGGGTGATGGAGAGGGGGGGGGGCCGGGGGGCAGGAGGAGGGGGGGCGGGAGGAGGAGGGGGGGGGGCAGGTGGTGGTAATGGTGTTGAGAGAGAGAGAGAGAGAGACTACTTTCATTCACCAAACACCTTCTCCCCCTCCCCTCTTTTCCTTCCAATCCCAATCACTCCCCCCCCCCCACAAGATCAACATGGGGTAGTAGTGTCACCATCAGCGTCCCCCCTTCGGTACCTCAACCTACACAGTTATTATTCCGGCAGTAGGATCGTCTGGCTAGCTAGCTGGCCGTCTGACAAGGGTGGCTAGCTGACATGGCTGGCTGGCTGGCTGACATGGCTGGCTGGATGGCTGGGTATTTGACATTGTGGTCTCGCGTGTTTGAGCTCGTTACCTGGTGGTGGTGGTTAGGAGGGAGGGGGTAGTTTACGGTCGTTAGGTGATTAACAAACCTGCCAACACCATTCCCATGATCACCTTAGCCATTAACTACAACAACTGGCTGTCAGCGCTCCATTGTACACCAGACAGTGGACTAACTCTCTGGCTGTCGGTGTCCCAATGTAAATTAGTGCCTGTGGATTAGATAGCTGCTCGTGTCCCAATGTCCACTACGGTTGTGTCCCAAAGTCTCCAAGGATGTGGACCAAACAGACGCCAGTGAGCCCGGCTGGTCCAAATAACGGGTACAAATATCACACAATTTCGGGTGACGTCCTTACCAACGAGGTAGTTCAAAACCTTAACTGGCTGTTAGAGTTTTGAGTGAGTTGGAGTACCACGTAGGTGAAATCTGTGTTTGTTTTTTTCACAGCTTAATGTTATTTCCCCCCCCCCCCCCATCTCACGCCCTGCCCTCTCCCCCATCTCACTCCTTACCTCCCCTCCCCATCACACTCCCCACCTCCCCTCCCCATCACACTCATTACCCCCCATCACACTCCCCACCTCCCCTCCCCATCACACTCCCTACACCCCTACCCCCATCTCACCCCCCACCTCCCCTCCCCATCACACTCCCCACCTCCCCTCCCCATCACACTCCCTACCTCCCCTCCCCATCACACTCATTACCCTCCATCACACTCCCCACCTCCCCTCCCCATCACACCCCCCACCTCCCCTCCCCATCACACTCCCTACACCCCTATCCCCATCTCACCCCCACCATGAGAAAGAGATAACCAGAAGTATAATAACAAAACAAAGGAAGACAAGAAAAAAAATAAAGAAAATTTATTACAAAGACAAATGATGGTGGTGATAGCAATTAGCTTAATACACACACAAAAAATATCTCAGGCAGCAATTAGTCCGCCACAAAAACAAAAGACGGCAGGAAAAGTAATTATTTTAATGTAATGGAGAAAAACAACTCAAGGTGGGAAAGGTTGGTTCTCCAGGTAGCATCAGCAGATACAGGTAAGATGACAGGTAAATAGAGAGTTAATTGTGATACCTGGATTAACCATATAATAAAACACCTTTACATAACAATCATAGACTAAATGCATCTTTATCCCCTCGTAAATAAACCTTATTAATGACAGACAGACAGACAGACAGAGTGGGTTACTCCACCACTTTGGCTGACAAACCATTACCGAGTGTACTGTGTAAGGAAAGACTCGTTTACAACAAGAAATGAACCCAATCCTCTACGCTGGCTGGGATTCGAGCCCTGGTTCATTCGCTTAAGAGATGAATCCCACAGACACTACGGAAGAACTGAAGGAGAATATGAAATAAATAAAATAATAAATAAATATTCAAAGAAATAAGAAATAATCAAAGATATAATAAAATATGAAATAAATAATAAAACAAAAAATAAAAAAAAAATAAAAAAAAAATAATAAAAATATAAATAAGTATTAATTACGAAATAAATTATAAAATACGAACTAAATAAAATATAAATTACAGAGACAAATAAATCAAATAAAAGTAAAACCCACGTCAGACAGAATACACTTAGCCAATACATCAATTTGAGGATATTTAACCGTGAATGAATAAACTTGAATGCCAACACACGAGGCTCAATACAGCATCACATAAATTGAGGAAAATTAATAATGAAAATAATGAAAAATAACCCACGAGAAATCATTAATTAAAAAAAATGTCACTGAAGAATTATCGTAACTGACACAGCTTGATCCTCCCGTTCAACTCACCATCACAAACCTGGAATATAAACCTGGAATATAAACCTGGAATACAAACCTGGAATATAAACCTGGAATACAAACCTGGAATACAAACCTGGAATATAAACCTGGAATATAAACCTGGAATACAAACCTGGAATACAAGCCTGGAATATATGCCTGGAATACAAACCTGGAATATAAACCTGGAATACAAACCTGGAATACAAGCCTGGAATATATGCCTGGAATACAAACCTGGAATATAAACCTGGAATACAAACCTGGAATACAAACCTGGAATACAAGCCTGGAATACAAACCTGGAATACAAGCCTGGAATATAAACCTGGAAAACAAACCTGGAATACAAACCTGGAATATAAACCTGGAATACAAACCTGGAATATAAACCTGGAATATAAACCTGGAATACAAACCTGGAATACAAGCCTGGAATATAAACCTGGAATACAAACCGACAATAAAAAACCAATCAGATCACCTGTTTATTAAGCTTCCATCCACCAGCTTAGTTGACCTGATGATTAAACACCATAACGCCACCTGCAGGTTTGGTTAGGTTAGGCCAGGTCAAATCACCTTTACGATACAGTCACTACTTACAATTTATACTTCAATATTAAGTCTGTACTACTATTTCATAAACAAACTTCCTGAAATGTATTAAAAACACTACAATTATGATACAGTCACCACATGGAAATTACTGTACCTGTACTTAACACCTGAATCTGAATCGGTACAGAAGTTTCAAATACAAATGTCTAAATCACATATTGAATCGAGTTTTTATTTATTTTAACCATAAGAAAAAAAAATGGATATGACTAATTCCCCCCCCCCCCCCTCCAGCCAGTGCCCCCTAGTCGACCATTTTTGACTTACCCCCAAAAACCATTTACTGAGGCATTATTATCATCGTCTTATCGTTGAAGTTGACTCAAGTTTGATGACAAAAATCTTGAGGAGTTTCTGTGTAATGAGCGGCAAGGTGAAGGAGAGAGAGAGAGAGAGAGAGAGAGAGAGAGAGAGAGAGAGAGAGAGAGAGAGAAAATTAAATAAATCTTGACCATATGATATCAAAAACATACAATGGTGTGTGTGTGTGTGTGTATGTGAACGGGACAATTTATTTCATTCCTAAAGCTGAGACCAATAATTTAATCTAGGGACAAATGTATTCAATCTATTTTAAGCCTGACATCAATTTAATCCATCTTCATTCTGCTCAGGATCAATTTAATCCATCTCTATTATGCCCGAGATCAATTTAATCCGTCTATATTACGCCTGAGATCAATTTAATCCACCCCTATTATGCCCGAGATCAATTTAATCCATCTATATTACGCCTGAGATCAATTTAATCCACCCCTATTATGCCCAAGATCAATTTAATCCATAGCTACTGTACTGAGAGAACTGATCAATCTATTTCTTTCACAGCCAGAGATTAAATTTATTCCACCCCTTGTAAGCCAAAAGACCGGGCCACTTTATTCCATTTCTTCTAAGTCGAGAGGACATGAAAATTATCCTAATAGCGTAATAAAAGAGGAATGCTCTCGTCCCGCTTACTTACAAGAGGGGTGGAGGGGTAGGGGATGGAGGAAGGAGGGGTAGGGGATGGAGGAAGGAGGGGTGGTGGAGGGAGGAAGGAGGGGATGGTGGTTGAAGGAAGGAGGGGATGGTGGTTGAAGGAAGGAGGGGGTGGTGGAGGGAGGAAGGAGGGGGTGGTGGTTGGAGGAAGGAGAGGGTGGTGGTTGGAGGAAGGAGGGGGTGGTGGAGGGAGGAAAGAGGGAAGGAGGAGGAGGCGGTGGACGCAAGGGTTGGAGGGACAGACGAAGAAGAAGACGAAGAAGAAGAAGAAGAAATGATGGAGGAGGAGCCAATTACCCACAGGTAGAGCCAGGCAGGTGATATAAATTAGGTAAGAGAGTGGGAATTTACCTGTACTATCCCAGGTGTTACTAGGGCAACCACTACCCCCCTCTCCTCTGTCTCTTCTTCTTTTTCTTCCTCCTCCATATGCCTTAATTCTCCTCCTGACTCCCCCTTTCCCTCCCCTCCTCCTGACTCCCCCCTTTCCCTCCCTCCCTCACCCCTCCCCTCACTAACCGAGGCACGATGAGTGAGAATCATGGGTGACCTCCCACTCTTTTCTTCCCTCTCCCCTCCTCTTTACCTCCCTCTCACATTCCCTCTCCCCCATCTACCCTCCTCCTCATCCTACCCCACTCTCTCCATCCCTCTCCTCCAGGAACACCACCCACCCACCCACTCACTGTCCTCTAAATATGGGTGGTTACAGCATGACCCCTTGAGGAACAACCTCCACCTCCACTAAAAGCCTTTAATCCCCTGTACTGTACGTAGCTCCTCTTCTTCCCACTCCCTCCTTTCTTCCCTCCTTCCACTCCGTCCGTTCCCCACAAAGGACTAATTATCCCCCATTTAGCTACTTATCGTTACTTATAAAATTATGTGTATTCTAAACGCCACACGAGACTCGGTTACATGACTATGCACCAAAAGGAAAAAAAAATATTTACCTTACATCTACAACTGAAATCTTCTTCCCTGCCCTGTCCATCATAACCTCATCAACAACATTACAACCAAGAATCCATCATAGTACAACAAAAACACCAAAAAACAACAACAATAAAAAACCGCCCCCTTTTTTCCCCCAGGGAGGTGAACGATACAAGTCAATTATATCTGACTGACCCAACAACAATTGCCACAGGTCGAACTTGTAAACTCAACAACCCATTCTCCCCCCCCCCCCTCCTTTCCCCCTTCCCCACACACACAAAACACCAAAAATAACGGCGTGGCAACTGTGGGGGGGGGGGGGGGGGGGAGGTGAGAGGGGGGGGCGGCGGCTAGAGCAGTTCCACCAACCGCTTTTCATTGAGAATTAAAATGGAACGCTTGTGTGTTCATTTTTTCACTAATATCGTCATTTTCGCTGTAAAAAGTCGAGTTATTGGTTACCCTCATTAACTGCCAATTGATATAAACTAATTACTTGTCGATGTTTGGTTTTAGGATTTATTTCTTTATATTTTCCTTCTTTTTTTTCCTATTGACTGTATACTGCATTGGTGATGCTGTAATGTAGGGGTTAATAGACTACTGTATTTGCTGTATTGTTTTATTGTCTATTGTATTCGTTGTATTGGTGATGAACTATAGGTTTTAATAGATTACTGTATTTGTTGTATAAATGTATTACTGACTATACTGTATTAATGTAGAGGTAATGTATATTGTGTTTAATCCCTTACTGTATTCATTGTATTATTTTACCAACTACTAAACTGTAGATGCACATTTTATTCACTACAATACTCTTTAATACAATATACTGTCGTCTACTGTATCTATCATAAGAAATGTTTTGTTACCTATTGTATTTTACTCTTTTAATTCCTGTATCCTAAATAAAATAATACAATACAGACTACTGTATTCGTTACGACGATTTAATACATAATTTAATGACTATTGTATTGTATTTATATATCATTATCTAATACATTACCGACTACTGTATTTGTTATTACGATTTAATACATGACTTATCACCTATTGTATTGTATTTATGTACCTTTAATTAATACATTACCGACTACTGTATTTGTTATTACGATTTAATACATGACTTATCACGCAATATAATGGAGCTTGTATATGACTATTGGACTTATTTGTGCATTTGAGTCCTGTTGGCATTAGACTTTCAATGCATCCAAGTCCTAAACCACGATTCATAAGACCCAAGTATACTGATCTCTCTCTCAACACACACACACACACACGCCACCTAGCAATCTGTCACCGCGGAAAATAACACTGAAATTAATTACCGGTGAAAATAACATACAAAATATATTAGACCCACAGCAGAAAATACTCCCCCCCCCCCACCAATAATCACCCCTCACCCCTTAGAATAAATAGTCATCCCCCCTCCCCCCCCCCCCTGACAAAATTTATTCCACAGCGATATATTGTGTTCCTATAAACTGAAATATTTTATATATGAAAAATAATAAAGCAATTAGCAGGGGAAGTTAGCTAATGAAAATATAGCCTTAACATAAAAAAAAATATATAGCTATCTATCTATTAATCTATATTCAACAGCGATATATTGTGTTTCTATAATACTGAAATATATATATTTTTTATCTAAGGAAAATAATAGAACAATTAACGAGGAAAATGAACATAAGAAAATATTTACTTACTAAAAAAAATATATATGTCAGTGTCTGTATGTCTGTTTATCTTAAAAAAAGTCTATCTATCTATCTATCTATCTTTCTATCAATCTCTTTTGGATACAGGGGTTGATCAAGGGGTACAGAAACCTCAAAAGAAAGCAGGGAAGGGAGAGATAATAGGAAGACTAGTGATAAACAAACGTAGAGTGAGGGAAGAACGCAGAGAGGGTATACACACACACACACACACACAGTCTTGTACAGTAAACATACCAGTGTAGTGAATCGATAACATGTACAATAATTCACAACTCTGACATTAATTACCGGTGTATATATACTTCAATACAACAACAACAACAACAGCAAAAACAATGAATACAACAAAAACAAATAAAATAACAACAACAACAAGTAATATTCGTAGGACTCGCAACAAAACAAACTTCCTTGAAATAAACATGTAAAAAAAAACTTAAAACACGATAAATAAATAAATAAATAAATAAAATAAATCGTCAAGTTAGCAGTGAGGTCAGACCGTCTTGAAGAGGGTGAAGGTCCCACTATGCATGGTCCCCTCCCACTCATGGTCACCCCCCTCATGGTCTCCCTCCCACTCATGGTCACCCTTCTCATGGTCTCCCTCCCACTCATGGTCACCCCCCTCATGGTCTCCCTCCCACTCATGGTCACCCCCCTCATGGTCTCCCTCCCACTCATGGTCACCCTTCTCATGATCTCCCTCCCACTCATGGTCACCCCCCTCATGGTCTCCCTCCCCCTCATAGTCTCCCT
Source organism: Homarus gammarus (assembly GCA_958450375.1). Lineage (NCBI taxonomy): Eukaryota > Metazoa > Arthropoda > Malacostraca > Decapoda > Nephropidae > Homarus > Homarus gammarus. The sequence continues at coordinate 309,934 of CAUDMG010002821.1, read as the reverse complement.
CCTCCCCCCCATGGTCCCCCTCCTCCCCCTCATGGTCCCCCTCCTCCCCCTCATGGTCCCCCTCCTCCCCCCATGGTCCCCCTCCTCCCCCTCATGGTCCCCCTCCTCCCCCTCATGGTCCCCCTCCTCCCCCTCATGGTCCCCCTCATGGTCCCCCTCCTCCCCCTCATGGTCCCCCTCCTCTCCCTCATGGTCCCCCTCCTCCCCCTCATGGTCCCCCTCCTCCCCCCATGGTCCCCCTCCTCCCTCTCATGGTCCCCCTCCTCCCTCTCATGGTCCCCCTCCTCCTCCTCATGGTCCCTCTCCCCAACATGTATAATATAGACATTGCAGGTATACATAGAGACCGTAATGGTATATAACACAGTACGTAGACAATGCGGGTATACAAACAATGGTAAACAGTAAGGCAAGTCGACCGAGGATAATCAACAAAGCCATCCGATGGCTACGTCCAGTCAGCTGCTTTGGTCTAATTAGTTCCCTCTGTAAAGTGCCAAGAACACAAGGTTTTACCATAAAATGTCCCTGTAACTAAATGTTGTCTCAGCACACCTCCCAGTGGGAACACCTAACCTAACTTGATCTAACCTAACCAAATCCAACCTAACCTAATCTAACTTAACCTAACAAAACAAATTTGACCTAACCCTAGTCAAGCCATCCCAGCCTAACCCAATCTAACCTAACTTAACCTATCCTCCGGTTAAAACTTCAAACAATAACATTTTGAATACTTATTACACTTTGGTTCTTCTGCTGCGCCTCCCACAGAAACCCATCAAGGTGCACGAGATGTCGCAGCTGTTGACTAGAATACTTTCCGTGATGTGAAATTTCTGTTCTTCCGTTTGCGACACCCACAGAGAGCGAGAGAGTCAAGTTGGGGAAGGTGGCCACTTATTACAGAGTCCCCAGGTGTCTTCTAATTTCTCTGTTGTTCTGTGGCATATCAGAAAAAGTACACGCGAGAGAGAGAGAGAGAGAGAGAGAGAGAGAGAGAGAGAGAGAGAGAAGAATACAGTATATACGTAGCATCAACTCTCTGTGACCTTCTGCTTATGTCACAAACCAGTAAAAAGATTACTTTAAGAGACCGTTCTGTTGTTCTGTTGGGAGGTCTGGCAGTAGTTCCTTCCAGCCGGGTTATTGTTGCGAGCTTTCTCTTGAGTCTAGGTTCCTGTCGCAGCTTCTACAGGAATATGCCAGATGGCTCTTTGTCGGATGAAGGGCCCCGAGGCGTCCCGAGCCATTGTTGTCGAGGGGGAGCAGCCCAACTGGTCTTCAATATTTTGATAAGGGCGACTCACCATTACACACGACGACCTCCAGGCCTGCTGTCTCGTTACTGCTTCTGCTACTGTTATTGCTGTTGCTGCTGTTACATATTCCTGATGCTGTTACATACTCTTGATGCTGTTACATACTCTTGATGCTGTTACATATTCTTGATACTGTTACATATTCTTGAAGCGGTAACAGATTCCTAATGTTGTTACAGTTTATTGATGCTGCCACAGACATGAACTCAAAACTCTGTATTTTATATAATACTAATTCTATACCAGTTAAGCTTCATTAAAATTGTCTACCAAAACTAGAATTACCTTGCCCACATATTTTCGACCTTTGACCTTTCAGTGACCTTTAATTCTTGCTTTAAAATTACTTGTAGATGGTGTTCCATACATCATATTAGTGAGGTATTTTAGCCCAAATTACCTGAGATACGATATAGGTAGCCTTTGTGGATAATAATAATAATAATAATAATAATAATAATAATAATAATAATAATAATACGAACGAAGAAGTTGAAACATTAAAAAAATATATATTACGGAGTGGAAAAACACGCACATATATCACAAACAATAAAAAAAAACACAAACACGCCACAGAAGAAAAACACCCACAAAAACACCACTAGAAAAGAAAAAAACAAATCACGCCACAGACAATAAAACTAAAAATCACACACAAACACACTAAAGACAACAAACCCACCAAAAACACAAACAGGCACACCACAAACATAAAAAAACACGCACAAACAAGAGTGGGACAAGTTCCAACACGTTTAAACTCCGCTCAGTCGTCCAGCTTATTGGAGAAAAAATCTTTAATGTGTTTTTGGTCATTTAAATGGTCAATATGATCGGAAGTTTTCTGGGGGGGCGGGTGTAAGATGTCGGACACCTTGGTGCTTCAAACTCTTATACTGGCGATATAGGAGGGAGATCTGCTATAGGAATTTAACGATATAGGATGGAACACTTGATATAGGAATTTAACGGTATAAGAGGGACCACCTTGCTACAAGACTCTAACGATATAGAAGGGTTACTTAATAGAGGAGGGAACACTTGATATAGGAAATTAACGATATAGTAAAGTGATTTGATATAGGAATGGGGTAAAATATTAACTGTATAAAGGGAACACTATATGAGAATAAACCCTTGAGTGTATATACAACATTAACAAGGCATTCCTGTAAGATTATGGAAGCACTCAGAAGGAAATGTATATTGACCTTATCATATACACTCATATACACAAAATAATGTATGAAGTTTGTATAACACATGTATTGAATGACGCAGTATATATATATATATATATATATATATATATATATATATATATATATATATATATATATATATATATATATACACGTAAATCACTGTGGGTGCGCGTTATCCAATGCTCTGTTAATTCATATGAGAGATAATATGCTTTGTATTGACCGGGATAATGCCTCCTCAATATTCCCTTGTAATTCAATTGTCAGTAGGAACATTATAGAATCCAGTCTCATTAAACATACCGAATCTGTCAACATGAATTTGAGTAATGGTATGTACAAACTGGATAATTTTGTGATTAAGAATATTTGTAAACAGGTGAGAAAGTTGGGTCATCTTACCCTATGACGACTATGGACAGCTGCTGTGCTTAAAGATGGAGTGGTCATTTTTTTTTATTAAGAAGATTAGTAAGGGTCGCTGCCTTATGACCGGAACACTGTGGACTCCCGCTGTCTCCTAGGGACTTGATCTCACTCTCCTCTACTGTATATTTTAGCCTTCTCAAGTATTTCTCCTTAGTCTGTACTCACCCCTGGAGATGTGAATTACACGAAAGCGCTTGGGAACTTCGTGTTTTCTTGTGGTTATCAGCATATATACTATATATATATATATATATATATACATACCAAGCTATCAAAATATGTACTACTCAGTATCAAACAAACAAACAAACACAGAGACAGGACACTGATCAATACCCCTGGCCAAATGTCGACTTAGGCAGGGAATAACATTAATAAGTAATGGCAATAACAATTACAGCAGCAACAACAATTACAATAACTTCCAAGACAGACACGTGACAGAACGCTATATAGCTACACGGCGGCATGACGTAGACCAATGATGATGATGATGATGATGATAATGATGATGATAATAATAATAAATCTGCAACGTTCTCACGCCTTCAATATTAACCCCATGAGTACGATGACTTAACCTCTCAAGTACGATGAAGTTACCCCTTGAGTACGATGACTTAACCCCTCAAGTACGATGAAGTTACCCCTTGAGTACGATGACTTAACCCCTCAAGTACGATGAAGTTACCCCTTGAGTACGATGACTTAACCCCTCAAGTACGATGACTTAAACCCTCAAGTACGATGAAGTTACCCCTTGAGTACGATGACTTAACCCCTCAAGTACGATGAAGTTACCCCTTGAGTACAATGACTTAACCCTTTAGCACGATGACTTTACCTCTTGAGTACGATAAACTTACCTCTTGAGTACGATAAACTTACCTCTTGAGTGGAGTGTCCTTGTATTGAAACGATTAAAACGTCGCTGTTATGTGGCTGAGCTGTTATCCTCAAGGGGTTAACACATCGTACTCATAAAGGGAGGGTGACTCATTGTACTCATCAAGGGACAGACACATCATACTCAAAGGGGGGGGGTAAAGTCCTCGTACTCATGGGGCTGATAAATCGTACTCAAGGGGGTTAAAGAGTTAATAACAGAGCTAAGGGGGAGTTCACACCACCACACGCAGCCGAACAATTAGCGGAATAATTTATGCAAAAAAAAGAAAGAAAAGTAAAAAAAAGAAAATATTTTTTTAAAACACGAAGGTAATTAAGGACCTTGGAGTTTGTCATGCTTGAGTGGAGTACCTGCCTTGGAGTGAGGGGAGTAACCCTTAGATAATGGGCAGTTGGCTAATGGGGGAGGTGTACTAGGAGAAGGGGGGGAAAGGTGTGAAAAGGATCAGGTAATGGGTGGAAGGGGTAGGTAACTTTTGGGATAGCATCGACCCTTAGGTAATGATCAAGGGGTAATGGTTAAGGGGTAATGGTGAAGGACATAACAGGTTAATGATTAATAATACGTGTTAAATAAGATGAAGTTAATATATCGAAAAATTTAACTAAGGGAGAGTGGGGGGGGAGGGTGGCGAGGTTAATATACAGCTGTAAGGGGATATGAAGGAAGAGGAGATGGGAGAGGGAGGGGAAAAGGGGAAGGCAAGAAGAGGAAGGGGAGAAGGCAAGAAGAGGGAGGGAAGAGGAGGGGAGAGGACAAGAGGGGGAGGGGAGAAAGCAATAAGAGGGGAGAGGGAGGGGAGATGAATAAATTAAGAAAAGAGGGGACTTGAGTAGGTGACAATAAGGTGAGGAATATATAATTATAGGGTTAAATTAGGTGGTGTCAAAGGGTAAGGTTATCTAGCGTTGGCGATCACCAATCCTCTGAACATCTACCTTTGAATCACCTACTTTCCGATCACCAACTTTCCGATCACCAACTTTCCGATCACCAACTTTCCGATCACAAACCCACCGATCACCAAACTTCCGATCACTAGCCCCGATCACCAACCCTCCCCATCGCCCACGTCACAATCAGCCACTTTAACTTCAAACTTGTATATATGACGACACACCGCTGCTTCGAGACCCCCCCCCCCCCACTCACCCACCTTAACTCTAAAACGCTCTATCTTGTGAGTGAGTGAGTGAGTGAGTGAGCTACTAAAGTATGTCATTAAGGAAATTAAGGTATACCACAAGTGACTCACACAACAGACAGTAGTATACCACAAGTGACTCACACAACAGACAGTAGTATACCACAAGTGACTCACACAACAGACAGTAGTATAACACAAGTGACTCACACAACAGACAGGAGTATACCACAAGTGACTCACACAACAGACAGTAGTATACCACAAGTGACTCACACAACAGACAGTAGTATACCACAAGTGACTCACACAACAGACAGTAGTATACCACAAGTGACTCACACAACAGACAGTAGTATACCACAAGTGACTCACACAACAGACAGGAGTATACCACAAGTGACTCACACAACTGACAGGAGTATACCACAAGTGACTCACACAACAGACAGTAGTATACCACAAGTGACTCACACAACAGACAGTAGTATACCACAAGTGACTCACACAACTGACAGGAGTATACCACAAGTGACTCACAACAGACAGTAGTATACCACAAGTGACTCACACAACTGACAGGAGTATACCACAAGTGACTCACACAACTGACAGGCGTATACCACAAGTGACTCACACAACAGACAGTAGTATACCACAAGTGACCCACACAACAGACAGTAGTATACCACAAGTGACTCACAACAGACAGTAGTATACCACAAGTGACTCACACAACTGACAGGAGTATACCACAAGTGACTCACACAACTGACAGGAGTATACCACAAGTGACTCACACAACAGACAGTAGTATACCACAAGTGACTCACACAACAGACAGTAGTATACCACAAGTGACTCACACAACAGACAGGAGTATATCACAGCTAATATACCAGGAAAATTCTAATATGTTATTATAATGTTTCACTGGAATGTGTCAAAACCGGATAAGTTTTTGTGTGTATATATGTGCGTGTCTAAACATGGGGCACGCGTGTGTGTGTGTGTGTGTGTGTGTGTTCGCGTACTTGTCATCATATCAACACCCATGAACGTTATATGTACACAAAAGCGATCTCTCAGTTACTAGGTACACACTGCCAACACACTGGAGTTATGGACGCACAGAAAATGAGTAATGCCCAAATGACTTATTTTCGAGGGTCCCGTTATTGCACCTTGTCACGGCACATTCTTTCCAACAGCTCTTAGCAATGTTGAACTTGTGTAATATTGCAAGTCTAAGTATGCCATTGCGATTCTGTATTATGATAATGTATTTTCTACACACACTCTCTCTCTCTCTCTCTCTCTCTCTCTCTCTCTCTCTCTCTCTCTCTCTCTGTGTTATTACAATATATTTTAATCTTAATTCTTGGAATATTTGTTTTTTGTTTATTCTACGAAGTAACAAATATATATATATATATACAAGGTTACAGACGGTAAATATACATACGTACAACATTAAATGCGCACAAGAGAGAGAGAGAGAGAGAGAGAGAGAGAGAGAGAGAGAGAGAGAGAGAGAGAGAGAGAGAGAGAGAGAGAGAGCAATGTTGTGAATACCATAGGAATCCTCTTTACCCATTACAAACAGAGTAAGTCTAATAGGCCTTGTGGATAAAGCTCACTAAATACTAACGCCTTTTGGGCACACAAGGAGGCGGTGTAGCGGCCACGACACTTGATGGTCCTCACCACCCCATTAACAGGTGGATATGTTAATATAGCCAACATATACTGCACCCATTACCAACAGTGTATACCCGTTTATAATGTGAGGTATGATCACGTAGTCTTGTACAGTGCTGCTAACACTGTTCTCTAAATATAATATAATGTAGTTTTGTATAGTTGTATATCCTCAGAAATAGTACGTATACGTTAGGAGGTTCTTGAATATTCCTGAAATATCGTTTACATAGTACCGGTATTACACACACATACAATATCAATATATATATATATATATATATATATATATATATATATATATATATATAATCAAATATATATATATATATATATAATATATATATATATATATATATATATATAAGAGTAAAATCGTATACACAATATAAATTGTAGTGAAACACAACAAGTTTTCGTTTGACACAGAACTTTTGCATTCAATGGAAAAGATTTGCATCTTAAGAGAACTGAATGTAAAGTGTCCCATGTACCGCGAGGAGTGTTGCCTGTGCTTCCGAGATGCTGTGTACTGACTGCACACACCCCAGTAATCTTACATCTGCCACAGGAACCTCGCCTCTGATATACAGTACTACAGTACAAGGTCCTTGCGCATGTCATATAAACTTTATAAAACCACAGCAACTATTCTGCAATGCCACACAAACTGTACCGTACGTGTGTAGGAGTTGACCATCTTCTATACATCAATCTTAAACAAATAGTAATTTTTTGGCTAAAGTTGTAATGGTTTTCTTGGTTCATCTTCCCTCGTGTATGTTTATTGATAGATGATGAGCGCTCTCTCATACGCTTGGCAGTGGTCTCTGAATCAGCTACCGGGAGCCTCCTGGTGAACCGTCGTACACCGTTACAAAGAACACAGACAACACGGTAAAGGAAGCCTCACGTTCTTCTTCCCTTTCCTCCATCAAGGCCACCTCCGGGTTGGCCTGGGCGTCTCTATCAAGTTTGATCCATAAGGTATCCAGCGGTGTGAGGGGTTATGGCGCGCGCGCGCGCACACGCACACACACACACACACGGAGTAAGATTGCTGAGACTCGCGCCTGGTGCTTGATCTTCACTATATAATGTTACACCGTTGTTAAACTGTAGTGATGCTAAACTCCGTTGTACAAATGGCACAGGGGTGTTAAAACTGCTTACATTGTTTTAGCTCCACAAATAATCCAACAACACGGTGAATGCCGCCGAATGTTTGAGTATACTTTTGCAACAATTGCATATACAGTTGAAAATTTGTATAAGCTTTGATAATATTGAATATTACTTTGGGAATTAGACCAAAGCTTTTGCAATACTATATATTGCTATGCAAATTTACATACCCTTTGGAACATTGCGCATGCTATTGCATATTTGCCTATACTCTGGCAGGACTGAATAGTTTTGTGAATTAAGGTAAGCTATGGCAATACTGTAAATGTTTTTGCAACACCATTAATCCTCGGCAACACTTGTTGATGCTACTGCAAAGAAACTTAACCATTGGCAATGCTTCTGCGTATGCTGCTGCAAATTTGCGTATAAGATTTGGCAGCACTGAAAACAGTTCCGGGAATTAGCGAAGAGCTTTTGCGGCACCACATACAGTATTGCTTTGCGAATTAACGTAAAGCTTTGGAAACAGCGAATGTGGTGCTGAAACTTCAGCTGTAAGTTTGAGGGCGTCGTCAAAATTTAGCGTGTGCTGTTATGAATTCATAAATACAGTTTAAACTACCGGCTGTAGCTTATTGTAATGTGTTGCAAATGTTCATTGTCTGTATTTTTTCACCCCAAACTCTGGTTACTTACGTCTTCCTTACCTATATGGTTATCGCTGCAGTCAGGGTCATATTTGTGGTTGATGGCGTGGTTGATATTGTGGCTACGTGGTTAATATTGTGGTTGTGTGGTTACTACTGTGGTTGTGTGGTTGACATTTTGGTGCGTAGTCAATATTGTGGTTTTACAATGTGATTTTATGTGGTTGAAAATCTGGTTGTGTAAAGAGGTTCTATGACTGATAATACGGTTCAACATCGTAATTTTTGGTTGATATTGTGGTACTAAACTGTGTTTTTGTGGTTGTTAAGGATTTACTGTGGAGCTTTGTAGTTAATACTGGGGTTTGTGGTTGATATTGACAATTTGTAGTCAATAATGTAATTTTGTGGTTGATAGTGATTTTGTGGTTAATGTAATTTTGTGGTTGATAATGATTTTGTGGTTAATATTGTGATTTTGTGGTTTATCCTGATATTGTTGTCGATTTTGTGGTTGGTATAATAATCTAGTCGATAAACTGTCATTCTGTGGTTGAAATTGAGGTTCTGTGGTTGATATATTGGTTTTGTGGGCGATATTATGATTTAGGTGATGATGTAGTTATGTGGTTGATATTGTGGCTGTGTGGATCATACTGTGGCTGTGTGGATCATACTGTGGCTGTGTGGTTCAAATACACAGACCTACATATGAAGACCAGCACACGAGAGGGTAATACACATGCACAGTTGTAATTTGCATGAAATATTCCCACACCTGAAATACATACCCGGCTATCTTGTGCACGATACACGGTCATACACCACACACCTGACCTTGTTGCATACAAGGTCCATACACCACACACCTGATCCTGTTGTATACAAGGTCCATACACCACACACTTGACCATTGTAGTGCACAAACACACACACACACACACCTGACCACTGTGGTATACAAGGCCATACACCACACACCTGATCCCTGTATTATACAAGAAACCAGACACCTGATACACACCTGCGCCATCGTAAGACTGTCTCAACATACACCCAATACACTCGTAAACATCTGGCATACGTTATATACGACTGACGAGCGCGAGCGCACGCACATACAAACACAAATATTCTTTTATGATCAAGAGAAATTATCACAAAATACACACACGACCACTCATACACACCTGGCTATTTACTAAACATGACAAAACCAACACACACACACCCACCCACCCACACACACACAGAGTTGAGGCTCCATTATGTATATCTTAGCAGAACAGCTAATACACACATCTATGTCTTTAATAATTGGCAAGAGCTCTCCCTCTCCCTCCCTCCCTCCCTCCTTCCCTACCTCATAAATGCGATGTTGGAACAAGTTGTATAATTCTCAGCGCGGCGGTGTTTGTGTAGTCCATTATGGAACAACCCTGCGTCCTGAATTACGGCAGGTAATATTAACCCAGGGGAGTGTTGATGATGGAGTTACCTTGTGTATAGACCCACACAACCTTACCCTGGAGGAGGGGGTGGGGGGAGGGGGTGGGGGGGAGGGGTGCCGTCAAGCAGAACGTGAATAGAATGTCGATGTAACTTATAAGTTTTTGTTTTTCTCTCCTCAACGCGCGTAATACTCTAAAGTAAAGTAAAGAGTAAAGTTTGGTTAAAGTAACAAGGGGGGGGGGGGGGAGTATACTGTATATCACGAGGAAATGGACGCAAGCACGGAAGCAAACCCCCCCCCCCCCCCCCCAACACATACACACACCATCAGAAAAAAAAAAGATAAATACAGATAAAACACCAATTATATATACAGTACGTGACATTACAGTTTATCTTTGCATCTGTATTTTAAAGATTAATATTATATCACAAGCACAAACAGACAATCAACCAAGCGAACAATTAAAAACATGAAATAAAACAGACAAACACGATGGCATCAAACACATAAAAAATAAAAACGGGACAAAACACAACTTTCTCGAGCACAGAGAGGGCGACTGTCTTGAAACATGTCCTTTAACTTTATGATGGAGGAAAATTCAAGAGACAAGTGTTGGTGCAGGAAGGAGGGAGGGAGAGAGGGAGGGAGGGAGAGAGGGAGGGAGAGAGGGAGAGAGGGAGGGAGGGAGGGAGGGAAGAAGAGATGTGAGTGAGGGAGTTAGTGAGTAAAAGGAGGAAGGAGTAAAGCAAGGAGTGATGACTGAGTAAAAAAAGTAAGAGTGTTGCGTAAGTAAAATATGTCAATAAATGGGTGAATGGGAGGAGAGAGAATTACAAGGAGGAGTTAGACAAGAAGCCAATGAAGGAGTCAATGAATGAATGAGTAAGGATGGGAGGAAGAAGGGAATGATTGAGGAAGGGAAGGGGAGTGAGTGAGTGAGTGAGGGAGGGAGGGAAAGGAAGGAGTGAGGGAGGGAAGAGGTGAATGAATGAGCGAGTGAGTGAGTGAGTGAATGAGCAAGCTAGTGAGTGAGGGAGGGAGTGAGTGAATGAGGCAGTATGACCTCGGGCACCAGCTACTGCCGCGGCTACACCACCAACACTAAATTAAAAATGAGGGACATGGAAGAGACTTGTGGAGGAGGAAGAGGAGGGCACTCAGGGTGGAGGGCCTTCGGTATACACTTGTTCTTTAAGCAATGACTGATAAAACACGGAAGTTATCATGCAAAAAAGAAACACAAACACACACACACACATATACGCACAGATATTCACATGTAAAAAACAAACAACCACATATAAACAGACACAAACAAACACACAGAGGCAGGCATATACAGTCATCAAAATATAAACATACTCACCACGTAATACACTATTACACACACAAACACACACACACACTATTACACACACATACAAATACACAATCACACACACAAATACACAATCATACACACAAACACACTAATACAAACAAACACACACTATTACATACACACAAACACACTTACACACACACACTCACAAACACACACTATTACATACACACAAACACACTATTACGCACATACAAACATTCACACACTCATTCTAAAACATTGTAACACACAAATAGAGTGAAGGAGAAATGGGTCACCCACCTGTCAGGGCAGGGCGAGGCAGCAGCTGGGGTAACAACAGTAGTAGTAGTTTATTCCGTGTGGTGGTGCCTGTGTGTCAGCATGTCTACTACCACCAGGCTGCTCGGCTCGCATTGCTCATAAACACCCTCACAAGAAGTGTCTCATCACCACAACCACCATCAATACGCGACACACTGCTGGCCGAGGAAGATAACAATATATTACAGCTCCTCGTTTCCAAGAGAGCATATGCTACGCGCCGGACGATTTCCACTACAACTTGCTACTATATATTGGCCTGTTATCCCTCCATGACTCTTTTTCAACTCACGAGTTCGTCACAGAGACACTTGTCCTCTCCTGGGGGGTTAGGGGGGGGTGTAGTCCTTGATACCGCAGGCGGGTGACGCAGAGGCGGCAGCGGGAGGAGGGAGAGAGGGATAGAGAGAGAGAGCGCGCGGGTCAGCTAGCTATGGGTGTTGTCCTGAAGGAGAGGTGGTGGGCGGAGAGGCGCGTGTGTCCATGACGGCGGCGAGCGTGCGGAGTACTGACTTGCGCACCCTGCCTGCCTCCCCTGGCTCCCGTCCTTCACTTCCACGCCAACGCGAGGCTGCGCCGTCCTCGCTCCTCCACCACCACCAACACCACCACCACCACAGCTGCCACCACTGCCACAGCTGTCCTCACTACCACAGCTACCACAGCCGCCATTACTGCAACAGCTGTCCTCACCACTACAACTACCAAAGCAGCTGCCACTACTTCTATAAAACTCCTCACCATCATCCCCACAGCTGTTTACACCATACTTCAACAACAGTAGCTGACACACCTTCCATAACCGCCCTCACCACCATACCTACCACAGCTGTCCTCATCATTACCAACACTACCACCATCAACAGTCCCACTGACTACTGCAATCCTCTACCAACATACCACCTTCAAGAACCACAACAAAAACAACAACCCCACAACGATTACTATATATTCCCATTACCAAAACTACCACGATCAAGAACCACAAAAACAACAAAAACTTTGCCACAACTATCAATACTCTTGCAATGTTGCCAAATGTAACATAACAATCATTACCACCACACATAACAGCACAACTACAACCACAAGCAACAGTATCACCACAAGTATCATAAATACAACCATCGTGGTAGAACCTGTTCCTCAACTGCCACAACAATCACCAGTAATAACAAAGCCATTGACAATGACAACAACAACCTCCACACTACTTGGTCAAAGCTACCATCTTTAATACAACCACAGCGGGTAACACCACAACTACCACCACAGCGGGTAATACCACAACTACCACCACAGATGGTAACACCACCACCACAGATGGTAGCACCATCACCACAGATGGTAGCACCACCACCACAGATGGTAAAACCACCACCATAGAATGGTAAAACCACCACCACAGATGGTAGCACCAAAACCACCACCACAGATGGTAGCACCACCACCACAGATGGTAGCACCACCACCACAGCTGGTAGCACCACCACCACAGATGGTAGCACCACCACCACAGATGGTAACACCACCACCACAGATGGTAGCACCACCACCGCAGATGGTAACACCACCACCATAGATGGTAGCACCACCACCACAGATGGTAGCACCACCACTATCACAATAGTTGCTAAGATCATTACTACAGTTCTCACCACTGACCACTCACTACCAGTGACCGCGAGACGCTCTCCCCACCTCCAGTGACCGAAACAGCGGCAGCCAGTCACCCGCGACCCAGCCATCATAACTCATCCGTGACCGAACCGGATTCGAACCACCCGAGACGATTCAATATTAATGACCTGACTGCCTGGGCGAATTATTTATGGCCAGAAAACTGTGAAGGAGCTTGGGTACAGAGTCTGGCCACTGGCTTCGTCTTGACCCGGCCAATTGGCTTAATTTTAGTCTGGAGTTTGCTAGAGACGTCATGTGTACTCTGCTAACGACTTTACGTAAAGTCAATGGTCTTCATCTCACAGCGGCCGAAAATATTCATTAATACTAAATTGCAAGAAACAAAACGAGTTTTTTAAAATTATTTTCTAAATGTGAATCGCCTTTTTTGTATCTAAATATTGTTTTTTGTTTTTTGCCAAGTAAGGTTCGTTTATTATGGTGAGCATTGTATTTTTTGTTTATAACGAGAGAGAGAGAGAGAGAGAGAGAGAGAGAGAGGTATATTCTCCAGGTACTGACCACACACATACACCCTCCAGGCACACACACACACACACACACACACACGGATATATTCTGACAACTTTTACGTGATGTGCGATTGTGAAATGGGATGGCAATTTAAAGTTTTCCTGTAGACAGACAGACAGACAGACAGACAGACAGACAGAGAGAGAGAGAGAGAGAGAGAGAGAGAGAGAGAGAGAGTACATGAAGCGATGATTTCAATTACTGTAAAGATGAATTCGAATAAATGATGATCTAAGAACTCTTTGATGACCCCGGCTAGTTGACGACCCCCACTGAAGACCCTGACAAGTTGATGACCTCTAATTATTACCCTGGTTAGCTGAGGACCAGTAATGACCCTGACTAGCGGATGACCCCATTTGATGACCCTGGCTAGCTGATGACCACCACTTGATGACTCTGACTAGTTAATGACCCACATTAATGACCGTGGCCAGCTGATGACGGCCAGTAATGACCCCTAAACGCACCCTGAGGAAAGTGAAAGGAACACAATGGAATGGTTCAGGCCGTGACGTCACTCTTGGCAACGCACTCGAGTCTCACGGGTCTTTTGCCTACTCGAGGTGTCTCACGCTGGTTCCTTGTTCTCTCACTTTCTCTACATTATCTCTCACCTTTGTTCCTTGTTCTCTCACTTTCTCTACATTATCTCTCACCTTTGTTCCTTGTTCTCTCACTTTCTCTACATTATCTCTCACCTTTGTTCCTTGTTCTCTCACTTTCTCTACATTATCTCTCACCTTTGTTCCTTGTTCTCTCACTTTCTATACATTATCTCTCATCCCCCTTTACTTCCTCCTAACCTTCTCTTCCCTACCCTCCTCATTTTCCCCTCCCCAGTCTCTCCTCTCTCCCTCCTCCCTATGCATCTTCTTCCTCCACTTCTTTTCTCATCCTTTTCCTCTTTCACTATCTCCTCTCTCATTCGCTCTATTCCTCTTCTTCCCTTTCTTACACATCCTTTCTCCCTTCCTTACTACTCTCCTCCTTCCCTTCCTTCCCTCCCTCCCTTCCTACCCTCCCTCCTCCCCACACAGTCTACGGTACTCTCACACCACCTTCCCATTCATTACGATAAACTGTTCACAAAGACTCTTACGATAATTCCTCTCAACACTCACAGCTGCAGTATAGTCTCAGCACCATCTTGTCGCCATCTTTGTTGTTTGAGTAGACCAAGAGAGGGAATTAGACGAGTTCTCACATATGTGTGTGTGTGTGTGTGTGTGTGCTTTCTTCATGGTCCTGCGCTTACTAATGACTGTATCTTACTGTACTAACTCGATAACATAATTGTATATTCTTGAAACTTAATTGTACTGTAATTTGTGCACCGATGGCTACTATTACAACTACTACTTTGCTATCACTCTGAATCGAGTATGACGATTATCCAGCTATGTTACAGTGATATTAGTTATTAGGGATGTCACCTTCATTGGTGAGTTTTGAGGTGACTAAAGAGGCCGATACGGGACCGGCAGAGTCGATCACAGATGTTGCACATGTGGAGGGCTACATCGAGTGCGGGAGGGGCGGGGACAGCGTCTTTCCGGCGGTGGCGCTTGTCTGCCTCAGTTTGCAATCAGGCTAACTCGAAAGTATTGACACCTTCTCGTGTGGTGCTCCCCCAAGCGTTACGATGTGGAGTAATCGTCTCCCAGGTGAGGGGGTCGATTTGGCACTTTTTCAGGTTTGTCTTAAGACTATCCTGATACCTTTTCAGTTGCACGCCGGCGTTACGTTTACTATTCGTTAGATAACTGTAAAGTAGCTACTGTCGCCCATGCAGGTAACATGGCCAGTCCAACGTAGTTGTTCATGGGTAACGGTAGCCTCGATTCTCCTACAGTTGGTGTCAGCAAGAATACTGGCATTTGTTCTCTTGTTTTCCAGCACACACACACACACACACACACACACACACTGATGGCTGTATCTAACTACACTAAATCCTGTAACATGACTGTACTAAATCCCATAACATAACTGTACCCCTGTAACTCGTGTACTGATGGCTCTATCTTCGTGTACTAACTCCTGTAACGTATGTAGTATAGTACTGAAGGGAGTACTGTTACCTCAGCACTTCAGGGGATAAGTGAAGGTAGGAAGTGAGTCCTTTAAGAACCTGGCCCCAGTTACCTGTCCAGCCCGCACACCTTATCTTAATTAGTTGTCCCCCTCAGCTGTGTTTATCTCCGCTGGTCCTGTGCCCAGTCCACTCATTTCATTTTGAAGTGAACCCGTGAAGAAATAAATTAGGTGTTTGAATGAAGTGAATCCGTGAGGAAATATACTCGAATGATACGATGCGAGGAAATAAATGAAGTGAATCTGGGAAGAAATGGTGTATTTTATAATGATATGATGCGAGGAAATAAATTAGCTGTTTGAATGAAGTGAAAGAATAAATATTTCAATATAGTGAATAAAGTAACATTTTAATAAGAGCTTTATAAAATGAATAAATAAATTCGCATATTCCAATAAATAAGAGTAGATTACTTTATAAATGAGAATAAATTATATATTTCATAATTTTTTTAATACTTTATTAAACTGAATAACAGATTAAGTGAATAAATTAGTAATATTTTCTAAAGACATGATATAAATTAATGGTTATGACTTAAAACGAAAGTCATTTAAGTAACAAATACAAATAAATGTATTTAAGTAAAGAATAAACATAATATACGTTTCAAGGTGCATGAATGAAGAAATATATTCTATGGATACAGAACAAATTAATGAGTATAATGTAGGGATGTAAAATAAATTAATATATTCTAATGATATGGAACAAGTAAACGATCAGGTGTAGTGAATGAGAAATAATGGTGGAAATTAATTAGTGGGTATTTTACATGAATAAATAAATCAGTAGAAGTGTCTATCCTGATAAAAATATGAATATAAATAAACTCAAATTGATTAAGAGAGGAAAACAATGCACGCACACGCACACGCACATACAATCACTATTAATATAAACATGGCTCGTTAGATTATTGACAGGTGTCATATGCCACGGGCGTCACCTGCTACAAACTTTGTACTCAAAGGTCAGACGTTCCTCAACACTCCGGCAGTTAGTTACTGATTCACACGAGTCAATGTTTACAACAACATAAAATGGTTAGGTTAGGTTAGGTTTCCTTTGTCAACACTTGTACTATGGGAGAGGACTTTACCACTTATCATCACCATCTCTCTCTCCCATGATGCTCAATGATAACACTCCTCTGTTACTAAGAAGGAAGTCTCACTCAGCCCTTACCTATGAATTAGAAATAAACCAGAATTAATAATACTCCAATGCCTTTTTTTTAATGTTTGAGCCATCCACACCCTCGCCTACACCCACACCCACACCAACCCCCACACCCACACCAACCCCCACACCCACACCAGCCCCCACACCATTCATTCTCATCTTCAGACCACGGCCTTACAGTCTACACCTTACCGTAATAACACAGGTTCTCCCAGATAGCGACTCTCATCCTCCCTTACTTCTTAACTACAGATGCCTCCCACACAGCCAGACTCCCCTCCCCTGCTACCGTCAACCTTATGCGGAGTTCCCCCAACCATCACTTGTTCTGACTTACACTTCTCTTAATTAATTCTCTTTCCTTTAGCATCATATACGGGAATTAAGCTGCCCATAAAGTCATAATGCGTTAAAGAGACGAGGTAACGATACTAAAGGTTGCTCTCTCTCTCTCTCTCTCTCTCTCTCTCTCTCTCTCTCAATTAAAAAACAAAAACAAAGCGCTAATATAATCTTTATCCAAGACGACTTTCTACACAACACAGCCCAACAATTGTTACCCCCAGGACGACCAAAGCCGGTATGTTGTTCTGTGCATGTGGGCGTCCTTAAGACATACAAATGACAGGATAGACTTGGATTTCTACCTCACTGTCACGGTCCTGCTGCTCACGCCTGCTGTTCCTCCAAGGTTCGAAAGATAAATTTTACCCCCAGCTGTGAGAACGCCTGACTTAATTTCACCTCCGACACAGTTATGGATTTTCAAAGATTCATACGTTAAATTTCATCCCCCTCCTTCACTTCTCCTGGCAGCCGGAGTAGAAGAAAAATATGTTTCTTACTGGCTCATTTCTCCATAGATCCGTACATTAAATATTCCCCTTGTGGGAGAGTTGTCAGAACGTGAGTGAACGGCGCACATCAGCTACGACTTTAAGATGGATTAGCTAATGATTCGAGCCTTTGACTGTAATATTTCACTCTGCTGCATATGTGAAGACGTACTGCCTCACTTCAGCTACAAAACAAGGAAAAATTCTCAAGGATTCCTTAGTTCAATCCCTCCCTTAATGAAGGAGCGAGAAGACACCTGACAAGGCCCACTTAAGCTTGAATATAAAGATGATAGCAAAATGGTAACTAAATTCCAACTGTCACCAGAAGCTTCCTCTTATACCCAGTTGTAAGACAAGAAAATAACGCATCAATATTTGAGAATAATAACCAGCTGTATCAATGGTGGTGTTGAAGTCCGTGGAGTGAGGCAGAGGGCAGGAGTTGTGCCTCATGCGTCACATGTCTTGAATATGTTGGCGCGGGTGAATCTGTGCGTCAAGCGTAAACATTCGTAAAATGACATCTGCACCTAACACTCGGGGAGTGAGATACGTAATCTTGTGAATTTGTGCGTTGGCATTCACGCTGTGAGTCAAGGTCCAGGAGTGCGTGTTTACCGCGGTCTGTGTGTCTGGCTTGTGGGGGTGAACTCTGCACTCGGCAGCGGGTCACTGAGGAACATCGTGCTCTCAGGTCTGGTAATAGTGGAATGGCATATGCGAAATATTTTTAAGGTTTTATGTATAATATATATAATATACTGAAATCATTTGGGATAATATTTGCAACATATACTAATGCCGACAGAGACAGATGATACCGGTGTATAATGAATATACTCTACAACATATTGCAATATTCCCCAAACTACTTCAACAATAATGAGGAAAGTGGCAGCTGTAGCGGTCCTGTGAGAGACAGAGAAATGTGTATGATAAACAAGTAACTCAGTATCGCACTTGAACCACTCCTATTAGAGATGGGAGAACCTGGTGGCACAATCACTCACCTCTCACAGGGAGACCAGGGTTCGATGTCTCCTGGACTATACAAAGAGAGAGAGAGAGAGAGAGAGAGAGAGAGAGAGAGAGAGAGAGAGAGAGATATTCTGGTTATTAAACTTAAAACTACTTGAGGCCAACACATCATAAGTTTTAAGTAACTCCATCATAACCAGGTCCTCTCCTCGTGTCTCATAGTGCTGATGTACAGAAAAATCTTTTAATTATTGGCATATATTTATCTACGTTTAAGCTTTAGTGGTACAAGAAAACATCCATAACAACACCTGGTAAATTAAGTTCGAATCAAAACGAAATATTCCAACTAATCAACCATCTAGGACCAACATAAAGGTAGAGCTCTACGATGAGTGGCCGCTGCTGACTCAAACACAACAACAACAGTCTTGTTATGGGACTTCATTTACCTTTCCATCAGATTCTTCTCGATCAGAGGAAAAAAAACGCCCATGGAAGAGAGGAAAAAAAAAACGATCGAACATTCGTCAGGCGAAGATTCTAGACGATGTTGTCATTGAGAGATGGAAGGAACGTCAGCTGCCATTAATTGCTCGTGCCAGCCTTTTTTTTTTCTTTTTTTAGTGGCAAGAATCTCTGTTTCCAATCTTGGTGGGAGGAGAAGTAAGGTAAATGCAGGGACGAGTCTTTGTTTAGAAATGTTGACGTTCGTGGAGTGAGACGGATACAGACCTGAGTCTTTGTTTACAAACTTTTAACGTTTTTTGGCGGGAGATTAGAAACGGAGTCTGATAACACAGGTGCTCTCTCTCTCATATTCTGGCCTGACTTCTTGCTTTTATTGTTTCTGTGAGAGCCTAGGGGAATACTCTGCTGTATTAAGTAATCTGATAACATGAACTTCCTCTTGACAACAGCAATACTAAAAAAAAAAAAAAAAAGGTTATTTGGCCTCACTCGCCACAATCATTTTTATTTATTCATTTTGCTTCCCATTCGTGTCATATCTATTGCATTTAATTTCCTTCCATTCACAAAAAAAATTACAGACAAAAATTTCCGTCAACTTTTCCCGTCAACTTGTTCCCAATCCCACAAAAATATCCCGTCAATTTGTTCCCGATCCCACCAAACTTTTCCCCCCAATCAACTTGCTCCCGTTTCCGCCAAAATTTCCCCCAATTCAACGTGTTTCCCATTCCGCCCCCCCCCAAAAAAATTTTTCCCCATCCATCAGTCATTTTAATATGGCACGAGAAACAGAGTCGCTTGGCACGTAAACTAATGATGCATTATCTTATGTCCTAATACGGCACTTAATCTCAATTAATATTTCATGGTGGTGTGCCCGTGTTGACAGAGGCTTACCGTGTACGTGCGTGTGTATGATGGTCAGTATGTTTACACGGGGAGGTGAGCTAATACCGTACACCAAAGTAAATCTCTCTCTCTCTCTCTCTCTCTCTCTCTCTCTCTCTCTCTCTCTCTCCCTCTCTCCCTCTTTTATCATTTATTGTTTTGTATCCTCTCCTATTCATATTTCTTTTCCTTTCTCTCCTTTCATTTCCTTTCTTCTCTCTCGACTATATATTTCTTTCTTTCTCTCTCTCCCCCCTTTTCCCTCACTTTATCATTCTTCTTTCTCTTCCTTCACATCTCTCTCTCTCTCTCTCTCTCTCTCTCTCTCTCTCTCTCTCTCTCACTTGGTCGTACACTACGGCATCTTCCCTCAGCCTCTCATCACAACTGCCATCTCCCACAACCCAAAAGTGACTTATGGTGGCTGCTTATACCCACTTACTTTCCTTATAATTAAAACAAATATTGTATGATTCACTAATTCAAATCCACACCTTAATACAACTTAGTGATGTATTGAAAATAACTAAAAAAAAACAACGATAATTTCCTGAAAAATAAAAATTTGGTGAAAATCGATAAAAATATAAGAAACTGGCTAAAATTAACTAAACTTGGTCAAAATTGTTAAAATTAACTGGAATTGACCAAAAAATCGCTAAACTTTACGTATAGAAATTTAATAATTGCTAAAATTCCATAAACTAATTAAAATTAATTGAAACTGACTAAAATAGACCACAAAATTCGCTAAAATTCACTAAAATAAAAACAAAAATAAAAAAAAGAGGTTCCTGAGTTTCGCTAGATTTGAAGATTTGCTTTACGTTGAGTTTATTGGCAACACTAACTGCCTTAGAGAGATACAAACTCATTACATAAAACACTATAATTAAATACTGTCATATCTACAAAAAGTAAATACGTCTTGGTAGAAAAAGTAGTATTTGAAGACCATTAGGTAGAGAAGTAGAACCTAAATTACATATGAACACGGAAGGTAGAGTCAACCACAATGTCTGGGGGTTTTCTTTCTCTTAGTCAGTCCACAGGAAGAGGCCAGTAAGACTCTAACAACTATCCATCCATCAACTTCTTGGCCTCTTCATTTTATTCATCAACAACTATCCATCAGCCTCTTGGCCTCTTCATTTCAATCAACTCTTTTAAAGTGGAGGATTTTTTTTATCTTATCCACCATCAATTATCCACTTCTTGCTCTCTCTTACTCTTCATCAACTCTGGAAAATGACAAGTCTCTCTCTCTCTCTCTCTCTCTCTCTCTCTCTCTCTCCCTAAAATAATAAAAAACATTGTCTGTTCCTTTCCTCTCCCTTGCCCCCCCCCCCCAAAAAAAAAAAAAATTTGGTCTCTACTCTCGTGTATTAACATGAAGTCATATCAAAAACGTAAAAATCAAAATATCAGGTATAGCTAATTACTACTGCTGCTATATTCCAATCAAGCGTAAGCCAAGTCTTCTCTGTCCTTTCATCTACCAATCTCCAATCCTACCCTCAAAAAAATACCCTCAAATCTGATTGGAGGAGTAATCACTATCGTCTGCTGTCCCTCCCTCCCTCCCCCCTTCAAAACAAAAAATAAAAATATTAATAATAAACAGAAAATTGAATCGACTCCTTTACACACACACATATATATATATATCAATCTTTTTTGCATCACCTCATCAGACAGAGTACTTGCTGTTAACTTAATGTGTGTTTGTGTCACTTCTTCTCAGTAAATTCAATTATATATATGACACTATTACAAGCAAGATCAAAGTTAACATGTAATAGAAAAAAAGAGGAGTGTTGTTTCATGGGGCTCTGTGTGTGTGTGTGTGTGTTGCCTTTCCACCCTCATCAATTGAAACTGTTTAGTGCCAGAAAACATGACGACTTTTATATTTTGTAACTTGTGCTGCTGTTGAACAATAACACTTGTCAATCAACTAGAGTGATGATAATTTACAGTGTGAGAGCTGGAGGGAGAGGGAGAGTGGGGAGGAGGGAGACAGGGAGAGGTAGGAACAGGGAAGGAGAGGTGGGTAGGGAGGGATAGGGAATAAGGGGAAGGAGGGACGGAAGAGGGGGGGGGGGAGATAGAGAGTGAGGGAGAGGTAGGGACAGAGAGAGAGGGAGGGAGGGAAGGAGGGGTAGCGATAGGGAAGGAGAGGTGGGTAGGGAGGGATAGGCAACAAGGGGAGGGAGGGAAGGAGGTGGTAGGGATAGGGAGAGGTAGGGAAGGAGAGTGAGTATTTTATCCCTGGGAACACGATGCTGTACTCTCCCACCGTGGTAACTAAAATACGTAACACATTTATTTCTTCATGTGCCAGACTCATAGGTTCATCCCACAGGCCACGGGTTACCACTTGATCTTTGTTAGTCATTATGGTTCAATATTACGATGGGTATTTTTTTTTTCTCCAAAGTTTAGTAAAATTTTACGTAACCTAACTTAACCTACCCTGACCAAACTTAACTTAAAACTAATCGGACCAAAACTCATCGAAACACAACATAACCCACTGAGAGAGAGAGAGAGAGAGAGAGAGAGAGAGAGAGAGAGAGAGAGAGAGAGAGAGAGAGAGAGAGAGGAAAATGACGTACAGACGGGAAAAAACACAAAACACACACACACACACACACACACACACACAAACACACACACACACACACACAACAAAGCACAGAAAAAGAATGCGTTTGTATATGTGTGTGTTTGGGATAAGAGTTTAAATCGCCGGATCAGTTAGTCGTTCAGGTGGGGGTTCACTTAATGGAAGTATCATGCTTATAAGGTGTGGCGTTCCCTCCCATGCCTTGTTGACGCGTACAGCTAGCATTTGCATATATTTCATTGTGAGAGAGAGAGAGAGAGAGAGAGAGAGAGAGAGAGACGTACATTTCAAAGTGGTTTATATTTTTTAATAGGTAATATTTATGTTTTAATAGGTGGTTTTTTTTAATAGTCTACAGTGTTTAAAGAAAGTATTGGTAGACTGTTAAAGAAGGGGGGGGGGGGGTCAATGGATTAAAATTAAGGGTGTATACCTACCTCTCTCACAAACCTACATTGAGCAACAAATACAAAACAATCACAATACCGACATACAAAATTACCTTAGTTTACCAACATATGCAATTAATTAACGAGTATCTACCTGGCAGTTTTGATTCTTCTACGTAACAACAAACGTATTGACCATTGAAGCCATGAGAATTATCTAAGACTCTACCATAACACCTGGAATACCTGACACAGGGTGAGGATTAGGCATGGTAAGTGGGGGGAAAATGGGGAAGAGGGGGGAGAGGGGAAAGGGGACGGGGAGAGGGGGAAGGGGGCAGGGGGTAGAGGTGGAAGGGTATAGTTTAAGTTGTAATATCATGACAATAGCAGTGAGAGGTTTCAGCGTAGTGATCCAGTTAACATTGTCTTCATAGGGCCGTTGGAGCACTGTAAGTCATGAAGCAGGTGAGGGTGAGTGGATCCAATTTCCAGCTGTGCATATGAAGGTATTTGGACTATATCAGTTGCACAAGGATGGGACGGCAGCTGCACCATGGTGGGGGGAGGGGAGAAGCAGCATATGCCTGGAAGGACAACTGCACAAGAATTGGAAAGACAGCTGTACAATGCAGGAAAGACAGCTGTACAATGCAGGAAAGACAGCTGTACAAGCCTGGACGGACAGTTGTACTCCCCCTATTGGAGTGTTCCATCTTACATCGCCACCTCAATACACTGGCAAAACAAGACCTCTGCACCACACCCATTACCTCCACACTAAAACACACACACACACACACACACACACACAACACACACACACACACACTGTCTATACTGAGGGCTCTCTCAACACGACCTGTGGAAGGGCTGGGAGTGCTGTTGTTGTGACACAGACCAGAGGCAACAATAAACTAGAGTTAGGGAGTTAGAATCAACAATGGGAGCTCTACACTACAAACTGAACTGCTTGTTGAAGTCACACACACACACACACACACACACACACAGAGGAGGGAGAGTTGTAAACAGAAAGTAATGAGACGATAAGATCAAATACATCAAAGTGAACAGATAAATGAGAAAGGTGGAGATGTATAGATAAAACGGCCAATGGACAAATAACAGATTGAGGGAGACAAATGCATGAGTTGATGAACAGATAAATATATAGTTGGTCAGATGAATGGATAGAGGGGGAGGAGAGGTGAGAAGGGGAAGGGGAGGGGTGGAGGAAAGGGGGGAGAGGGGGAGAAATGGGGAGAAGCAGGAAAGGGGAAGGGGGAAAGGAAGACGCAAGAATAAAGGAGGGAAAGGGGGAAAGAAGAGAGGTGGTATAAGGGAATAGGGGGAGTGGAGGAGGGGGCGTGGAGGAGAGGGGGCGAGGGGAGGAGAGGAGGCGAGGGGAGGAGAGGGGGCGAGGGGAGGAGAGGGGGCGAGGGGAGGAGAGGAGGGGAGGAGAGGAGGCGAGGGGAGGAGAGGGGGAAGGGGAGGAGAGGGGGAAGGGGAGGGGGGAGCCTACCAAACGGCATAAACAACTTGATGCAGTGTTTAATCATACTGGGCTCCTTCCGCCACGTGTTTATCCGGGAGTCTCTCTCTCTCTCTCTCTCTCTCTCTCTCTCTCTCTCTCTCTCTCTCTCAAATGGGGCTCCCTAAAGCGACAAAAATGTATAATATTTTGTTTTATTTTTTCTTAAATCGTTTGAGGGATTGAGTTTCAACATGTGCGATTATAAGTTAAAGAGAGAGAGAGAGAGAGAGAGAGAGAGAGAGAGAGAGAGAGAGAATCGGGAATACCTTGACGCATAATTAACCTGATCTGTTTAGTACTAACATTCCCCTTGTGCCCGATAATCGATATAGTATTTCATTATGACCAGATCGGCTATTTGTTTCCGATAGCAACACACAAAGGGGGGTGGAGGAAGGGTGAGAGAAGAAGGGGGAGGGGGCGTGAGATATGAGTGTGGTGAGAGATGGGGAGTGGGGTTGAGAGATGAGGGGGGTTGAGAGAATGAGGGGGGGATGAGACTGAAAAGAGAGAGAGAGAGAGAGAGAGAGAGAGAGAGAGAGAGAGAGAGAGAGAGAGAGAGAGAGAGAGAGGTGAGGGGAGGGAAAGAGAAGAGAGAATGGGGAAAAGGAATGGAGGGGATTTAACAGGAGGGGAAGAAGAAGAGGGGAGGAGGAAGGGGAAATTAATTAATGGTACGGAACAAACGTCGGTAATCTAGTCAATTGGAGAACCATCTTGTTTCGTGTGGTTATCGTGTGAATATTTGATGCTATTAACACGGGGGGAAGGGAGATAGAGTAGGGGGAGAGGAGGTGGAGTAGGGGGAGAGGAGGTGGAGTAGGGGGGAGAGGAGGTGGAGTAGGGGGAGAGGAGGTGGAGTAGGGGGAGAGGAGGTGGAGTAGGGGGAGAGGAGGTGGAGTAGGGGGAGAGGAGGTGGAGTAGGGGGAGAGGAGGTGGAGTAGGGGGAGAGGAGGTGGAGTAGGGGGAGAGGAGGTGGAGTAGGGGGAGAGGAGGTGGAGTAGGGGGAGAGGAGGTGGAGTAGGGGGAGAGGAGGTGGAGTTGGAGTGAAAGGAAGAAGGAAGAAGAAGAAGAAGAAGAAGGAAAAGGAAGAAGGAAGAAGAAGGAAGAAGGAAGGAAGAAGAAGGAAGAAGAAGAAGAAGAAGAAGAAGAAGAAGAAGAAGAAGGAAGAAGAAGAAGAAGAAGGAAGAAGAAGAAGAAGAAGGAAGAAGAAGAAGAAGAAACCCTAAAATAACGACACTTTGGAAATAAATTACAAACATTCGAGTCAAAACAACTTTCCTCACGAAACTTAAAAAAAGATTAGACTAGAAAAGCACACCTGTAATTCTTCTATATTTAATGAAGCTTTTTTTTTACACCAGGTGCGCTCTCTCGACTGTCATCTTAATGCACAGTATGTGATGAATTTACTTTGTTTATTTGTTTGTTTTTTTAACGAAGGAATTTAGGTGCAAAAACGATCCTGGATTTCAGTACATTTATGGTGACAAAGATTCTCGAGTTAGTATTTGTTATTGTTGTTGTTGTTCTTGTTTTGTATTTGTTTTTCTTGTTTTGTATTTGTTCTTGTTTTGTATTTGTTTTTCTTGTTTTGTATTTGTTTTTCTTGTTTTGTATTTGTTCTTGTTTTGTATTTTTTTTGCTTTGGATTTGTTGTTTTTGTATTTGTTGGTTGTAATTCGTGCTGGTTGTTGCTCTTACTTATTGTTGTTGTTAGTGATGTCAATGCCGTGGTTGTTGTAATTGTTGTTGTTGTTCTAATTGGTTTGTTGGTAATGTTTTGTTAGTCCAGATCAACTTCAATATCTTCTACACAGATGAACCTTTGCGTCTTAACGGAGCGGAAGTTCCCTATAGTTTCTTAAATTACTAGGTCAAAGGTTAAGGTCACAGTTCCTCCAGGCACTTGCGTCCTTCATGAATGAATCACTAAGGCAAGCGTGAACTCCGCATGCTTCCTTGTTGGCTGATGTAAACGCCTTTGTGCTTCGCCTTGCACAGGATGCAAGGGGGTGCCCAATAAACTAGCCTCCTCGCGCTGTAAATCTGAAACTGTTGCCATAATGGTCAGGCTCACTGTTGCCATATAAGGTCAGGCTCACTGTTGCCATATAAGGTCAGGCTCACTGTTGCCATAATAGGTCACATATCTAACTCGCCTAAAGGTCTCCTATTAACGTATCTTTTACTTCTTTGTTAATACCATAATCAAATTTAGGCCAATAAGTAAAAACAAAAAACTTTATTAAAGGTACACACTAGGCCTAAGAGTTCAGAAGATACCCAAAGGCTCTCCCCTGGCCTAGACTTTAAGAAGGGTGGACCGCTTGAAACTTTGGCCAAGGTAAGAGGCTTTTATAACATACTTCATGCTTCAAACTTTGAGAAGGGGGGGAGAGGAAGGGGGGAGGAGGAGGAAGGGGGGAGGAGGAGGAAGGGGGGAGGAGGAGGAAGGGGGAGGAGGAGGAAGGGGGGGAGGGGGAGGAGGAAAAGGGCAAACGGGGAGGGGAAGAGAAGGAGAAAGGGGGGAAACGGGAGGAACGGGTCAGGGGAGAGGAGGGATGGGGTAAGGGGATTGGAGGAAAAGGGGAAGGGGGTGGGGGAAAGGGGAAGGAAAGAAGGAAGGAGGGAGAAGTGGGGGAGGAAGGTTAGGTTAGGTTAGGTTACGTGACCTGACATGACTTGATCTACTATAGTGTGCGGTCTACCAAGATATCTCCCGAACCTAATCTGACTCTTAGTACACCACAAGCTATAGCAGCACCCATGACCTAACCTGATATGACCTAACGAAGAGATCAACCTAACAAGAATAAACTACCTTACAACTGAATAAGCAATAAAGACAATTAAGTGCGAATGGATCTTTTTCTCAAATGCGTCAGCCAGCTCAATGTCCGACTTTCCTGACTGACAAACTAATTGATGTTTTCCTTGTGTGAGGGACTTCCTTGAAACACGTCTCTTTATATTCGCTGCCGGGCGTATGACCAGATCCCTCACTAATAAGAACAGAAGAATGGAGGAAACTGCAGCGGGCCTATTGGCTCATACTGGGCAGTCCCGTTTACACCCAATCCCTATCGCTCATATATCCATCCAGCCTATATTTGAAGCTATCCAGCGTGTTCCAGTTAAGGATGACGTTTGGTAATTTGTGCTATTCACCCACTACTCTACTTCCAAACCAGTGTTTACCTATCTCGCGCCTAAATCTAAGTTGTCTAGTTTAAAACCATTGCTACGAGTTCGTTCCTGGTTGGATAATTTAAGTACCTTTGTAATGTCACCTTTGTTTAACCCTGACTTCCATTTATACACCTCAATCATATCGCCCCTCACACTACGTTCTCTCGAGGGAGTGCAAATTCAGATGCATTAATCTGTCTCTGTAATCAAAGTTCCTAATGCCCGGGATTAGTCTTGTCATCCTCCTCTGAAAGCTTTCTAGGAATTCTATATCCGTTCTGTAGTAAGGTGACCAGAACTGAACCGCATAATCCAAGTGAGGTCTCACAAGCAAAAGATATAGTTTTAGGATGACCTCGCTAGTCTTGTAACTAACACTCCTTTGTATGAACCCAAGTGCTTAGTTAGCCTTGTTTCGAGCAAATACGTTATGTTATCTTGGTTTAAGATTTTCACTTATTACACCTAAATCTTTGTTACAGTCAGAGGTCTCTATAACAACGTTGTTCATCTGATATCTGCAGCTATGCCCATATAGTAACCACATTTTTTATTCTATATTTCTGACCATTACTTGCTAGTTAATGCAAAGAAAATGGCTACATGAATGAACACAAACTGGGAAAGCAATATATTTCGCCTATATCTTCATTCAGCCATTTACTATCACAAGATCATTCAACCTCGATACAAAAAATAAAAACCTTATGAGGGACTTTCTTTAATTATCTGGTTATGTATCGTGCATATATAAAAATATTATAAAAACGCCATTTATTTTGTGTCTATCCCAGTTCATCCTGGATACTTCAATGAATCTCTCCAGAAAAAGCCAGTCCAGTATCTCCTCATCACAAGTAAACAAGAGAGCCTTTTATGCAGCTCCTCACCCCCCCCCCCACGTAAACGCTCACACTAATCCCCCTCCACCCCCCCACGTAAACACTCACACTAATCCCCCTCCACCCCCCCACGTAAACACTCACACTAACCCCCCTCCACCCCCCACGTAAACACTCACACTAACCCCCCTCCACCCCCCCACGTAAACACTCACACTAACCCCCCCTCCATCCCCCCACGTAAACACTCACACTAATCCCCCTCCACCCCCCCACGTAAACACTCACACTAACCCCCCTCCACCCCCCCACGTAAACACTCACACTACCCCCCTCCACCCCCCACGTAAACACTCACACTAACCCCCCACCACCCCCCCACGTAAACACTCACACTATATACATAAAAACAAACCCAAGACTGTGTTTAATTACCTCTATGTTCCTGTTCCTTTGTTTCCCCGACAATATCTCTCACTGTTTATGTCTCTCACTAATTATGTCTCACCAAATGTCTCAGTAATTATCTCACCAAATGTTTCTCACTAATTTTTGTTTTCCCAAATGTCTCTCACTATCTGTCTCTCAATGTCTCTCAAAAGTTTCTCACTCAAACGTTTCTCACTATATGTCTCTCACCAAATGTGTCTTAGTATTCGTGTTGCACCAAACGTGTCACTAATTATGTCTCAGCAAACGTCTCTTACTAATTATGTCTCACCAAAGGGAAGGAGAGGTGTTTTACCCCTGTTTCCTCGCCGTCTTTCTTCTTGGCCAACAATTAACAATTAATCGTCACTCCTTCAATTCTGGGCCAATTAATTTGAAACTTGTCAGACTTGTGCCTTGGTTCAATACTCTCTCTCTCTCTCTCTCTCTCTCTCTCTCTCTCTCTCTCTCTCTCTCACTTTATTAATTCTATTTTCTAATTTTACGTCCTAATAAAAGATTCATTGGAGAGTAAAGGTAAAAAAAAAAAATCCACCCAAAATGTCATACAAACACCTAACTAAGTATACAGTCTTGGGTTGTTTATCTATACAAAATTGTGTTGAAAAAAATATGACACAACGGACGAAGGATTTTGACAACCCTAGCGAGACAACAGGAGTCACAGTGTTCATTGTGATACTCATCGATCACCACCAAGTACAGATTTCTTTTCGAGTGACTGTACCTCAACCCGAAACTACAGGTAGAGTAATCCCCAGGTGGTTACAGTACCATACAGGTGGTTGGTACCTTAACGTAGATATATTAATAAAAATACACAACACAGATATTAAAAGGTAACTAAAAAAGATAAGTAGTGGATATATATTATGTATCTGTGTTCTGTCTGTGTCATGTGTGTGTGTCTGTGTCTTATGTATGTCTGTATCAGTGTCTAATGTCTGTGTCTGTCTCCGTGTTTATGTCTGTGGCTGTCTCCGTGTTCCTGGTATTCAATGCAGTGGTATTTTAAAGCTTATAACATATTCAATTAGCATAATGGAGTGTGCTGTTTACGACTGAGGTCAAGCCTTCAGTATAGTTTTGTAATCTGGACCAGAATGTCTGTAACCTAGAATCGGGTATTGTGTAACCTGGACCCGAATACATGCAACCTAGAGCCAGTTTTTTGTAACTCGGATCGGATTTTTGTAACTTAGTCGGATTCATGTAAAGTAGAGTCGGATTTTTTGTAAATTGGATCCGGATTTTAGTTACTCGGACCGGATTTTTGTAAATTAGTCGGATTCATGTATCCTGGAGCTGAATTTTTGTAACCTGGACCCAGATTTCTGTAACCTAGCGCCGGATTTATGTAACCTGGAGTCGGATTCGCGAAAATTTACACACAAAAAATAATCCCTCCAACTCGTGATAAGAAAACTCCTCCATATTACGCTAAAGTCTCAATCAAGTTTCGACGCCATTTTGAATTCCACCCGAAAATTTGCAATATACTTAATGTCCCCATCTTCATTAGCGTATAGTCTTAACGTAATTCAGAAGCTATTTACAACATCATCTTTGCACCGCAGGTTAATTGAGCCAGTTGGAACGGTTCTCACATTCCCAGTAAGGGGGAAATTAGTTCTTGGAATTTCATGAGGATTTCAACTCGGGAATAACAGCATTTAACAACAGCAACATACCTCGCCACGTTTTATAACAGACATTTAACAGCTACACTGCCCTAACATACCCCCCCCCCCCCCCCCGTGGCATTGGCAAACAGCACCTAACAACAGCAAAAGACTGTCATTATATAAGAAACCACAGCATATTATGACCTCACATTATACAAGAGCTTTCAACAGCTGCAACATACTCACCCCCTTGTACAACAACACCTCACAACTTGCAGCATTACAGCACATAACAGCAGCAACCATTACCATAACATGCCACATTACACTGGGAAGCGTCGCTGCATATTTTATGCTTTCGGCCAGTGAATTATTGAGACCATTCAATGAATAGCAAAGCATGGCGGCCAAATCCATTCAGCATTACACACGACGGGGATCACATCCAACCATCAATTATGCACAACAACCAAATCAAGAGGACAGCAGAACGATACATACCCGTCAGTCTGCGTTTGTCCGGGGATTCCTGTCCTTGTTACAATGTGTTTTAAGTCATTCATGTCCGACTTTGCTTGTTTCCTGCCATTGTTAGAACATAAAAA
This sequence comes from Homarus gammarus, assembly GCA_958450375.1. Taxonomy (NCBI): domain Eukaryota; kingdom Metazoa; phylum Arthropoda; class Malacostraca; order Decapoda; family Nephropidae; genus Homarus; species Homarus gammarus. The sequence continues at coordinate 278,372 of CAUDMG010002821.1, read as the reverse complement.
TTGCTTCCCGTCTGGCTGTGTTTGTCCGCATGCGGCTGTGCTTTAGAAAGTACATACGTGGTTCATTAGCCGAGATCCTCAACCACAGACCACCGAGTCACTTTCTGCACACTATTAAGCATGATGGAATATGTACTGTACATTTACTAAGGCTGTGTACTCGGCCACTCCCTGAGGTATACTGCCACTGTATATATACACTCACAGTTACCGAGAGAAACTGGCATTATTGTGGACAGTTAATGAGGTGAACTGGATGAGTGGGTGTACACAGTTCATGATAATCTTGTGTTCTGTGACTAGTGATAAGGATTTAATAATGTTTGTTCAGTTAGTGAACAGTTAATGATACAGAATGGAGTTGTACGGTTAAGTGAAAGAAAAAAGTCTCAGTCACAGAGAAACTGGAATTTTGTCAACAGTTACTCATCTACAGACATAAAATTAACTGTTTAGTTATTGATACAAAACTGGAAACTGTCAGCACCATAACAACCACACTCGAAGTAAACGAGTTGCATGACCCAGTGCCAAGGAATAGTCCGAGAAGACCGGACAACTCGCCAACTGCACTGGCTAGCCATTACCGCGGAACATGTTCCGGAAATCGAATAACATCCAGGTTCCCAATTACTGCTGGGTAGACAGAGGCAAATGGCATAAAGAAACTTGACCATAGTTTCACCCTGCCCGGGGATCGAACCCGGGTCCGTTCGCTTGCATGGCGAGCATGCTAACTATTACACACACACACACGTGCATAAGGATATTTATGAATGCACTGATGCTTATGTATGTATGTAGGTATGCACAGGGGACTGGAGGAATGAATGAATGAATAATCATGAACTTGTATGTATGTATGTATGTATGTATGTATGTATGAGAATCAAACTCTCCATATCAATTCAGTTATCTCAATTTCATCAATCTTTCGCTGTTATGCTTCGTTGAAACTTACTTTCAAAAAAATTCCCAACACAGCCAGGATGACTGAGCTGACGGGTACACCTTTTATTCACCCCAAATACATTTTTCAGTTAAAAATAAAATTGATAAAAGTAGCACATAGAACATTACAATCCACATTCACGTAGCACAAAGAGCATTACTATCCACATTCACGTAGCACACAGAACATTACTACCCACATTCAAGTAGCACACAGAACATTACTATCCACATTCACGTAACACACAGAACATTACTATCCACATTCACGTAGCACACAACATTACTATCCACATTCACGTAGCACACAGAACATTACTATCCACATTCACGTAGCACAAAGAACATTACTATCCACATTCAAGTAACACACAGAACATTACTATCCACATTCACGTAACACACAGAACATTACTATCCACATTCACGTAGCACAAAGAACATTACTATCCACATTCAAGTAACACAAAGAACATTACTATCCACATTCAAGTAGCACAAAGAACATTACTATCCACATTCAAGTAACACACAGAACATTACTATCCACATTCAAGTAGCACTACACCCACCTGTAGGGAGGGTGTGTCAGTAGCCCTCAGTAGTATAGGTGAATCCTGTATCCACCCGTCTGTTGTGCCTCACTTACACGTTAAAAATTAATCCAAGTTAGCGTTCACTCATCATACACTGTATATTGTATTATACAGCCAGACAATAAATACAATAAACACACACAACAATACACACAAATAAAACACACACACACACACACTTACCCCTTCCTCCTACTCTTAACCCCCCACCCCCCCCCCCCCCCGACCCCCCGGGAACACGAGTCCTTCCTGTAGTGCAGAGGCGGGGGAGGGGTGAGGAGGAGGGGAGGAGGGGTGGGGGAGGGGTGAGGAGGAGGGGAGGGATGGTGGGGGGGGAGGGGGGGGTCACGTTGTAAGGCGGTCACACCGGATGTTATAAATTATCAATGGTGGCGGTACACAGTGTTGGTGTGGCCCACTGTTTATCCTGTTGCATGCCGACCCCTGCCACCACAACCCCACCCACCATAATCCGTACCACCACCAATACCACCCCTGCCACCACCACCAGAACCCCTGCTACCATCACAACGAAAGCCCCTGCCACCCTCCTTACCCTCCCATCCCACAACCCCTCCCCAAGGCTTCCTTCCCACCCAACGCCTCTCCTTCCTCCTGTTACACTACCCCTGCCACGCAACTCCTCCCCTACCACGCTCCCACTCCCCTACCACGCCCCCCTCCCCAACCACGCTACCCCTCCCACGCTCCGCCCTCTCCCTGTCACACTACCAGCACCCCGACCCCGCCTCCCTATCTCACTACCATCACCACGCTCCCTTCTCCCCCTGCCACGCCCCCCCCTTCCACTAACACACTACCCCCGCCACGCTCTTCCTCCCCTGCCACGATCTCTTCTCCCTGGCACGCTCCCCCTCCCCTATCACTATACCTCCACCACGCTACCTTCTCCCCCTGCCACGCTCCCCCTCCCCCTGGCACGCTCCCCTGCCTCTGTATTGACCTGAGCCGCCACAGCCACCGACGCTACAAATGATCCGGCGGAGTTTTTGATGAGCGGGCGGAGACACCCTGTTTTCTGTCAGGCTATTATCGAGGAGCCTCACGTGGCGGCAGGAGGAGGAGGAAGAGGAAGGAAAGAGGAGGAGGGAGAAGGTGGAGGAGGAACAAGGTGGAGGAGAAGGGACACGGTGGAGGAGAAGGAGGAAGAGGAGGAAGAGGAGGAGGAAGGATAGAGGAGGAGGGAGAAGGTGGAGGAGGGACAAGGTGGAGGAGAAGGAGGAAGAGGAGGAGGAGGGAGAAGAAGAGGGAGTGGAGGAGGAGGAGGAGGAGGAAGGATAAAGCAGGACGAGGAGGGAGAACAAAGGATAAAGGAGGAGGGGGATAAAAGATGAAGAGGAGAAGAAGGAGAAGGGGGTGGATACAGGAGGGGAGGAAAAATGATAAAAGAGGAAGAGAGAGGGGAAAGAAGGAAGAGATGAAGATAGGAGGAAGAGGAAGGAGAAAAACGTAAGAAAAGAAAGAGGGAGAGAAGAGGAGGAATATTTGGAGGAGAAAGAAGAAAGGAGGAAGAGGAACGAAGAAAGAGTGAGGAAGAGGAGGGTGGTGGTCACTCACATGACAAAAAAAACAGTCTCTTCCCTCTCATACGACTCATAATTAGCATCTTCCCTCTCACACGACTCATAATTAGCATCTTCCCTCTCACACGACTCATAATTAGCATCTTCCCTCTCACACGACTCAATAATTAGCATCTTCCCTCTCACACGACTCATAATTAGCATCTTCCCTCTCACACGACTCATAATTAGCATCTTCCCTCTCACACTACTCATACCCAGGATCTTTCTCCCACTCACAAAAACTCTCATCATTCCTCAACGTCTTCCAGGTAAGGTTCCCCCTACACCTACAGTATATCAGTCAAGCTCAGGTATAGAAGTACAGGTACAGTAATGCCCAGGTGGTGACAGTACCAAACAGGTGGAGCCTTACCAAGTGTAAACCTATATGTGGCCTTAATCAGTTTAACACAGTCATACCACACAGTAATGATGTGAGCGGTGTCTTATTTGGTTGGTAACAATGAGCATCACCTGACAAGACTCATTAAAGGCCGCTGGACAGGTAAGTCACCTGGACAATGATGGTACAACCTGTCCACAACTGTATTAAGACCTACACACACGCAAACTGACCAAATCTGACCGTCTACCTTCCTGTGGTAAATATTAATTGTGGTAAGAATTTTGTATTTTCCCGATTAGTTGGCAAATATGTAAACAATCTAAATAGAGACGGAAAATTTCTTGAATCTTATTGTTTTTTATATAAACATATACGTACACCGTAAAATGCTCGCTTCTAATTGGTCAATTCGGCCTCGATTCAGGAATAATTCGCTTCTGACTGGTCAACTCAGCCTAGAACTCGTGATTGGTCATCTCAGCCTCTATTCAACCAGAAGTGATGACCTTGGGTTGTCTTCGAACTACAGCAACAAAGACAATCATGAAAGCTCTTCAAGGTAAACATGACGTCACGAGAGGTAAACATGACGTCACGAGAGGTAAACATGACGTCACGATAAATAAACATGGCGTCACGAGGTAAACATGACGTCACTATAAATAAACATGACGTCACGAGGTAAACATGACGTCACGAGAGGTAAACATGACGTCACGATAAATAAACATGGCGTCACGAGGTAAACATGACGTCACTATAAATAAACATGACGTCACGATAAATAAACATGACGTCACGATAAATAAACATGACGTCACGATAAATAAACATGACGTCACAAGAGGTTAAATACCGCCGGACATCCTCAAGGCATCTTTACATATTTCTCTTTGACTCTTCATCACCTTTGCTTCTACTCATTTTCTTCTTCCTGTCGTCTGTTACATTTACTGTTTAATTGTTTGTATTCTATCTGTTTTTGATCTTTCCTTCTTGAACTTATATTAATGTCTTTCAACCATTCTAATTCGTGTGTGTGTGTGTGTGTGTGTGTGTCTGTCATTCACACCCATTCTCTGGACATTTACATTCCTACACCTGTAATTAGTCGATCTTAAATTAATTACCACCATCAATTATATTCGTCTTTAAATAATTACATCAATTATTCATTTTTAACTAAATAATTGCCCTAGTCCTTCCTCTCTTAACAAGTAATTAATATTTACGTTTTACCTTAATTATTCTGAACAGTTAATTAGCATAACCTTTTCATCGTTAACTAAAACTAACATAAAATAACCATCGTTAAATTCAAGTTAAACCACAAGAACAATCACGTTAAACCACAAGAACAATCACGTTAAATCACAAGAACAATCACGTTAAACCACAAGAACAATCACGTTAAACCACAAGTATAACCGCAAGGACAAGAACAATCACATTAAATCACAAATAGAATCCTGTTAAACCAAAAATAACAAAGTAAACCAAATCCCGTTAGAACTAAACCAAAAAAAATAATAAGATTTATTTAGAGTCGCTCAAAGTCCTTAACAATTAGCCTAAATACCTCCATTAATTATTCATCTTTTAAATAGATAATTACATCGATTAGTCTATTATCACCCAAATTATCGCCCTATCTCATACACCTTTTATCTTTCACGTTTTATGTCCGTTCGTATTATTATCCCTCTATCCATCTATCTTTATCATGACGTTCACATCAATTCTACTGTTATCAAGTTTTCTGTCCTTGTCATCTTTATCAACGTGTGAGGTATTATAGTAGTCTGTTTTGGGGCGAGTTTAATTCTTACTAGTCATTTATCAGTGTGTGTGTGTGTGTGTGTGTGTGTGTGTGTGCGTGTGTGCGTGTCTGTCTGTCTGTGTGTGTGTCTGTCTGTGTGTGTGTGTGTGTGTGTGTGTGTGTTGTTCAATACTCGACTTCTCTTGAGTATTTTTTCGTTCAAGCATTTCCTTCACTTTAAAGACTTTAGGTTTGGTTGCCTTCAGTAAAGTACCATCTCGTCCTCAGTCAAGTACTATCTCGTCCTCAGTCAAGTACTACCTCGTCCTCAGTCAAGTACCGCCTCCTCCTCACTCAAGTACCGCCTCCTCCTCAATCAAGCACCGCCTCCTCCTCAGTCAAGCACCGCCTCCTCCTCAGTCAAGTACCGCCTCCTCCTCAGTCAAGCACCGCCTCCTCTTCAATCAAGCACCGCCTCCTCCTCAGTCAAGCACCGCCTCCTCCTCAGTCAAGTACCGCCTCCTCCTCACTCAAGTACCGCCTCCTCCTCAATCAAGCACCGCCTCCTCCTCAGTCAAGCACCGCCTCCTCCTCAGTCAAGTACCGCCTCCTCCTCAGTCAAGCACCGCCTCCTCTTCAATCAAGCACCGCCTCCTCCTCAATCTAGCACCGCCTCCTCCTCAGTCAAGTACCGCCTCCTCCTCACTCAAGTACCGCCTCCTCCTCAGTCAAGCACCGCCTCCTCCTCAGTCAAGTGCCACCTCGTCCATCTCCCAGGAAGAAGCTGCCTTGTTAAGTGCTCAACAATCACACCCACACCGTCTCGACCCTCTACCTAACCAATGACCCGAAACACACACACACACACACACACCCCAACCTGTCACTCACTCACCCCTCCCTTCTCCTCCCCAGCTGTCACAGTCCCCTTCCCTCCCTCTTCCCCAACTCCTCTCCCCAGCTGCCACACTCCTCTTCCCACTTACTACTCTCCCCACCTACCCCACTCCTCTCCCCTCCCCACCAACCACATCCCCAAACAACTATTCACCCTTCCTTTTTTACCCACCTCCCTACCTAACCAAACAAATATCCTCCCTACTTTACTCTCCCTAGTTAACCAAATACATATCCTCCCTACCCTACTCTCCCTTGCTAACCAAACACAACCTTCCACTCTCCTCCCCCCCACCTCCCACCTCACTTCACCTCATCTCTCTCAAGTCCCTCACCTCATCTTACCTTCCCCCCCTCCCTCACCTCTATTACTACCATGACACTATTCCAATTAGCAGGTGGACATACACACACACTACCTGGCAGCCGTCACGCACATTATGTCACCACCACCGCCTTCAATGTCAACACTACAGTGGGGTTTTTTCTCTCCCATTTTTTTTCCTTGTCCAGTTTTTGTTGTTACAGTACAGAACCGATTCCCTCCCTCCCACCCATCTCCTTTCACACACACACACACACACACACACACACAGAGGCAATACATGGCCACATTTCTGGTGTTTATGATACTGTGGGTAGTATACTGTATATGTTTGAGAGAGAGTTAATACTACAGGCTAGGTGAGAGAGAGAGAGAGAGAGAGAGAGAGAGAGAGAGAGAGAGAGAGAGAGAGAGAGAGAGAGAGAGAGAGTTAACACTGCAGGCAAGGTGTTTCAGTATCTGGAGTAAATCTGTTCTTGAGAACCCGCCAGCCACCGAGGCAAAACAGTCTAGGGAAAATGTAAACAGAAGCAAACTTTTCCAACGTCATTAAGAGTGCAGACAGTACAAAACAACAGTCTCCTCCTTGATAAAGATTGCAAACAATGCAAAAAAAATTCTCACTTATTAAGAGTGCAAGAAATACAAAATTATAGCCACCTACCTGATTAAGAGTGCAAACAATAATCCTTTACCATATTAAGGAACTGTAAACAATATATATTAACCATCCTCTATATGATAAAGTTAATGTAAACAAAACCACCGTTCCCCGAGCTACTTCATTAAGGTTGTCTCAGATAAACAAATAGGTTATACACTCTATTAGTAAACAATACAATGAGATACATTATTACTGTAAACATCTCAGCTGGAACTAGTCAGTTTCCTCAGTCAATAAGGTTCGTAGTCCGTGTGTGTGTGTGTGTGTGTGTAATACTGAATTACGTCGATGGCTACACAATATTTTGATCGACGTAACACTGAGATCGACATCCAGCGAGTCCGTTTGTCCTGCTCCCCCCCTCCCCCCCCACAACCCAGCAATTACCTGTGTCAACTCTCACGTTAATATGTCTAGTGGTCTGGAAAGTAGGGTCAGTGTATCTATCTGTCTGTGTCTGTCTGTCTGTCTGTGTCGTGTGCCTGTACAGTATGTTTGCGGAGTTTAAGAAAGGAAAAAAAGTCCTACATATAAATGCGTGTGTGTGTGTGACTATACACGGGGGAGGGGGGGGGGGGGGGGGGACGTCTTCCCAAATACTCTGCCGTCATCAGTAGAGTCATAAGCCCACCTGGTGGTAAATAGACCAGTGTGTGGTGTGGTGTGGTACAGGGGGGGGGGGGGGGGAGGGAGGCAGCTGGTGCACGTTAGTGATGCTTGGCCACACGCGGCGCCTCACGCCCTCCACGCCCTCACTCACGTGGATGAACCAGACGACGCACGCCACCCCTCTATATTGGCCGCGCTGCATCCCTCCCTCTCCATCCCACCTCCACGCCACAGCCTGGCTTCATGACCCGTCTCTCTCATGCTGGGGAGGTTCACGTAGTCATCCCCAGAGATAAGAAAAGGTAGATAGTATCCCCCCCCCTCGTCTCTCGTGTTGGGGCGTCTACGGACATTTGAGCCGCTAAAATAATAATAAATCTGGTCACGGTGCTACAAAAATGATCTCGGTTGATCAAGTCATCCTCCAAGGGACCTTAAGAATATATCAACACTGTTACTAAGTTCAGAGGCTGTGTTAGTTCTCGTCCAGGACCGGGGGTGAGGCTGAAGGAGTGAGGGAAGCCAGTCAGTCAGCCAAGTCAGGATATGCATTCATAGAGCAAGCTAACGCAGGGTAAAATGAAAGATACTTTTAGCTAATACTACGCCATTTTTACTTACTTTTTATAGAACTTTTTGAAAACATTAAAAAGGATTAGAAAATCTTAAGAAATTCAGACGACACAGTTTATAATATTCTAATGTACTCAGAACACGTATTTTGAGAGAGTATTGTTTGGCTCATATCATCTTTAAAATATTAATATCAATAAGTTATACCTGACACCTATCACAAGACGCCCGACCGTTCGACACAGTTATGAGACACATCCTGTAACATGGAGACTCGAAGCTTCAATACACCGATACACACATTCCCGATCCCTGGGCTTCAACCACTTAAATCTTCAGCATACACCGAGTTCCTGACAGTACCATAACAAACGGTCCAGTACACAAGATCAACATCGCCTGGCGTTTCCTCTCCTAAGTCCCTTTAAATGGCAATGGTAATGGGTCCAACGCCAGACAAATGTTCGTTCGTCTTCTGTCTACAGTGGCGTTCTCTAGCCTGCCGTCAGAGGGTAAACAGAGACTACTGTCGACGCTGATGTATTACGAGGCAGAGAGGATTATGGAGCTAAATCTCCCTGTATGTAATGGTTGTTGTCAGGCCTGGATGATCACTCTCACACACACGAACACACACACACGAACGCACACACACGAACGCACGCACACGAACGCACGCACACCCTTCCGTTCATCGGAAAATACAATTTACACAGCGTTAGGTGCACCAATACTGTAACCAAGGGGTGTAGCGGCTGAGTGGATACAGCGCTCGCTTCCTGTCTTAGGGACTGTTGGTTCTATAGCTCGGAGTACTCTCAGTCCATCCAGCTGTGAATGGGTACCTAATATTACGGGAGGGAGTGAAGATGGTCGAGTGCTGCCTCCTTAGGTAACGAAGAGAGGCTTAGTGTAGAGTGTATTGTAAAGTGTTGTCCTTAACAGTTCACCAACCAATGAGTCCATTTGCATATTATATCCAGGTTAAGACATCACTTTCTCACACCACAGTCGCTCCATGGAACACGCTGTTGACTTGCACTGATGCTTCCGAATATATATATATATATATATATATATATATATATATATATATATATATATATATATATATATATATATATATATAGAGTCTTGTTGAGTTCGGCAACGTTAAAAAATCGGCCGGACGCTACAACACACACATAGGGTGCAATAAAGAACACATATTCGGAATTCTATAGCAGATATATTGGAAGGTACAGAGCATACTTTCTATTCTGCTTGTTCACACACACACACACACACACACACTATACATCAGGGCGCTGGTATAGCCGGCGCCCATATTGCCACAGGCGGCCGTGGTGGAGAACCAAGCGTGCGCTTCTAAAATTAATCCGTCCTGTTTCAGTTTACGCACCGCTACCGTCCAATTTCATTTCCTGTACACCGGCATTTATCCCTCTGCCTGCTTACTGTATTTAAACACCACCCGTTGTCTCCCTTTTTTCCCGTCTATGCTATCTGTCTTTTTTGTTTTGGTAACTTACTTTTTTTCCTTTAATCTTGTGAGAAATTTCCCGCCAGGTATTTCACTATAACACTTACTGCCTGGTGACAATTACCCCCGTGTTTGTGTATTAAAACAAGGATGATCAACAACTGGTCATTGTCTACGTTAAGGCCACACTTGAAAAAAAAGAACCCTCACTTACCTAGAACATTATCAGTCAGGTCAGAAAGTTGTGTAGAGGTGAATAAACCCAACCAACCTTAAGAGTATATATTTGTTTATTTGCTCCCTCTATCGGGGCGTGAGTGTCAATAGAAACAATCGTACACCTGTGAATCCCTCCCTCCAGGTGTACTGATTAATGTGTCTGTGTCACCTCTCTTAATTGTTTACCTCGGCAACAGTGATAACTAAAGGTGCACACACACACACACACACACACACGAGGGCTCCCAAAACATCATCGTGTCAACAATGAACTCATGAAATGCTAGGAACCTCTGAGACTACGGGTCCAGAACTGACAAACTCTCGCTGGTCCACATAACTTAACACCTTCACAACGGGGACAATCGATTTTATTGAGCAGAGAGACGACCCCATACAACAAGTGGTTAGTTGAGTCTATTATACACTAAGGGAGAACACTGGTGCTATATCTAGTGTGTGTGTTTTTCTCTCTACCCTCAAAGAACAGTATTAACACACATGCTCTCTCTCTCTCTCACCATCCCCACAGATCACCATTAACCCCCAGAAATTCCCTCAAAACACAGATATAATGCCCAGCAGTTTCTTTCTTCTCTTCTGGCATCAAAACAAAGCCGCCCACCCGTTTTTATACCAATAAATCCGGATTTCTAACTTGTTCGTCTTGCCCCGGATTCTTTCCCAACAAAAATCTGATGTTGTTTGCTTGTGGTTGTTGGAGGAATTGTGGTTGTTGGCGGGTGATGATGGCTATTGGTGATAGTGGGTGATTATGGTTGTGGTTTTGGGCGGATGGCGTATTCTAGTTAATGTAGAATCCCGGTATAACTTTGGTGGTATTTTTGGAGGATCTCTTTATGTTATACCCCAAGGCAGCCAGTTTAGTGCTTCCTTCTGTTACCTGGAATATTCATGGTGCGAACATTGAAGACTCTGGGCCACGAGTGTCTTGACCACAACACCACCACAGCGTTTTAATAATGGTGGACAAGGGTTATCTGTCACACCCAGTAATATAACAACACGGATAGTTCTTCGCCTTCTATGTAATACCTACACTGAAAATCCAAATAAAAACTTCAAAACAAAAACGCAGAGAAGGTGTTGAAATTCATAACAAGTATGAACGTGATTCGAAAATAAACAAAACTTCTTGCAAGTTTCCCCGAGGGTCCTAACATTTACATCTTCCATTTCTCAAGTCACTTTACTGACGGGGAGAAAAAAAAAAAAGCATCCCCGCCATGGCGAATAGTCCAACTGAAATGAGTTAGGCGTGAAAAACGAGCAGTGAACGAGGGAGAAAATGAATCCATGAGCAAGGGTGTTGAGAAGTGGCAGCGTCGCACCTCCGGCTATAGATAACTGGGAGACAAATGACGGTGGCCAACAGGTGGCAGGAATGGCGGGAGTGTGTTCCAGCACCTGTGCCTGATCCCTCTTGAACAACTATCAGCATTACCCTCGTTGCAGCCAACCGGGGACCTGGGACACATCGGAACTAAGCGACACTCAAAAGTTTGAATGGTTCCCAGAGATATAATATAAAGGAAAACAGATAACACCCCAAAGTGATTTTGTAGCAAATAAAAAAAATAAAACTTTAAATTTGGAGATGGTTTGAATATTTTTCTTTCCTGCTGTTTGCTGTCTTGTTTTTTAGAACTTTCAACTGCCTGAGTTAACTTAAGTCTCTACGACAGGCAACTTGAGAGAGAGAGAGAGAGAGAGAGAGAGAGAGAGAGAGAGAGAGAGAGAGATTCAGAACTTGAGATTCTTTGTATACGATACTTAAAGTTAAATCAATCACTAACTTAACACTGTAGAACAACAACAACAGCAGATCACAGGAAGACGTGAACGTGTACACCAGAAGGGCTGACCAAGGGCTGAGTTATGGGAGAGGCTGGCCGGTCAGTAGGTCGCCCGGTAGTGTATATAATGACAGCTATCTGGAAGGAAAACGGGGGCACTGACCTGACTCACGTACCAGAACTACCTTACACGGGGGGGGGGGGGGGGGACGTTGTCAGTTAGGAAAGACGGGCACTCAGCTGACAAAAACAGCCTACAACACCTCAACTAACACTAAAATGTTGCTGGGACACACACACACACACACACAAATACGAGTCTTTATGGCAAAGTTAGGTACAAATTTATAACTGGATGAGACTATATAGGTACTCATGCCTCGAACCAGCGACCTTTATGACATAATGAGAGCTCTATCCACCCATCCACCTCCAATTCTCCCTACACACATGGCGTCAAATATCTCCTCGTATCCTGGCTGCTACCTCAAGAAATGTTACTCTCACAATAATAACACTATTGGACGTAACTTCTACCTCTGCTGTGATATTAATATTCAAGACCACTGTGTATTTGCCTTGTAACTCGGGAACTCAATCGTTGTAAATTGGTAAAGTTAGTCGCTTTCTAACTTCGCTCGATCTGCTTCCGGATATTGTTTCAGTGCCTCTAACATATACAATATACATATATATGATGGTATTGCCTCGTGACCTCTCTTCTTTGCTGTTGTTATTATGTTAGTATTTAGCCCCACGACCCCACCACTGGATACTGAGAGGAGGTCACACTACCCTACCTTACCTGTATGTGTTTACCTTTCATGTTATTAAGAATTTTCCAACAGGTTTTATATATATATATATTTTTTTTTACAATACATGGAGGTGTGTTTCGCTCCCTGTATGTCGACATATTTTTATATATGGCTACTGTATCTACCTGTGGATCGCTAATGGCCCAATTTATCTACCTGTAGGTCACCAATGGGTCAATTTATCTACCTGAGGGTTACCTATGATGGTTTTTTCACCTGTTAACCACCATTCTATTAATGTATATATCTAGGGTCACCAATTGATTAAGCTGTTTGTTTATCAATGTCAGGTTGGGTTAGGTTGGGTTAGGTTAGGTTAGGTTAGGTTGGGTTGGGTTGGGTTAGGTTAATATACATAGACCTATCATGTATATCTGATTAATACAAACATGACAAATACATACCACACACACACACACACACAGGTATAAAACAAATCTCTAAAATTCTTTGTTGACGAAAAAAAAAAAAAGATGAACCCAAACAATGAATCCGGATTTTCCACACAAAAACGTCGCTGTCAGAAGAACAAAAGAACATCAATAAATCTTTCCCTGGCAGCGCGGGTCCTCCTCCCTGGCACATATTTTGGATTCGTACAGGTGAGAAATATAATCCCTAACACCTCAGGTAAACACACGTGGATGGGGAGGAACACACGTGGATGGGGGAAAACACACGTGGATGGGATTGAAAAACACACGTGGATGGGGGAAAACACACGTGGATGGGGGAAAAACACACGTGGATGGCTACCTGCAATGTTTCTTTAGACATATTCAAATGTGGTGTTAACAATCCCAAGAGTTTTGTGTGTATGAGAGAGAGAGAGAGAGAGAGAGAGAGAGAGAGAGAGAGAGAGAGAGAGAGAGAGAGAGAGAGAGAGAGAGAGAGAGAGAGAGAGAGAGAGCCACACTTCAAATCTAAATTAAAGAGAATTAAAAAACCCCAACCTTTCTTTCTTTTTCTTTAGTCTTGACTCACTGGACAAAAATATCAAATGTCTACGGGATAAAATTACATCTTTTCTCTTAACAAACAAATAAGATATAAATGCCAGTCTCTTAAATAATTACTATGGACAAAAAATATATCAAATTCTTTCACTCCTTCAAACAATAATTCCTGTGTTGACGAAAACCAATATTTTTTTTTTTTCCTCCTAATTTATTAAGTGACTAGAGGAGGAAAAAGGTTATTGTAGGGGGACAATATCTGGGTTATTTTATTATTAATATTACATAAAAGAATAACACTATATAACCAGGGTCTGTTATTTTTATTAAGGGCGAAAAAAATGGACTGTGGTAATTCTATGTTATTTTCCCGTTGTTGCTGTTTTAGTTGTTGTTATTTTTGTTATTGATGATGAGGAATTTGTTGTTGTTTTTGTTAAGGCTTTTTGCTGTTGTTTTTACTGTTGTTCTTGTTGTTAATGTATTTGTTGTCAGTTGAAGAAGATGAAAGAAGACAATAAATGAAGAAGACAAAATAAATATCAAATCTAGAATATCCCCATCAATCATATTTCCATTGGCGAAAAATAAAGAGAATTGAATATATCCAACACGTCGTATTTTCCAAAGGTAAAAATATTCAAGAAAAACATCTTCCATTATTCTAATTTGCTAAAAATATACACAAATAAAACACTATTAACTAAACAAACAAACAAACATGCCTACCTCCCACCCCCCCACCCCCCCAAAAAAACTCGAGCTTTCTTCATCTTCATCAAACAACGAAAAAAACTTTGAATAAAAATTCGGCTCATGTTATTTTTCACAGGACGCTGAGGCGGGTGAATATTAGAGTGCGTTTCCAAGACGAAAGAGAGAACACAAGACAGCTTCACGCACTGAATAAGACACACTCCTCCGGCCCTCTAAATATTTACGTTGTTTTCGCAAGTTTCCACAAATTTCGTCAATTGCATTTCTCACTTCTGATTTTTATTCCGTCTGTTTTGTAAACGTTGAGAACAAAGGCATTCTAAGGCGTTTATATTTGGTCTTCTATACTTTCTATACATGTGTACATAATTTCTACGCAGGCATAGATAATTGTTTTAATACATAAATTTTGTTTTCCTTTCATCATATTTCCCTAAATAGATTTAAGTCAATAATGTTTGTTTATTGGCTAAGAACGAACCAATGAATTCTTAACTGTAATATAAAGTGACCTCTGATTGGCTGAGAGTTGGCTAATACACGACGATAAAAAGAAGAAAACAGATCCTCAACTGGACAACAACTGTGAGCTGATGAATTAATGAAGGGATGAAAATACTGAATGATAAATGACACTGGGAAGGGAATATACAATAAACAGAGGAATGACACAATGGTTGACGCTGAGAGAATGGGCTACCTTACCTTACCTTACCTTACTAACCCTACCTTAACTATCCTCACCTTACAGACCCTACCTGACCTGACCTAACCTAACCGACCCAACCTAACCTTACTGACACTATCCTTATACCCTACCTCACCAAACTTTACCTTACCCAAGCTACTACTACTACCCAATTAGTCATACTATACCTATTATTGTATTACCTACCTGGTCCAATTTTATCTAAGCCATTCCTACCTAATTACCCGCATCTTACCTAGTTTTCCCTACCTACCTTCTTTGTCATAACTAACTCAATCTAATTAGCCCTTCCTTCCATCACTTGCCTTACCTCATCTAACTCTACTCTACCTGGCTCTACCTTGCCTTACCTAATCTAACCCTAATCTACCTGGCTCTACCTTGCCTTACCTAATCTAACCCTAATCTACCTGGCTCTACCTTGCCTTACCTAATCTAACCCTAATCTACCTGGCTCTACCTTGCCTTACCTAATCTAACCCTAATCTACCTGGCCCTACCTTGCCTTACCTAATCTTCCTTAATTAACTAACTTTACCTTAACTAACCTCATCAGACTTACCTAACGTAACGTAACGTAACGTAACCTAACCTTATCATACCTTACCTAATCCTAACCTCCCTTAATCATACCTTGCTTAATTACTTTACATAAGAAGGATATTATAACTGTCTAAAATAAGATTACAACTGACTAAAAATACGGAGACGATATCAGAAACGTGTGTCTATAGGTGACGGAATTCTACCTGAGCCTCCACCTTAAAGTGACCAGACCAGACCAATTTAGCTGCCAGCGACCATCTACTATGCAGGTGAGAACAACCCAGTACATGAGCATCAACCCACCTGGTCCCTCGACGCGTGGTGGAGGGGGGGGGGGGTGAATCTGTCTCTCTCTCACTCTCTCTTTCTCTCGGGAATATATTTGAAGGTCATCATCATTAGCACGGAAATAGCTCTACTCAGTTTGGTTAGGTTAGGTTAGGCTAGGTTAGGTTGGGTTAGGTTAGGCTAGGTTGGGTTGGATTGGGTTAATATCATTCATGTTTAAAATCGTTCTTCTTGTTTTTCTTACACGACGTCAATTGTATGTCGGAGTTATTTACGAGGTTTGTTAAGGTAAGATGGCTTGATTACCTGAAGATTTTGTTCCCCGAACTTATATTAAAAATAACCACTAAACCCCTAACGTAAGGTAATGTAACGTATCTTGACCCAACGAAACGTAACCTCAACTAACGCAACCTAATATGAAGTGCCCCAGCCTAACCAACCCTAACTATGGCATCTTAACCAGGTAAACGTACACTCAACTTGGCGTAAGCTTTAGCAAATGGTGTGCATGTGTTGGGGGCGTCTCAGGTTACAATAGGGATGTCTATCGTCGTTTGATGGGTAAGAAATACTTTACAATTGCTGGGTTGGGACGATATTGGCCACAATATCCACAAATAACAAGTTTCATAATTAAGACTACAGCTCTTGCCCTTACCTGCCTTGCTCATTAACACAATCCTGAGGTTATTCATAAAAAAACTACCTGTTCTTACCTTAAACTAACTTTGTTCACTCAACAGTAGAACTACAAGACAAGAATAAATGTTCCCCTAGAGAAAAATAACAAATTAATTGCTCTAGCTTCCTCTTACGGCGGAGGATGTTCAGTCCACCTGAAGGATTTTAATAAAGGATTCATTAAGGAATAAAGTGATGGAGGACTAACTGGAATTACCTGTGCTAACGTAGGCAGATCGATCCACCAGCAGACCTTTAAGAGACACTAAAACAATATACTGTAGTTGTGAGAGACTTGAGCTTACCTGTAGTGCCGTGTGATGTGGACGTTATCAGCATAGGCTTGATGATTTTCAAAGAGGATGACGAATACACACACGGAACCAGAGTGCATCCTTCTCTTACACTCTGCAAAAACAAAAACAAAAAACAATTAGAATCAGTGAGCAGCTTATGTTCAGCAACAAAACACGCACAGTATATGATAATATTAAAAATAACTCGGTGAACAGTGAAGTGTTGTGTGTCAATACGGACAGTAACTGCCTGTGTAAGTTGAGGCTAGAGAGACAAGGACGTGTGGGGTAATTAAATCTGTCTTAGCACTTTCCTGTCGCCTTCTACATTTGTCTGACACCAATCTTCCTGATATTTTTCTCTCCTCCTTTTTTAAGTTTCTGTAACTTACAAAGGTAGGGAGAGGAGTAGTGATAATAAAGGAGCTATAGATGAACAGACAAACAAACAGGAAAATAGTTGGATAATAGAAACATTAACAGATCTGACTAATAATAGACACGCATAACATTCTTTTTTCTTCTCAAAACCAATAACCAGAGCGGGGAGAGATCTGACACGTGCTGTTATCAAATCTCTTCACCAAAGGTTCCCCTGCCAAAGACTGCAGATATTTGTAGCAGGATGTTTTGAACTGTTGGAGGTTATGTGATGTAGTAAAAACACTGTGTTGGAGCTCCACACAAGACTTGTCTGGGGCATTGATGAGTTTTGGTAGGCAGGGTCTCTGATTGATGGAACATGAACTGAAGATATGGACCAACGAAGGCCGATGGTGGTGGTGGGTGTTGCAAGTCAAGATAGTGACTGGGTGAAGTACCCAAGAAGAAGTAAATTGATAACACATCCCTGCCAATATTTAAAGTTTTCTGGTAAATTAATTGTTGTTGACTGTTTTCATGTCTTCAGCATCAAACCGAAGAAGTGAAGCATTACAGCACCGCACTCACCCATAGAGGACATCAGTAAAGTAATGCCTGGCTGTGAACATAAGTCGAAGCTTCATTGAAGCAACTTTGGCTCGAGATCTGGCGAAATGTCAAGGAAAGGTTTCGGGAAAGGTTGATCCCTAAAATCTCAATGTTATGTAACGATATTATTATTATTATTATTATTATTATTATTATTATTATTATTATTTTATTATTATTATTATTATTATTATTACTATTATTATTATTATTATTATGATGATGATGATGATGATGATGATCTAATAAAAATTTCATTGAATTGTGCAATATGCGGGTTAAATTATCTGCATTAAAATGAATTGTTTGTCACAACAAATGTCATCGACGTGTATTAGGAGTTGGCGCCAGTAGAGAGCCCTGAGGCACCCAGGACCTTAAGGTGTGGTAAAGACCATTAAAGGAACCAAGGAAGAGAAGTCATCAGGGGTGAGTCAGGATCGATTACCAAACAGTCAGATGCTTTGGGAATGTCATGGGTCCACCACCACACACTATTTACCGCCGAGTGTGAGGAGTAACAGATCAGCAACAATGAACAACACGGAAGTCAAACTGCCGGGTGCTCCAATACTTCTTTCCAAGCTGTTTAGGAATAATACCGTGTCCAAAATACTTCCAATTGTTGAGACGAGGAAACCTGTTCAATACTCTAGAGGGTTGGATTCCTTAAGTTTCTGTGGACACGACTGAAGTACAAGGTAGTTTGGAAGAGTTTGAACAGAATGGAAGAAAACTCAATACAGTATTTTTTTTTTCCAGAACCAAAAAATGTTTCACCAGTTTTAAAACATCCATGACATATTTTTTGACACCTATATCATCAGCCACACATCAGTTACAACCAACCCCTTACTCAACCATCTAACGAGGTGGTGGTAGTAGTAGTAGTAGTAGTAGTAGTAGTAGTAGTAGTAGTAGTAGTAGTTTTTTCAGTAGTAATAGTTTTTTCAGTAGTAATAGTAGCAGGGGGATGGAGTAGCAGAAAGAGGAGGAGTAAGAGGAGGAGGAGTAGTAGCAGAAAGAGGAGGAGTAAGAGGAGGAGGAGGAGTAGCAGGAAGAGGAGGAGTAAGAGGGGGAGGAGGAGGAGTAGCAGGAAGAGAAAGAGTAAGAGGAGGAGGAGGAGGAGTAGCAGGAAGAGAAAGAGTAAGAGGAGGAGGAGGAGGAGTAGCAGGAAGAGGAGAAGTAGGAGTAGGAGAAATGAACAAATAACAACTTAAGTGGGATATGATTGTACATCAATAAGTGTTCCAGAACAATTTTGTTATTGTTTAATATTGTTCACGAGTCTGGAGGTGAATTGTCATGTACACACGCTTATTGAAACGCCTTAATAACCACACCACTAGGACTCCATACATAGTTACACCACTATCATACACAAACAAAACAAACACAAAACAAACACACAAACGATACAAACACATACAAAACAAACACACGAACAATACAAACACATACAAAACAAACACACAAAAATTGACAGATAGACTACTGATAATAATAACAGGCTGAATAGAGATAAGAGAGACCTGGTAGATAGATAAATAGACAGGCTTGACAGATAGAAAAGCGCGATAGATAAACAAATAGACAGGCGCGATAAATAAACAGACAGACAGACAGGGTTGAGAATTAAGACAGGTAGGTTCCCGGAGTCCATCACCAACTGGCAGTAAATGTTGGCTCAATACTCGACTCGACTATTGCTCAGGTATCGAACATTTGTATTCCAACCAACACTAATTGATTTTGCACGAGGAGCCTGAAAAAAAGGTCTCTCTCTCTCTCTCTCTCTCTCTCTCTCTCTCTCTCTCTCTCTCTCTCTCCTTCCATTCTCCCTTCCCCGTTACATTCCCCAGGGCTAAGTTTTATTGAAGTCATGACTGGATTGGACGGACGGACGGACGGACGGACGGACACCTAACCAAACCAATAACTGAAAAAAAAATTACCTGAACCATTATGACTGAACCCAGAACCATTATGACTCTGAACCCTGAACCATTATGACTCTGAACCCTGAACCATTATGACTCTGAACCCTGAACCATTATGACTCTGAACCCTGAACCATTATGACTCTGAACCCTGAACCATTATGACTCTGAATCCTGAACCATTATGACTCTGAACCTCCGAACCATTAGAGTAATTGAACACAAACTAAACAACTTCACTTCAATTACAAACCACCATTAATCAACACCTGTAATTCTTTAATGTAATCACTCAGCAGATTACCCACCTCCATAGAAATAATCGATTACTCCGTCTACCTTGTGCCATTAAGGGAATTAATCACGCACCATATTACCTGTCTCATTAAGGTAATATTCCACCCACCACCTGTGATATTAAGTTAATCACACACCCCCACTACCTGTGCCATTAAAGTAATCCCATATCCACCATACTACCTGTGACAAAGGTAATCCTTCACCCACCATAATACCTGTGTCATTAATGTAATACCCTCCTTCATTACCTGTGACATTAAGGTAACCCCTCTACCCGTGTCATTAATATACCTCATTAATATTCACTACTGTAACAAGAAATAAAATAACCATCTACTTGACCTACATTCATTAAGATCATATTTTAATGACCCATTCTACCTATGTTATTAATTCACTCTGCCTATTGTTTTATCATTCACTCTGCCTATTACATGCATTCATTATACATATTCTCTTATTTATCACCCAATCTACGTAATTTATTCATTTATTCTACCTATTGTCTTATCATTCACCCTGCCTATTGCATTCAGTCATTATACCTATTCTATTATTCATCATTCATTCTACCTATTATATTATCCTCTAGAATATAATTAGCATTATTACAATCACCCCTCTGGCACTGAAGAGATTAGGGGACACAGACAAGAGGGAAGAAAGAGAGAGAAAGGGAGGAAGAAAGAAAGAGGGAAGCAATAGGGGGAAGAAAAGAGAAAGAGGGAGGAAGGAAGGAAGGAAGAAAGATAGAGGAAAAAAGAAAGAAAGGGGGGAAAAGAAAGAGGGAGAAGGTAAGAAAGAGAGAAAATGAAATAAGATGTGGAGGAGGAAAAGAGAAAATAGGAAGGAAGATAGGAAGGAAGGAGGGAGAAGAAGTGGGAAGTGGTGAGGGGGAAAAGAGAAAGGAAGAGACAGAGAGAAAGAAGGATAAAAAGAGGAAAGAGAAGGGAGAGTTTATATGGTTTTTCATCTCTTCTCATTTTCTTACTCTAATTCACTTCCTCCTCTCCTCTCCTCCTCTCCCTCTAAGTCTACCTCGCTTCCTCTTCTTCCCTTCCTCCTCCTACTCCAACATCCACCTCTCACTTCTCCAACACACTCCTTCCACCCCCTCCTTCATATTTCTTTCCCCTCATCTCTCCTTCATTCCTGCTTACTTCATCTCCTCTCTCTCCTTCCTTTCTCCTCCCTCCTTCTCTCTCACTCATCCCCTTCCCTCTCATTACGTTCCCTTCCACTCCTTTATCCCCTCTTCCTCGTACCCCCCCCCCTTCCTTTTTCTCTCACCTTCCATTCCCCCCTCCCTCCTTCCGTCTCTCACCCCCCATCCCCCTCCTCGCTCCCTCCCCATCAAGAGGGACTAAGTGCATGTCAGGCGCCTCTTGACACTTTAAGAGGGAGGGCGACTGTGAAGCTCCGAGCCAACCTCTCTCTCTCTCTCTCTCTCTCATCTTGTGTCACTCCATCATCTGAGAGAGAGAGAGAGAGAGAGAGAGAGAGAGAGAGAGAGAGAGAGAGAGAGAGAGAGACGTATAACAGTATAAAATAAACCATCAGAAAATATTAATAACAATCAGAACTCACGGATACAATCAGAACAAAAAAAACACACACAAACAAAATATACACTGAAGCCGCCAAACACAACCAGACAAACAGACAAACAGAAAATAAACAAAAGACAAACAAAACAAAACATTAATGAAACAATCAGAATAAGAAAATGAATTAATATATCCAGTGGTAAGAGTAAATCAGAATAGAACGATCAGAACGAAATACACTGACCATTAAAAACAATTTGATCGAAACAAAATGGAACGAATCAGAACGAGACAATCAGAATGAAGCTCCGGAAGTTACCTGAACGAACACGCATGATGGTGAAAACACACGATGAATGAAGGTAAATGAATGAAGGGGTTATATGAAGGTGAATGAAGAGAATAGAGAGAGTCAATGAATGAACGGCTAACACCAGAGCAAAATAAATAAATGAATAAAACCCAAAAGTGAAGAAAAAATAAGAAAATCAGGGAACGAACCCCAGTGAACGGCTTACTCAGAGAAAGTGAAGGAAGGCCCTGTGAACGGCCCCAATGAGCGACTCCAATTACAAATAGCTTATATGAACGGCGCTACAAAAGATAAGAAAAGGTAGAACGCAGTGAACGGTGTATGTAACTGTCAAGGGAAGAATGCAGTGAACGGCGCTAAAAATAACCTGTTGAGCGAAGCAAATCCACAACTCAGTGAACGATGCTTCCGGAAAACAAAGAGGAAGAACGCCTGAAAATGAACTCCCGGCGGGTGGGTGGAGGAGGAGGAGGAGGAAGAAACCTGGTATAATCCCGGACATATTCCAGTCAGTAAAACTCCCGGGGCAGCGTTCAACTTTTACATGGCATCGAACGCTAGCCAATTTGTAGGTAAGTTTTCTCCCGACTCCTGACTCGAAACCAACCACCGCTGAAAACGTCCACCAACACACAGGGGAAACTTTGTCGTGCCCTCGTATATACCAACCTCGTGGAGAGAGAGAGAGAGAGAGAGAGAGAGAGAGAGAGAGAGAGAGAGAGAGAGAGAGAGAGAGAGAGAGAGAGAGAGACTAATATACTTCCATATGCTAAAGGTCAAAACTAAAAAAAAAAAGTAATACAAAATAATGTGATCACAATCTGGCCCCCAATTTAAACTGGATCACACCCGAGTCTCTTTTTGCAATGGTAAATGTCAGGTGGGAGATAGCGGGAAGAGAGCGGCGAGTGTGTTGTAAATATCTAATAACTTAACTGAATATCATAGAAAAACAATCTCGGTGTAGTTTGTACTATATATTGAGAGAAGTAACGGTATGAAGTGTGTAATTGGAAATGGTAATGAAGTGGTGGTCACTTTTCTATATCTGTCTGTCTGTCTGTCTGTCTGTCTGTCGTCTGTCTGTCTGTTTGTCTGTCTGGTCTAATGAATCCGTGTGTGTAATTTATTCATGTTTTTATTGTTTTTGTATATTTACTTTTCTTTTCTGTATGTGTGTCTGTGTTATTCTTCACCTTAAGAACCATAAGTAACTTATTAATTTTAAGTTCCCAAGGCTTAGATAAAATAGATTATAAGTTTTACTGAATGAAAAAACCAAAACAAAATACAAACACCAATTCTTCAATCCTCACCACATGTGCATAAAATATATATCGCGACCCAAACACAAAACTCCACGAGCGAGAGAAAAAAATAATAAAACATATAACAGTGTGGGGATAAACCGAGATGAAAACAGTTTTAAAAGGTCAACATTTTACTAGTGTTATTGTTGCTACTTTCAATAAACCGAACAAAAACTTTACCATTTTTTTTTTAAAGTTTACGATTAAATACAAATAAACTACAAAAAAAATGTATTCATGGATCTGTGACTAAACTAAACTACCACCCCCCCACCCCAGTCCGTACCCAACAACCTGGTATATATATTTATTTACTGAAGGAAAACAACAGATTAAAATTAATTCCTACACCAACTAAACACAACGTTAATTTACCTGCAGGGAGTCGAATAATATACCTGAGGAAAATAAGAATCTCGGACGTCTTTCCATGACGACAAACTTCCCTATAACCGTGCAACTTACAGCGTCTTACGTCACTATGGCAACACTAGCGGCGTGTGGGGGAGGGGGGGGGGATTAACAGAGACGGTGGGTGGATTAAGAGAGACGGTGGGTGGATTAAGATAGATGGTGGGTGGATTAACAAAGACAGTGGGTGGATTAACAGAGACGGTGGGTGGATTAACAAAGACGGTGGGTGGATTAACAGAGACAGTGGGTGGATTAACAAAGACGGTAGGTAGATTAACAGACATATTGGGTGGATTAACACACATTGACCCAATTAACAAACACACTTCAGTTAATTACAAAGTAACAGCACAATAAACTCACTCGTAACACAACCATTAATAACAAGAGATCAATAACAAATAACACTAATATAATGAAGACAAACTATAACTACGCCCCCCCCCCCAAAAAAAAAAAATAACAAATAAGAAAATACAAAGAGAAACACGAGAAGAAAATTGAACTAACGCAGGAGGAACACCCCTGCCCCCTCCTGACGAAGAAGAGGCTGTTTACAGGAGGCCTTTATTACAGCGTCACTAATAAAAAATGCATAAAAAAATAAAAAATAAATAAATAAAAAAAGTTAGCAATATGGATGTAACAATTTGAGGGAATTTACCCCCTAAAGGTGCTCAAGATGACTGCCTAATTACCCCTGTCTCTTGCACACTCTTCCCTGACCCTAAGATTTAAGGGAAGATATTTTTTTCATTAGAGAATATTTCCACTTAATGATGTACTTAATTTATCTTTGTCGTAGTTAATTACTTATATAAATGTTCTTAGTTAACTGATATAAATGTTCTTGTGTTAATTACTTCATATAAATGTTCATATGGGAGTTAATTACTTGTTTAATCTATTTAATTTAACTTGACATAAACACGACACAAATGTTCTTAAATAACTCATTTCATTATGTATTATAAACCAAGAAGTCGTGAGCTACATAAACTTCTTTCAGATAGAACTAACTACATATTTTAGTCAACATGAAGCAACAGAAAATGTTTACAGTATAATGATAAGCCACACCCAGATGACTTTGATCTGACCTAGTGACTTTGACCTGCCATACTGACCTTGACTTGCTTATATGACCTTGATCTGTTTTAATGGCCTTGACCTATCCTAATGATCTTGACCTACCCCTAATGACCTCGACCTGCCCTAACTGACCTACCTTAATGACCTTGACCTGCTTTAATGACCTTGACTTATCAATGATCTTGACCTACCTCTAATGACCTTGACCTTTCAACTAGTGACCCAACCAGGCTGAAGTCAGTGATCCTCCCTGGAGCGGCGACAATAGCGGGGAAAAGTGAACGAAATGATGATAGGTGAGTCCCTAGAGGTGTGTGTGTGTGTGTGTGTGTGTAAAAATAATAATAATAATAATAATTAACGGTTGATTGAAAGAGCATGGCAGCCAGAAGACTGAAAATATACAGTTACATAATTAGGGAATGGGCCTCCTGACTGACAAATAATATACAAGTAACATATGTGGTACAAATATGATATACTGTATAATAACAAGGTGGGGGAAAGTCATACTACAGGGCATTTCAATATAGCGACATTGAAGCCTTGAGCTGTAATTGAGTATTTTAATGAACTGTTTTATGAAGATTATTCAGAATTCATGATGTGTGTAAACGTGTGAGGTAATGCATGACTTGTGTACTATTGTTTAATACTCTGTTATTTATCAAGACTTAATTCAGTGTATTGTAGACTTGAGTCATAAGTAAGTATTTACAGAGAACAAGTGAATGTTTTACTTTAGCGTGACTGTTCATTTAAGAATTACTGTAAGACCTATTAATGTGTAAGCTCTTGTCGAGTCATTTAATTTGTAAGGGGTAATCATCAACAAGTCTTTCTATATTTTCTCCAGCTGTCAGAAAAGTGATGACTTGACTGCACAGATTTGTGAGTATCATTCAGTATTTTCAGTTCTCAGGAGCAAATATATTTATGTGTGAGAATTATTATGCAAAATTACTCGGCACCTGCCAGTGCTTCCTTTTGTAATTTCATGATTGAAGTATATTTACAGTAAATAATAACTTGTATTGACTTGTTTACCATTGGAACAATATATTAAGATGCCAAATCTTCAGCGATCACTATTATCTATGTACTATTGTGTTGTTGTGTAAGAGGATATAGTGTAGTAAAGGCCGCTTCGACTGTGCTACAATTAACAGCACACTATCCCATCACTGTTGCAAGGAAACTAACTTAACTTCTGAAATAAACAGATCCAAACATCAACATCAAGAGAGTAAGATAAATAACTTTCATTACCACTTTTCAAACCGATATATATATATATATATATATATATATATATATATATATATATATATATATATATATATATATATATATACCCACCCACCAAACATATAATTTTTATTGTTAACTTTTCAATAACTGGGCAATATTGGTCCCAGGATTATAAAGGTCTTCAGCTGAATGAATTTCAATCAATGATCAGAACAGCTGATGAACGAGTCAAACATTAACACAGAAAAATGTAAAAAAAGTTATTAGCCAAAACTCGTGTATGTGTGTTGCCTCGACAAAATATATTCATCTGGTCTGCCGTGTTATTCCCGTTTTGTAATATTATACGGAATATATGTGTAGTAAAATAATATCGTATGAGTATACCTAAAGTATTATTTTGACGGGTTATATCTTGGTGCAGCGTAAAATGAACCTGACTTGTGTTTGTATACCTCATGTGCCACCCACCCACTCCCCCTCCCCCACCCAATCCCCTTCCCCCTCACAAGATATTCCTTCCCCCACCGACCCTCTTCCTTCCCCTCCTACAAGATGCCAAACCCTCAAAACCAAGGAGAAAATATATACATAAAATACAACTTAATTAAGAATCTTTAAATTTTAATCAGGTCATCTGAAACAATTTATAACGAGACACCCCCCCCCCCCAAAAGAAAAAAATTCACCCGGCAGTGTTTGGTTAATTCTGGTGACAAACTTACGGACTAACACACATACAAGTTTGAAGAGAAATGAAATGAAAATCGAATTAAAAAAAATTCGATTTTGCCAAAACTAAAAACAATACAAAAATATAATAAAATTGATCGTACCTTTGTTTATCTTCTATAAAAATTAGTAGGAAATAAAACTAGGAGACGAAGACAACTAGCGTGACTAAAACTAAGACATCAATCAGTAGCGTTAGTGACGGAGAACGAGACCTAAGTAAACTTGGCCGCCGTGGACGTAAGCGGGCCGTAGACGTAAGCGGGCCGTGGACGTAAGTGGGCCGTGGACGTAAGCGGGCCGTGGACGTAAGCGGGCCGTGGACGTAAGCGGGCCGTGGACGTAAGCGGGCCGTGGACGTAAGCGGGCTGTGGACGTAAGCGGGCTGTGGACGTAAGCGGGCCGTGGACGTAAGCGGGCTGTGGACGTAAGCTGGCCGTGGGCGAGAGAGGATTTTCAACATCAATTAGATCAGTCAGGAAAGACACATCAGATAAGAAACAAGACAAACTGAGCTTAACTATCACATTAATCCGGTTTACTGAGAGTTCTTAATCACAACAACTAACCCTCAGTCATATATCTATGGGACTCTTTCCAGTTTTCAATCTTAATCTAACGAAAAAAAAAAAATCAAGGCGTAGGAATAAAACTCAAGTGGTAGAATTATCAGTCATTTCCAACATTCTACCCGACTAGAGGCAAGAATCCTAAGATAAAAACAAAACAAAAACAAAAAAAGCAAAACAAGAGAGTCTGAAACACAAAAAAAAAAATAGAAGAAAAACAAAACAAAAGTCCGAAACACAAAAAAATAAAAAACAAAACAAAAATATTAATTGTAAAATATATCAAAACAGTATGAACTCGTGACACCTATTCCAGCGTGTTTGATGTAAATTTTGATAGAGCTAAGTGCAAATTCGGCAAGTGTAAATTTCAAACGTACATATGGCAGGCGTAAATTTTGATAGGCTTAAATATGACAGGAGTAAGTTTGACAGGGGTAAATTTGACGGGCTAAAATATGAAAGGAGTAAGCTTGACAGGGGTAAATTTGACTAGCGTAAATTTGACAGGCTTTAATTTGACAGGCATAAGATTGACACAGGTAAATTTGACGGGCTAAAATATGAAAGGAGTAAGCTTGACAGGCGTAAATTTAATAATCATAAATCTCACAAGGACAAAGCTGACAAACATTAAAAACTGACAAGCATTAATTCTGAAAAGCGTCCACGAAAAGAAAAAAAAAATAACACGAGCTACAAATTGATGAAAAATAAAGCCGAGACAAAAATAAAATCCCCGAGGACAAAAAAAAAAAGAAAGACCAAGACAGAAATAAAATCCCGACTAAAATAACACATTAAATTTAGCCATCGTTTGAGGCGAGGCTGTGAGAAAATACCAAATGTGTGAAAGGCTTTAAAAAATAAAAGAAAAAATACAGATAGTTTTAAGGAATATACAGGATAACGAGCTAAAAACGGGAAGGGCAAAAATAAACTAACTTAGACGGGGAAAAAATGAACTACAGCTGAAGTAAGAGGAGTGGGTGTGGACGACAGCTGCACCATGATGAGTGAGTGCGGACGACAGCTGCACCATGATGAATGAGGGTAGATGACAGCTTCACCATGATGAGTGACCATGGACAACAACTGTACAACCGCTGCGGAAGAAGAACAACTGGGTGGGACAGCTGTACCACCACAGAGAGCAACAGCTGGATAAAAAGACCATCTACTCAAACAGCTGGACCGAGGCAATTTACACTGACAGCTGAACCGACACGACCCTACACTGACAGCTGAACCGACACGACCCTACACTGACAGCTGAACCGACACTACCCTACACTGACAGCTGCACGACCACTACCCTACACTGACAGCTGCACGACCACTACCCTACACTGACAGCTGAACCGACACGACCCTACACTGACAGCTGCACGACCACTACAGATGCCGACCTTCAGCACCATCAGGGAACCAACAGCACTACAACTAAGGTAAGAGAGGGACCACTAGTCAACACTCTTATTAGAACTTAGGGTCACCTGCCCATGAAGACTGTAACATTATGAAACACCAAGATACATTTTTGTAATTGTTTCATTTCGTTTTCTCACATCTGTGTTGTTTATATATTCAGTGACCAATCTATATGCACGATGAGCTGCTTCCTCTCTCTCTCTCTCTCTCTCTCTCTCTCTCTCTCTCCGTTAAGTACTCTTCCCCTTTCACCATTTTAGTGTGTGTGTGTGTGTGTGTGTGTGTGTGTGATGCTAAATAAAGATAATCACCAACAAAGCCTAAAAAACAAAAGTGATTTTTTTTGGGCCGAATAGGGATAATTGATCTATATTGCTATAACTCAATGGTAATTAATTCGTAACGTAGAGAGAGAGAGAGAGAGAGAGAGAGAGAGAGAGAGAGAGAGAGAGAGAGAGAGAGAGAGATCATTTTCCATCTATTTTTTCCTCTCTCCATCTATTCCACCACTTTGACCCTCTTCTCCCCTTCCTTCCTTCCCCTCTTCTCTCCTTCCTTCCTTCCCCTCAAAATTCCCCTTCCTTCCTGCCCCTCTTCTATCCCCTTCCTCTCTCCCCTTCCTCCCTGCACCTCTTCTCTCCCCCTCCTTTCTTCCCCTCTTCTCTCCCCTTCCTTTCTTCCCCTCTTCCCTCCCCTTCCTCCCTCTCCCTCCTTCCCTCTTCATTATTAACTGCTGCTGCTGCATAAATAAACCCAATTCCCCCTCCCATCCCCTCCCCTCCCTCCCCCCCCTCCCAACCTGAAAAAAAAAAGTAACCAGCTTCGCCAAAATATACACAACTTTGGGTGAAAATATTGAGTTTGAGGCGGTGTAAAATATAGCGTGAGGCCGGAGGGAGGTCAGGGGGATGAGGGAGGTCAGGGGGAGGAGGGAGATCAGGGGGAGGAGGGAGGTCAGGGAGAGGAGGGAGGTCAGGGGGAAAAGAGAGGTCAGGGGAGGAGGGAGGTAGGGGGAGATTGGCCGGTGGAGGGAGGTTGGTGGGCGGAGGGAAATTGGTGGTTGGAGGGAGGTCGGGGAGAAGGGAGGTCACGGGGTGGAGGGAGGTCACGGGGTGGAGGGAGGTCAGGAGAGGTCAGAGGGAGGTTGGTGGGTGGAAAGAAGAGGTCGGGGAAGGGGGGGGGGGCGTTCGAGCAGGTGGGTTACCGAACACCGAGGAAGGCGACTCGGTACACCCGACCCCCCACCCCCCACCCCCTCATTAAAACTTTTAACCACATTATGTTGATGACTTAAGACCCGCCCACAACCACGACCACTATCACCTGCTTGTTGTTGGTGGTGGTGGTTGTGGTTAGTTACTGGTATTGCTATGTTGTTATTATTATTTGAGAGTTTTAAAGGTGTTGAACTTAACTAAAAATTAATTCAATTCTATATATTTTTACTTAGAGAGAGAGAGAGAGAGAGAGAGAGAGAGAGAGAGAGAGAGAGAGAGAGAGAGAGAGAGAGAGTTCAGAGGGCGAGTATTTTAAACATCCGGCCCATGCCCTCAGGAAGACTGGGGAAGTGGAAGCAGTTTTAGAAAATGGTGCAAGGGGAGACTCGTGCAGGTAACACACACACACACACACACACACACACACACACACGCGAAAACTGTGGAGAACAAACTAAAACTCAGCGTGTCCTTAACCACGTCTTCACATTATCAAGGTCTCCAACCATCGAGGAGAACAAATTAACACTTTGATTGCCTCTCTGAGCGTGTCTCCGCTCCCTATAGCCCCCCCCCCTCGTTACTGTACTGTCTCTCTCTGAACTGCACCCCTGAGGCTCGTCTCTGAGGAGCTCCTTACCTCTACCACCTATTATCTCACACCGCCTCCCTGACGACGACGGACTGGCTATCTCCCCTGCCAGCTCCCCCTCCCCCATCTAGTGTTCTCCCTGTCAACCCCCTTCTCATGTGCTCCCTGTCTGCCCCCCTCCCCTCACGTGCCCTCTGGGAGCCTCACCACCCCCCACCCTCCCTATCTCCCTCCACACCCAACATGAACTACGTCGTTTAACGTTTTATTCTCTACCACAATTCGAAATAGGAAACCGTTGCCATAGTTACCGTAGAACATCCATGTAGTTTTAGCTTTAGT
The DNA here is from genome assembly GCA_958450375.1 of Homarus gammarus. Taxonomy (NCBI): domain Eukaryota; kingdom Metazoa; phylum Arthropoda; class Malacostraca; order Decapoda; family Nephropidae; genus Homarus; species Homarus gammarus. Next base: position 247,511 of record CAUDMG010002821.1, on the reverse strand, counting down.
GTTGGTCGCCGTGTGTGTGCCTCAGCTTAAGTGAGCCATTTAGATGCTTACCCACATAACCGAGTATAGGGGAGAGGGGATATGCGGGGTATGGGGGATATGGGGGTATGGGGATATGGGGGTATGGGGATATGCGGGGTATGGGGGATATGGGGGTATGGGGGTATGGGGGGTATGGGGCCCGTATTATCATTTCTGGGGTTTAACGGAACCGGACACGGATCCTATCCAAACTGATCTACACCTATCAACATAAGTATATCCTTATCCTAACCTAACCTAACCTAACCTATCTTATGATAAACCCAGCCTAACTTAGCCCAACCTCACTGAACTCAACCACACTTAACTTAACCTATCTTAAACCTAGCCTAACTTAACTCAGCCTAACTTAACCCAAGTCATCCCTATGTTAACACAACCCAAAGCAAACTTAACCTGACCAATTCCTTCGCAGTTCTGGTTTCAAATTTTGGATCGGTCACACACTGTAAACGGGATCTCTTGAACGTTCACCTCTACAACAACTGTTAAAACGCAATCAACTAGTATATAATTATCCAACAAAATATATTCTAATAATTTAATAATTTTAAATAATTCTACAAATAACTCAATAATAACCTGCCAATAAATAACCAAAAATAAATCAAAACCAATAAAAAGAAAAAATATTAAAAAAAAAAACGTTGAAAAATTAACCGTCATAAAAACCGTTAATATATTTAAAAATTTGAATTCAAAACCCACATACATATAAAAGTTTGAACTGAAAACAACACAACATACATCAACACTTTACTAAAAACAGAATCACAACTTCCTGACACCATCCTTAACAAACAGCTTCCGTGTGAATGACTTTCTTTCACGTGATGTTTTTACCGACGAAAACAGACAAACAAAAATAATGGTTTGTGATAGTGGGATGAGGATTCTCTCTATCTCGTATTATAAATCTCTCTGAGCTAAAGATTCTCTCTATCTCTCGTAATGTAAATCTCGTCTCTGGGCTCGAGACTGACCTAACCTAACCTGACCTAAGCTAAGAATATTTGAGAAACTGGAGGGTGACGGGGAGATGGTGGAGGAGATGGTGGAGGAGGTGGAGGAGATGGTGGAGGAGGAGGTGGAGGAGGAAGGGTGGTGGAGGAGGAAGGGTGGAAGAGACGGAAGAAGAGGAGGAGGAGGAGGAGATTGAAGAGGGAGATGGAAGAGGAAAATACCAGCATGGAGGAAAAGGATGAGAGAGCAAATATAAACAAATACTATAAATACATACTTATAAAAAATAAATTAACATAAATATATATACTTGTATAATCTCTTCTGACATACTATACATATATACATAGACATATAGATAACACGAACACACTTGTATACACCCGAGACCCACACATCAAAGCTTGCTGACACAACACAGGGGAGAAACTCAATCGGGATTCTCAAAAAAAAAAAAAAATAAATCTTACATCAACTTTTCCTTCTCCTCCTCTGACTGAGATACGAGAAGTCAACAAGTAACAAGACTCCCTTACACACTACGACAAAAAATCAAATTAAAAAAAAAAGATGTTGTAACTGCACTGAGACTCTACTCTAACTGAGATCCAATATGGCGTCCAAACTACACCAGAGACTCTACCTTGAATTACTTACGAACAAAGAGACAATATGGCGTCGAAAATACACCAAGACCATCACGTGGGAAGAAGAAATAAAAATAAGGTCAAGTGATGTTATGGTCGTGTGAGAATCCCGGTGCTTGTTAGGGTGTTGACGGTGGTTGAGGTGTTTGGGGGTAAATACATCGTTAGTGGGGATTGGCAGACCTTTGGCTCAGGGCAGTGCCAGGTCAAAGGTGCGTTTTAATGGGTTTATTGACGCAAGATGTGGAGGAAGGAGAGAAATGGAGAGAGGAATGAGGGAAGAAGAAGTGGAGGGAAGGAAGGTAAGTGGAAAGAAGGGAAGAAGGGAAAGGAGGGAAAGGAAGGGAGAAGTGAAGAAGGGAAAGGAGGTGAGCAGTGGAGAGGGTAAGGAAGGGAAGAAGTGGATAGGAGAGGGAGGGAAGAGGTGGATGAAGGGAGAAAAGGAGGGAAGTTAGAGGAGGGAATCAAGAAGGAGAGAGAGTGTGTGTGTGTGTGTGTGTGTGTCGGGTTAATTCCCATCCAATCTTTCATTAAAAACAACAAAACAAATTAACCACCAGCGAAGAATAAGACTAACCAAACAAAGAGACGAACACAAGAAAAGAAAAGGTGAAAGAGAAAGAACGGGAACAAGAGATAAATAAAAGAAATAAAGGAAAACTTACGATGTAAATTAAAGGACATACAAGAATAACAAAGAAACAGGAGATAATAACCAAGAAAAATAAAGAATAAAAAGGGAGAGAGAAAGAGAATCCCCGACACCCTCAACACATTCCCGCGGTGGGTTACGCCTGTGATGCTGCGGCAGTAAACGTCAACAGAGGGACGCCTCGGATGTTACCATGGCAACCGATGATGCTAACCGTTGTTGATGATGTTGTTGTTGTTGTTGTTCTTCTCTGTATCAAGATGTCACCATGGTAACCATTGTTATTGTTGGGTGTTGACAGGACGAACTATTTTGTTGTTAGTTAACCATTGCTATTGATGCTATTGTTATTATTATTGCTATTATTATTATTATTATTATCGGATGTTACCCTGAACCCGCCAATATTAATGTCGGGTTTCACTAAAGCAACCGTTTTTTCCCCTTGATTTTAGCGGCATTAACAGACAAACACCGACGATGTCATCATGGTAACCGTTGTTGTTTTTGATGCTGTTGGTGGACGTCAACAGGTGGTGGGGAGAGACGCCGCGAATGTCACCATGGTAACCAGCCCTCGGCGGCATCCCCCCCATTTCTCCCTTCCTCCCCCCCCCCACCCACCTCCCCCCCACCTCTCACGTTGTCTGGGGAGGCAGCCAGGCGACACGGATACTGGGGATCAGGGGACGAGCTCGGGGGGAAGGGGGAGGTGTAGGGTGGGAGGGAGGGGGTAGGGGGAGGTGTCAGACGAGTGTACGGAGATAAGAAGAGAGAGAGAGGAGGATGAGAAGACAGAGAAGGAAAGGGAGGAAGGAAGGGAAGAGACGGAGAGAGGGAAGGAGTAAGCAGAGATAGGAAGGGGTAAGGAGAAACAGGGATGGAACAGGATAAGGAGAAACACAGACGTTAAAAGGCCGAAGGGAAAGGAGGAAGAAGGAGAGGAAGAGAGAAGCAAACGACAGAACGGGTGTAAGGCGTAAGGAGGGAGGGAGGGAGGGAAGAAAGAGTGAAGGAGCAAGTATGGAAGGGAGAGATGAGGGAGAGAGGGAGAGAGAGGGGAAGGAAGAAAAGAGAGGGAAAGAGGAAGGAAAATAGAGGAAGGGAGGAAAAGGATTGAGATAAAACGAAATAGGAAAGAAAACAGAGGGTGAGGTAAGAGGGGTGGAAGAGAATAAAAGGAAGGAGGAGAATTAGGTTAAGGAAGTGATGAGGAGGATGACAAAACACGAGTAGGGGAGGTAGGAGGAACGGAGGGGGAAGAAGAGAGAGAGGGAGAGATGGATGGAAGGAAGAGACAGGAAGGGAGAGGTTGGAAAAGTAAAGAGAGAGAGATAGATAGCGACAGAAGGGGGGATGAAAGAGAGGGGTGGAGGAGAAGAAAAAATGAAGAGGGTAGACGACAGAGGGAGGAGAGGAGGAAGGAAGGGAGAGACTGAAAAGAATAGGAAGAACAGAGTGACAAGGACTGGGGTCGAGAGAGAGAGAGAGAGAGAGAGAGAGAGAGAGAGAGAGAGAGAGAGAGAGAGAACAGCACGAACTTCCTAATCATCCCGATATTAAAACACTGAAATAAAAACAATAAAAACAGAGGATAATTGACACGAGCTATTTATATCGTAATCTTAAATGCATTAAAGGGTGCGTGATTCCTCGAGAGACCAGGTCAAAGGTCAACATGTAATTGAGGGAATTATACGCCTTTCCCTCTACTCTGTCTCTCACACACACACACACACACCCTCAGTGAGACAGGACGTGCCCCGAAGGCGCTCCCGGTTTTAGCAGCCAGGCCGAGTCTGTTTGGCCCTGCCATCCCCTGCTATACCCCAACGCCTACCAGGCCTACGACACAGGATCGATTCAGCAAAACATTTAGTGATTAGTGACGTTGATTACGGAGAGTGCAATAAGTGATTACCATACAGTGCTCGAAGTCACCCCAAGGGAAAAGTCAGACAGTGGCAATTGATCGGTAACTTTTAAAGTGCCAGTGACAAGACACGCGTGTTTACATATATCGTGAAAACTGTGTCGGCGACCCCAGCACAGGGACAAAGACCCACGGGTTTACGACTGACCAGCTACAACAGATGTCTACCAGTGTCAGTGTCCCTCAAGTGCGCCAGTGACAAACACTTCCCGTCCGCCCACAACAGATTTCACAGATGGCACCACACTTCTCGACGCAATCTGTACCAACTAAGCGCGGAACGGTATCCTGATGGCATTGTTATCGCGCTACTCAAGTCACTAAACGTATTTATCACGCGCGGAGCCGTAGACAGGCCGCATGCACATAAGCCATAGAACCGTAACTCCACTAGGAAACCGGAGAAAACACCCCTGACGACCATACCACCACCTGAAGTTCCACGGATATGGTATGATCTCCCGTCTTTACGCACCAACGTCACTTCCTAGCTAACAAGTTCGACGAGCTGGCAATACAGTAAGGTAACCTGCCTCGAGCGGTCGTTGCCATATGTGAGGCCTGGAACATTGTGCCTGAAACGTGTCATATTGAGGGATATCAACTCTTTCATCACCTCGTTCACAAAGGACGCGGAGGGGGCGTTGCCCTCTTCTGTAAAGATGACCTACGCCCGTCACAACCTGGATGTTTCCAAAGTCCAGCAAGATGTGGAAGCATTAATGGTACGTGTCGTGCGAAGAGCCCACCCACGCAACACTGCTTCCATTACAAATCTGGTGGCATACCATCCGCTCGTCACCCACCAGAGACCATCTTATCAATCATCTCATCACCAACTCAGCACCACCTCAGAGTTAGTACCCATGTGCCAAGTTAATATATGCGGAAATTAAATGAAATTGACACACTGATACTCCAAGGACCAGCTATCACTATCACAAGTTGTGACCTTCCCCACACACGGCAAAATACCTGGACCTTATCTTAACTGACTTAGCGGACCAGTACCAACCACCTCAACAAAGCTCCTATCGGGTGTAGCACACCAATTATAAGTGCGCTGGTCCCCAGCTGCACCCCACTCAAGTACAGAGGACCCTACATCAGACTACAGGCCGATACTGACTCTCAGTGCGCCGCTTCGGGCAGTGGATAGTTTCACCATCCTCTGGATGAAGTACTTAGCGTGGATGACGGTGGAAACCAAATGGATCAATTATGTACCAAACACCACACGCAAGTCACCACCACTCTTCCCCGAGAAGTCCCGTCAGATCTCACCAGCTGACTTGCCGGATCACCACCTCGGATAAAAGACTTATGCAACAGAGAGACAGAGCCTTTCATCTCAATGACCACATCCGACTACAGGTCCCTTCGCAACGAGCATCGCGAAATACGCACTGCAAAGAACGTCCACTACCCAACCAAATTACAACAACTGAAAACAGACCAACATCAGTCAATGTATGTAAGCTTAAAGAACTCTGTGACTAAACAATACGACACACCCCCTCCCCTCCTTAGCCATCTCACTAGGTTGACGCAGCTGAGCAAACAAATAACCATTCGCTACTATATGCCAGACGCTACCACGGCTTGCACAAACCACTCTCCCTGCTTACCTACGCCTCTTCCAATGACTTAGTAGAGAATTTGGACGTAGCAAAACGCTGGCACAACTAAAATAAAAACGCTCTACAACCCCATGGACTTACCAATGAAATCTTCCAAGGAGTTCTCCCCGGAGCTTACTAAACCCCTCTGCTCCATCATCAATGCTTCTTCTCAGTCAGCCAGATGCCCAGCTGACTGGAAAACCACAAAAAAAAAAAAAAAAAAAAAAAAAAAAAAAAACAAAACAAAAAAAAAAAAAAAAAAAAAAAAGACCCTATTATGTATCACAGTGCCAAGTCAACAGCCCACAATCCTTAATCAGCTACGACCTATTGCAACACCAACTACCCAGCTAATCTGTGAAGGTTTTGTGTTCGACTGGGCTTATGCTGATATTGCAGGAGTCGTAGACCCTCAGCAATTTTGGCAACATAAAAACTTCCTCCACAACTCACTGTCCTGTAAGCTTTCTCGATTACATATACCGCCATCTCGAGAAGAAAAAAACGTCTGTAGCTGGCGCCTTCATTGATTTCACTAAAGCGTTCGACCTAGTCGACACAATATAATCATCAACAAAGATATTGGACTCGGGCTTCGAAGAAGCCTTCATACGATGGCTTACAGACTTCCTCAGTGACCGACGCCAAGGCTGTACGCTTCGAGGGGCGGTCTCCACCTCAGTCACTTCACCTGTGCGTCCCCCAAGGCACAAGATGGGACCCTCTGCTTCCTGATGCTCATATGATGGCCCTAAGAGAACCCTGCCGCTGGAAATAGATCGACGACTCCAACCATGGATCAGCGTCAACATTACTGCTACCACCTATACGCCCTTCAGGATTTATGAACAGTCTCAAACTCGGGCTACCAACAAAACCATCACCATCAACAATACAAGACCATGGTTATGCCACATCAACCTCTCTCCGACATTGTCCCACCTCATTCCATTACTCTAGGTCGAACACACTCCAGGTCGTAGATCCAACGAAGCTCCTCGGCGTCACCATAGACAACAACTAAAATTGGAAACCACACGTCAATGAAGTTGTTCCCAACCTCAGTTTCAGTCTCCACTCTTACGCCGACTCAAGTCCCTCGGAGTTCCTCACACCGAGCTCATCAGTGTTTACCACAACCATCATACTTCCCAAGCCGCACCTATGCCTCCCCCACCTGTCTTCCTCCATAAATGCCCCACAACGTAAACCCTAGAAAAAGTGCAAAAGAGGGCATGCAAGATTATCTCTCTCCTCCTCCTACTCCCATATCAAGAAGCGCTCAAACACTGACCCTCGACCTCACTAGACACACCAGACCTCATCTGCAAATTTTGGTAAGAAGCTTTCTACACCATCCCCGACACCGGCTCCTACTACACCGCGGTCCTTGTCCGCGAATTGTCTGTTCGACACGACAATCCGCATCCAGCCCCATACGTGCCGAACTGATCGCTATAAGAAAGCCAGTCCCAACCTTTGTAAAAATTACAATAAACTGTGTAATTACGTAACACTGTCACTATGTGAATTGAAAACTGTAGTTTGAGCTTTTCCCCCATAAAGTTATGTATATGTCTATTTGTGTCACTTATGTTACTTGGATATTTATTGTAATGTAACCATCCCCAAATATGTAACTGTATATTTTCAGCCTTCTGGCTGCCAAGCTATTTCAATAAACCTTAATTTATTATTATTATTATTATTATTACACACACACACACACACTTCCAGCCTTAAAAAAAAGACCCCCCCCCCCAAAAAAAAAACAGAACTTCACTATGACTACAAAAACACCTAAACAAAAATAAACAAACAATATACTTGACACTGACTAAAAAATAAATAAATAAACACAAAATAAGAAATCAACTTTATCAAACTTTCTAAAAACCAAGTCAAAAGCGACAATATTATTCAAATTCTCTCTCTCTCTCTCTCTCTCTCTTTATATACATTATCAAACAGAAGACAAACATATCAATGAGCAGTAGAGAGAGAATTTAATTTCAACTATGATATTAATTTTTGTGTTGTAATTAGAACAGCCATTTCCGTTTCAGTCCCGTCATGAAAGAGCCCAGCCAGGTAGCTTCTGTTGGTAATTAATATCTGTTAACGGGAACATGCTCGCCCGGGATGACTTTCTGTTATCCAAAGAGTCACATAGAGAATCAAGGCTTTACAACAGTGAGGTTTCCTACTCTGAGTTTTTGTATTATGATACATTTAAAACAGCCATACAGGTATAAGTACAGGTAGAGATACAGTTAGGGGTGCAGGTACAGGTAGGGGTACAAATACAGGTAGGGGTACAAATACAGGTACTCTGGACACGTCTGGTAGCACTACAGTACTCATATAGTCAGACAGATCGAGTCACAATGTTTCAGTCTCCTATCACGTGTGTGTGTGTGTGTGTGTTGACATATCCATTCAACCAAAATAAATAGCTAATGCCATGGAAGGTAAACAGAAGAGAAGATGGGATCAAACTCAACCAATAAGAACACAGTATCAAAGTGGTCATACGCAATCAGGATATTGTATAAGAGCGTCATAACCAATCAGGTGACATTATTGATGTGTCATAACCAATCATATGACAGTATTATAGTGCCATAGCCAATGAAAAGACAGTATTAAAATGACATTGCCAATAAGGAGACTGCATTTAAGTGCCATAGCCAATCGGAAAACAGTATCAAAGTGTCATAGCCAACCACGAAGTGGTATCAATTTGTCATAACCAATCAGAAGAATATCATTTTACAACAGCCAATAAGGAAACTATATCCAATAAAGCAACAGCCAATAGTAAACAGATCGTGTAAAAAAATCGAAAACCAATAAAGACTCGTCATCAAACAGCAACAGCCAATAAGGACACAACGTCGAAAGACCATCAGCCAATAAGAACAAAGTGCCAAAGGGTAAAAACCAATGACGACAAAGTATCCTCCAGCAACAGGCAACAGGAACACGGGGACCATTAGTAGAGGGGGGGGGGGGGTAGGAGGCTGCACCCGCCAATAGGAGTAGTGTTGGTCATTAACAACCAATACGGAAAGAGTGTTAGTCATTAACAACCAATAGGGAAACAGTGTCAGACTACAGGGTGTAATGTTCATGGCAGTGAAGGAAACACGATTAAGAGATGGAGCTTTAGTCACAACACTTCAGTACACAAAGAGGAAACATGACCAGTCCCCACTTATAGCTGGGTGAACTGGGTGAGCCAGAGGATCGAACCACTGACACAAGGAACAGTAGGCGAGTACTGTATCCACTCGACCGTCGCGATCCTGCGGTAAAATGTATATATACCAATCTGTAACAACTGTCAGCTGACTCCTGGGCGGCTTGGAGGATGACGATTTAGTTTTTAATAAGTCGGTCAAGAAGGCAGAAGGTCTCAGGTTCACTCTGCTTTATCCAAATTTATTACTATTTGTTTTCTTCAAACTAATCGCCTACCACACTGCGTCAAGATTCTTCCAATACATGAATATACTGTATACACCCGTATATATTACAGCAGAACCTCACTGCTGAGCTGCTGCTAATGTTAACGTCTTAAAGGTATTCTGGGTGTAGTTTCTGAATCCCACACCCCATCTCCCTCATTGTACAACGATTATCACAACAACGATATTATCTATAATTATCGGTCCCAGTCTCACGAAATACCGAGGGTCTACCCATACTTTACCGTATATTTACAACAGCTATAAAATATTTACAATTACCGGTTTGTAGATTATTATTCTTTAACTCTACTGATCCGTAAAGTTGAAAAAAAATTGGGAACCACTGGCGTAGGTGGCAGTGTAGCGATGTAGTGGAGGTGATCACGTAGTGGCGAACAGTGTGGTTGCGTCATGTTCCTCAGCTTTCTAATAACAACCCAAGATAAACAGCAACTCCCCCCCCCCCCCTCTCCTTCGGTGTGGTAGTGACAAGACACGACAAGGAAGAAATTAACAAAGACGATACAGTACTGGGTGCGCACACACACACACCCAATAAGGTCACGGTTTCAAGCTAGAAGAACCAATATGGACCAGGACGTCGGGACAGCCAACAGCCAATAAGAACACGGTGTCACCCAGCCAATTAGAGCAGCGGTGGGGTAGTTGGCAGCCCTGACAAATGGGAGTTGAGTCGGTAGGTTGTGGGGGGAGGGGGGGAAGAGCGAGAGGAGGGAAGGACGGTAGTGAGGGGTAAGGGGGGAGACAATGGAGGAGAACGTGTCGTGTGTGTGTGTGTGTGTTTGTTTTAGGGCCGTCCAAAATTCCATTAGTGAGTTGTTGGGTGGTAGGTGTTCTCTCCTGCACTATATACAGAGGTTTCGATATACCCGAAGTTGTCACCATCGTCGTCTGTGTGGACAGTGTTAACAAAACCGCCTCAAAATGCATCAGCAAGCGAGCTTCATTGTCTCCTGGCGACACCTGTCACAAACACACACACCTATGATCGTCTAGTCTACCACCGTCGTGGACAGTCGTGTCATCTTCAGCGCTCCCAGCAGGAGCTGTCAAGGGTTGTCTGTAGTCCCTTTCCACTCCCCACCAAGAAACCAGTGGAATGTTTGTTGATTAACTCACCACTAGTAACATAGTGACAATTTCAATTCGAAAAAGAATGGAAACAAATGTTGACAGTGATGAGATACCAGACATATGGGAGCGGAGGGAGACTCGGCCCGAACCTATTGACTCCCTCGTGCCAAACCCTGGACCCTTGTGGGAGGGCCCTCGCCGACACTATGTGGGGTCGACGATACCACGTGGACTGTGATTGTCCAGCTGTACAACACAGCAGCGGCTAGTTTATTGTGCACCCATACTCATCCTGTAAGCGATAGCGCAAAGGATTACGGAGTACAGTTCACAAAGGGTCTGAATAACTGGATCAGGGAGGCCGACAACACCCTGTGATCGTCCAGCTGCGCAACACCACAGCTGCATCAGGGCTAAGACAAGACCCTCTCTGACCACAGTTTAAAGTATCAGACTCTTGTTGACTTGTTTGTTCACCATATATTTCCTCCTATTTTTGTATTTAAAGTTCATTTTACACGACCCACTCTCAACAACTCCTTATGTAATTTATACAATTATTTTCTCTCAATAAACCGTTAATTATTAAGATTAATATTACACACTTGCATCTTGACCACCATGGGATAAAGGCCTCCATTTTGGCACTTTGTACTGTATTGTAGCTGCCTCCTCCTCTTCACGAAGAAACCACTCCAGGGATTGATGATATAATAGTGACAATTTCTATTTGAAATAAAATGCAGATAGTGTGGAACAGTGAACACATCTGACAGGTGCCCAGTGAAACAGGCCAAGATCACAACGGACACTTCACACCCATTTGTGAAATGGGGACTGTCAACACAACCACATTGGAACAGTCTAGTCACCTTCACCCTACAAGTGAGGTCTCAACATCAGGCGAAAAATCCAGCTAAACACCACAAGACAGGTGAGAACTCCCACCACAGTCTCTGGTGTCAAATAACACACTGGGACCCCTGGATGACAGTGCTACTAGAATCCCCCTGTCAAGAGGCACTCGGTACACTGGCCTCTCGGCTCCCTCTGATCATCATTAAGTCTCCAGCTGCCACTTAGGGGACCGAGTAGTTACACCGTCCTCTCCACCAGCCACCTTGGGACAGATCCGCATGTAGCTGTCAAGACACCACAGTTGCATTAGGCCTACACGACCAGCCACCTTAATGTAGTTACTGTAACTTGTATGTTCACCACTCCCCAATGGCACATGTAATCTTTGTCATCTTTTTTAATTGTGTATTCTCAACCTTTGGCGACTAGTCTCACTCATAAACTGTTATCACACACACACACACACACGTCAATAAGAGAGGTATGGTAATGAACACAACAAAGAATAAGAACAATGAATGTCAATCAGTTGTATCTCCACAAGGTAAAACTGTTTATTTGTACAGTGTGTGTGTGTGTGAGGGAAGCCCCAACACACTGCAGGTATGTCAGGGAGGGCGGGGAGGGAAGGTAGAGGGAGGGAAGTGAGAGACGGGAGGGAGTGAGTGGGAGGGCATGGTGGGAGGGCGTGGTGGGAGGTGCGTGACAGAGAGGGCGGAAGGCGATAAAGAATAACCAAACAATTGAAGTCTACGTATTTCCTGCCCCTGTGACTCACCTAATAGGGCTCACCACTAATAAATCCGTTCCCATTATACTTCCTAACTAATAACACCCATTACTTTACTAGGTCTAATATTTATGGGTTTTAATGGGCCCCAGTGATATTAGATCTCATTAATACTAGGACCCATTATAACAGAAGAGTAAGACCGTATACTTAAGACCAATTAAAAAAATAATAAGGCTCCCTCAACCTTTAAATGGACCTCTCACAATTTCAAACTCACCGACGGTAAACAAAATATCTAGTTAAAGTTTGATTAATTAAAGGGCAGTTTGAAGTACCTGTGAATCTCCATAACAAAAATCTGACCACATATAATATTTATTTCCTTCGACTGGAGATAAACTCTGGTTTCCCTCAAAGTGAAAGTATATTAAAGTACTTCTATAATACTAAGAGTTAACTGTAAGGAGGTAACTTAAAAGGCGCACTAGGAGGGAAAAAACACACAAAAAGAGAACAACAAAAGGTAAAAACAAGGGAAAATAAACCTTGATAACCATTGTATTATGTCTGAGTGGGCGGAGCATGGAGGTGTGTCGTAATGAAGCGATATGATTGGTGGGATAACTGGAATGGACGTGGTTTGGCTATTTCCCCAATGTACTTTATTAATATCATCTATCACACAACACAAGTACGTGGACATATCTGAGTGTGTGTTTCCCTAAAATAAAAATAACGAAGCCTTCCTCAACCCTGAACATGTTAAAATATTATAGATATCAACGTAAAGGATTCCATTGCGTCAAATTCAATTTTATTTTCCCTAATTAAGCCAGGTGGTACAGGTAGAGACGCTGTGAGTGACTATTAACCACCATTTAATAGGTGAGGTTAGGGTGATTTAGAATAGCAATGAACTTGTTAGCATAGGTTTGTACTGTATGGCTCAAACACACAGACAAGACAGGCAAGCACACGACTATTCAATGTCTCGTATTAAAGCCATGACAGAAATAAACACACAAGACGCTTAAGTTACGTTAAGTTTGGTTTAATTAAGTAGTGTTTGAACCGATAAAAACTAACCTAATCTGACCAAGTATGCTTCAGTATGGTATAAATTTGTATATAACCTAGCCTATTATATTGGGTAATCTTTTGCTATATTTTTTGTATCCGTTCTGTTAATTTTAAAGCACAAGTACAAATATTGGTTAAGGTGGAGAGATTTCAACACTACAACCGACCAACCGTTATAGAGTCCCCTTATACTTGCATATAAGAACAAAGACATTTCAACTAACCTAACTTTTAATTAATTACAAAGCACATTGCAGTAACCTTATCTAAGAAGGATATTTATATTATATCTTTTTAATACTGTTGTTGTTATTATTATTATTATTATTATTATTATTATTATTATTGCGAAATTATTAAACATTTATATTTTACGGAGGGTGATCGCTAGATATTCAACTATTACCATTACTAAAAATATAAATGAATTTTACTAATTATAATACACAACACGCGACTAGATAATAATTTAAAGAGCGTTTATCAAAGTTTCGAGGCACAATATTAAGTGTTGCCAACTGCCGTCTGTTCACCCCTTTAACTCCCAGTACAATGATCACTTTCCCTTAGCGAAATACTATGATCACTTTCCCTTAGCGAAATATATAACAAATATAATTTCATTACTTTTCATTATCAAGCGCCTCAAATAAAGACAAAACGTCTGGTTAATGTAATTCACACACTGACTCACCTGTTGACACATCGTACTTCGCCATCTTGTTTCCGTCGCTGTTTAAATGTCCAAGTCAAATTTCTTCAAAATTGTCACTTCCTGTGCTCCGTGGGTCACCAATACAAGCAAAACCCCGTTGCAAATTCAGTGATGATAACTTCTTTTAAATATTATTGCTGCTAATAATGTTCGTTAAGTATAATAGTTCGAAAAACCCACAAGAAAAATAAGATGTCTATCACCAAAACACGAGTAATGCAATTGAGCTCTCGGCTAGTCGGCTCAGCTGTTCCCGGGAGCTCACCCCCTCCTCCCTCCCCCAGTGTGATTGGTCATTGGCACCCTAGAAAGCTCGTCACACCTTACGTTTACTGATAAAAAAATATTCCTTAATGTTTGTGAGTAAGAAGAATAAACTTACAGGGTTTGAAAGTAAATATTTAAGGGAAATTAAGACAAAGACTGTTTAGAAGACTGTCGCTACCACACACGTGCACACGTTCTGTAATGTTGAGACCAAGTGTACCACAATGACGTAGAAACAGAATGACAAAGTTAATTTCGAAATATAGATTATTATAATATTCGAAACAGGGATTACCAAATAAAGTTAAGAAAAAACCTTACTTAACACATCTCCAAAACAGTGTATGAAACGGAGGCCGAGTGGAGGAGGGCGGCTTCCGGCTATCTGGAGAAGCACTGAGAGAGGGGATGGGTGGCACAGGATTATCATTGAGGCAATTGAGGTTGAAGCCTCAGGCGCCAAGCTTGAGGGAGTCCAAATCGCAGTTTGCCTTTGTGTAAATTTTCTCATACTGTTTGTTTCAGCAAATGGCAAAATACGTTGCATTAAGGTTATTTTGCGTTAGTTTCTCAATACGCCTAAGACCGTATAATCCACCCTTGTACATTAGAGGTGTTAGACGCTGTTGTAGTCGATCCAGATCACGAACAACGAGATTATATATGTCGTTGTACTGAAGGAAGAGGAGACCATAAGTGGATGGCGGTGTGGAGAAAGAGCTGAGCAGGTGTAAATATTATGTGTGGTACCGGGAGTGTCTAGGAGGAGGGAGAGTAGACGGTAGTTGAGGATAATGAAGAGAAAGGACAAATTCACCACCCTGAGGGGCACCAACTTCAAAGTCCTGGTGAAGCTACAGTACCTGGTAAACTACAGTACCTGGTGGTTACAATACCTGGTGGAGCTAGAGTACCTGGTGGAGCTAACCTAACCTACACTGCCTTTTTTCTGCCTGAAGAATATGATCACCATAGGTCCAGGCTTCAGAACGACACTTGATACGTGGCCGAGATGCGTACCGGCTGTAGAAGTTGTGTGTGGAGTTCACCAGGCAGATGAATAAATTCTCAAGTGACTCCAAGTCGAACGTGGTGAGAAGGTTGATTATGTATGATATGTAGGTTTGGCAGTGCTTGGGAGGACTGGTGATGTGGGCACTGCTGGGGAGATTCAGCTGGAAGAGAGGAGTAATGGCTGAGGGGGCAATAGCTGTGGTCTTCACACGCAATGCCACCAGCCCAGATGTAAGGATGTAAGTTGATGTGTTAAGGAGTGAACGTAAGTGATGAAGCCGTTCCTGGCAAGATGGACAAAAGAAACTTAGTCTTAAGCAAGGGAGCCTCGGAGTAGAGGGCTGCCACACAAAGGCTTCTTGGATGAAGATAACATGATGATGATGATGATGATGCGATGATCGTTAGGTACAGTGAGTGTCTCATCATTTTTGACTCCACACGTAATCCAGGTGATAAAGTTAAGTAAATGGTGATATACAGTGATCAGTGACTCCCTGTGACAGGTCCCTAACCACTCCGCTTAATATTATCTGAAGATCAACTGCAGCTAAGGGTCCGTGCAGTACACAATAGGTGGTGCTCGACCAGTTTTGACCCTCCTGCTGACGGGTCCACAGCAGGTGAGAAGAGAGCACCCCGCTCTCCCGTCTACCTGAGAGCTGAGGAATAGACTCCGTCCTTGGACTCCAAAGCTACTTGTTTCTGAAGGATATGTGGGTCATCCTTTGAGGTGTGAGTGAAGGAGAGGTGAATCCTCCTTTGAGGTGTGAGTGAAGGACACTACTGAAATGTGAATCATCCTCCAGGAAGGGGGGACTATGATCAACAGGCACATTGACACAGAGATTCTGCAGGTCAGAGCAAACTCCTTTAATGAGATTAAGACCACCCGGACGAAGTATGGGCCGAGGAGCCTCAGATTCTAAGAACATAAGAGCTGTGAGGGACAAGGTAGGGAGACACCTGACACTGACACAGGAGACAGAAGTGTGTATTATCCCAACAAAGGGAAGAAGACTTAGTTCAGTCTGGATGTTGAGTATAGTGGTGGGGGCGGGACAACCCAGAAGAAATCTATTAGCGGCTCTGGAACTTTTCAAAGGATCAAAACATTTATTAAGGGTCTGACACAAGGCTGGGGAAAGGTAGCAGACTACAGACCCAAGGAAAACAATATAACCAGTTGTAGCTACAGAGACCCGGCAACACTGATGGTGAGCCACAGGAGCAGTGGTGGATTATCATCGAGACAATTGAGGCTGTGGGCTCAGGCGCCATGCTTGAGGGAGCACTATCACAGTCTGTCCGGAAGTAAATTTTGTCTTATATTTTTATGTTTTGGTGTAAACTGTTAAATATCAATTAGCTAAGACCTTACTTGACAATTGTGCAAATGCTATGAGTCCCCAAATAAAATTAACCACAGATCCCAAGCACAGATAAGCCGCTCTTCTCCCCTCCCCTCCCCTGCTGAGGCTTCATCGGTGAACTATGGTGAATATATTTAGAGTCCGGGAAGGTTAAGCAAAACGAAGAAATGATAAATATAAACGTCATGAATATTATTGTCAACTATGTCAGAGCTGCCATGATGACGTAACAACTTTAATAAGAGCAACAAGTGTTTACATCAGAGACTACTGAGAGGACATGGTTATAGACCGAACACATACACAAAAAAACAACAGTAACAATAAAAAACATTAGCAACAAAAAACATTTAAAAACAACAATAACCAATAAGAAAAAAATTAAAACAGGAAAAACAGCAACATAAAAAAATAACAATAACAAAACAATGACAATAACAAAACAATAACAACAACAATAAAACAATAATAACAACTACAACATGACTAAGACAAAAGCCTATCCATACACGTCATCTATATCAAGCGATGCGAAATTCTTTTGACTCTATCAAATAACCTGATGATTCCTTGCACACACACACACACACACACAGAGCACCTCAAACTCACCTTAACATAATATTTTCCAAGCGGGGGAAAATCTCAGGTGTAGGACAGCAGGCGGAGGTGAGACATACAAACAGACCGGAAAAGATGTAAGGAATGTTGTGAAGATTTGTCCAGGAGTCAAGGAAGCAGCCGAAACGTTGTCCAGCACCATGATATGATACTGGATGAAGGAGGAGGAAGAGGAGGAAGAGGAGGAGGAGGAAGGGGAAGAGGAGGAGGACAGTGTGCCTTTTAAGAGGTGAAGGAAAGTGGAAAGATTAAGATTATGACGACGTTTTCAGAATGTGAGGAGATGAGACAGAAAACGTTTTGTGGGGGAAAAGACGGGAAACGTTTGATGGATGAGACAGGAAGCGTTTGGTGGATGAGACAGGAAACGTCTGGTGGTGGTGAGGTAAGAGACGAAGAAAACATATAAGAATAACGAAGATGGGAGAAGGTTAACAACACATGAAAACAAAGAAGGAGGAAGGAACAGGTGCAATAAAGATGGAGACAACAGAGTGACAACGATTAAAACGTATTCAAGTGTGGTGACATAAGAAACGTTCAAACAGGGAAGAAGATGGATGAAAGAAAAAACACAAGAAAAACGGAAGAAAGAAGAGAAGGGGTGTCCGATAAAGAAGAAGAGGGAGAGAAGGGGTGTCCGGTAAGATGAGGGGGAAAGCCAACGGTTAAAATGCTTCCCACTATCAGGATATGAAACCGGAAACATTTGGACGGGGAGGATGACAAAACAAAAGAATTACGGAGAGGGGAGGAGGGGGGGGAGGGAAAGGACGGGGAGGAGGAGGAGGGGGGGGAGGGGAAGGACGGGGAGGAGGAGGCTAGAGACTGTCCAAGAAGAGAGGAAGAGAGAGGTAGCCGATAAAGATACAGTAAAGTGGTGAGACAGTTGTTAAAACGCTGTCCAGTGTCAGGATATGAGACTGGAAACGCTGGTAGGGGGAGAAGAAGGAAGAGGAGGAAGAAGAGTGAGGAGGAGGAAGAGGGGGAGGAAGAGGATGAGGAGGACAAGGAAGAAACGAAGTATAAAAAAGAGACGGTAGCTGACCAAACACCTTTCAAGAGAGAGAGAGAGAGATTAGACGGCGGTGTTGTAAAGAGACAGAAGTAAAAATGTCGTTCTGTATGAGGACATGAAGCAAGGGCGGCTCTGGGGGGGGGGGGGGGGAGGGGGGGGTGACGAGCTTAGAAATATAAAACTGAGATAGACAAGAGAAGGCCAAAGACCTTTCAAGAGGGAGGGACCCGACACATGCCCAATATGACGATATGAAAGAGAAAACGTTCAGAGGAAGAAGAGGAAGGGGAAGGAGAGGGTGGAGGAGGAGGAGGAAGGGGGGGGAGAGGAGGAGGATCTTACAGGGAATAAAGAATGAGACTTAGGGAGACGGGTGGTGGCCACAGATCCTTCAAAAGATGGAGACGGGAAGAGAACCAAAATACATAGGTGGACAGTACAGGTAAGGTAGACAGGTGAGGTCCTCCAACACTCCATAATGGCAGAAAAGTCTGAAATAATCCTACGACTCTGAGTTCTAATACTGATGAGAGAAAGAGGTGAAGAGGAAAGGCAGTGGGTAAGTTTGGTCCAGTGTGAGGGGCGAGGAACCATGAGGTGTGGTCTCTCGTTGTCATTTATATAAAACAACAGGTACCCCCAGTTTATCTTACCTAAAGATTAACCACCATAACGTTACCTGAGGGGGTTAGGTAAGGTTTATTCAGGTTAGGTAAGATTAGGGGAAGTTAGCTTTAGGTTAGGTTAGCTCTAAGGTGGTTAATCTTTAGGTGACATAAGTAAATAAGCTGGGAGGTAGGGGGCTAATCTTCAGGTGATTCATCTAAACAAACTTGATGCACGAGACCTAAAAAAAAAACACTAACTTCAGATATAAATAAAAATTCTCACATATTAGACTTTTTTTTCTCTTATATTTGCCAGGTTTGTTTTGTCTGCGTCTCGTTTCTCAATGCTCGACGAATCAGTCAAGTAGATGCCGTCGTTACACTAATGTATACCTGTTGTCTTATATACATGATAACAAGGGAACCAGATTACCTGCAGGGACGCTCACTATAAAACTCACAGAGACAGGAGGAGGAAGAGTAGGAGAAGGAGTAGGAAGAGGAGGAGGAGGAGGAGGAGAAGGGTTTGAGGTCCTTCAAGAAGAGAGGGATTTTACGAAGATTAAGTCAAGACACATCGGCTAAAAATGTCTCTCAGTAAGACGATACGAAATAGGAAACGTTCTGAGGAGAGACGAGAGGAGAGAAAAGACGACGACAACACCGCCACCAATGACGACAAAAACAGCAATAACAACAACACCACCATTACCACCATCCCCTAAAAAAAGAAAAAACAACAACAACGATGACAAAGACAACAACAAAAATTAAATCAAAACATAACAACAAATCTAATAGTTATTATAAACAGATGTTATATTGTCACTCTATGATGACTATGATGTAATAGTTGTTATAGTCACATCAATACTTGTAGTCACTGGGTGTTTGTACAGACATATAGTTAATTACAGGTAAGCAGTAGGTATGAGCTCCCATGAGGACCAACGCTGTGTTCTCACCTTAGACCAGAAGCGGACTGTTGTCTCAAGGGGCGTGGAAGCCGACAGTTCGTTCATATTAAGAGGTCAGACAGTTTGACCTTTGGCTCTGCTGTCAGTGAGAGGTTATTGGCGGGTTGCTTGTTATACATACATAATGGTGCCACAATACCGCTCGGTCAAACCATAACAAGTCTTCACTGTTAGTAACGTACACGTCCTAATCATGTTACAGGAATATGTGGGTAGTTAAGGTGGCTACCGTGTGAAGTTTTCTTGAATGTCACTGTGTGTATTTACAGTCTGCGTCACTAACCTACTGCAGGAGACGAACTGAACTATAGTGGTTTAGAGTCTTCAACTGGCTCCAGTATGATGACGTCTTCTGCTGGGGATGACGTCACACTTCTACATACGTCATCGATGCTTAAGTGATGAAGTTTGGTGCTTAAATCCGTTGAGTTGATCGGTCTTGTCCTGTTACGAGCTCGCTGCTCCTCTTGCTGGGTTAACCTATTTCAACGACGTGGCAGAGGTCGTCCCTATGGTCACCCCGACGACATGTGGTGTTCGCCAGATGTTGTAGAGAAGCTGTAGAGTGTAGACCCTTTAGTTGATGGTAGTAAGGGCGAAATCCAGGTTGATTTCGTCCCTTGTGCACACAAGGTGTTTACAATTGAGATGGTCAAGGGAGGTGACGGTGTCTCGTGGCACTGAGATCAGCTTAGGTCAACCATATTATGACGGCTGATCCACTTGTAATTCTTGATATTCCTTTGTTTGTATCATGAATCTTGTAACTCTTGCATCTTTTGAGTCCCGATTCTTGGATGAATCTTATTAACTGTTCTTTTACTGTGTTACACCTTTATCCACTGGTCACATAATCAACCTGAGAGAATGTTTGTCTTTACTCGAGTGTGACTGTGGTCAAACATCCGCGGCTGGGGAACTAGCTGCCTCATAACACCCGTGGGAAGGATCACTGCTTCTAGGAATTCGTCCGTCGCTGCCAGCAGATGTTGTTGTCATTGATGTACTGTAGCTAATCAGATGTTATTATTCACTTGATAATCACCTAAGTGCTTGTAAACTCTTTAAGTGGCAGGGATTTCCATGATATACAAATGAGTGTTTGTCCTTTAATTGTGGTAACACTTTACTTTACATATATATACAGACATACACTTAATTGTGATGTAAACAATAATTATGATCTGCAGTGATGAGACACAGTGTGTTCCCATCTCCGAACAGTGTCAGACTGGAGGCATGGAGGCCGGCAGATGTCACAACAAATACATCACACTGTTTGACCTTTGGCCCTGTTGTGTTGTGTAATGAGGTGTTTGTTATACATACTTATTAGTGCTATAACAACAACAACAACAGGAACATTAATAACACGACCACCATCAACAACAACAACAACAACAACAACAAACTTTTAGTGAGAGAGAGAGAGAGAGAGAGAGAGAGAGAGAGAGAGAGAGAGAGAGAGAGAGAGAGAGAGAGAGACTAAAAAATGTTGCACACTAAAGGGATATGAAACAGGAAACGTTCAGAGGGGGAAGAAAGGAGAATAATAAAACGTGGGAAGACGGAAGCTTGCAAGAGACCATCAAGAAAGAAGGAACTGGGGTGGGATCCGACGAAGGAGAAAGAGAGATAAAGAGAATAATGATGAAAACCTCACCCAGGATGAAGACGGGAAACATGAGAGGGAAAGATAAAGGAAGAAGACAAGTGGAAGAGGAAGTAAAATAAATGTGGAACCAAACAAGAGAGACTAGGGTTAGGTTAGGTTAGGTTAAGATCCGTCAAGTTGGGTTGGGTTATCATACGAAAGACAGACAGACACAGAGAGAGAGAGAGAGAGAGAGAGAGAGAGAGAGAGAGAGAGAGAGAGAGAGAGAGAGAGAGAGAGAGAGGAAATGACCTGATAAAGAAGAAACAAAGAGGACAAACGACACAAAATAAAAATGAACACATAACAGGAAGACCTCAAGAGAACAAGACTCAACAACAGGAAATTATTCACCCAAAGAAGATAAGAGAGAACAGACCTGAAGAGCGACGGACACAAGGAGATACCGATAATGATGGTGGGTGAAGAGAAATGATGAATAATGAAGAAGTGTCAATAAAATAATAATGGTGGTAGGTGAAGAAGAAGAGACTAAAAATAATAAAAAAGAAGACAATAAAAATAAACATAGGGAAAGGAAGAAGATAATGAAACATAAAGAGAAGGAAGAAGAGGAATAAAGAAGGTGAGTAATGAGGAAAATACTAAAAAACAAAGAGGAAGAATATAAGATAAGGAAAACAAATACAGTGAGTCAAGAGGAAGAAAATAAAAACACTCACACATACTATAAAGGGGAGGGGGGGGGGGGTGACGAGCTTAGAAACATAAAACTGAGTTAGACAAGAGAAGACCAAAGACCTTTCAAGAGGGAGGGACCCGACACATGCCCAATATGACGATATGAAAGAGAAAACGCTCAGAGGAAGAAGAGGAAGGGGAAGAATAGGAGATAGGGGAGGAGAAGGAGGAGGGGGAGGAGATAGATGATGACCAGAGACCTATAATTTTTTTTTTTTTAATTTTCCCCGCGAGGGGGGGGGGGGTTAGTTTATTGCGCACCTCCTTGCACCCTGTGCAAGGAGGTGCGCAAAAAGAGTTTACAGCGGCCAACAGGGAAGCACACAGAGTTCATACATGCCAAGTCGACTCATGCATTTAAGGGCGTAAGTGCTTGAAGGGCCATGGATTTCATCGGCAAGTTACATATAGTGACAGGATGAGTGTGTGTGTGTGGGGAGTATTATCGGTACAATACATCTGTTTATGGCCGGGTGTGTCAGGTCCCTGCCAGGCCTGTCTAGAGGAGGAGGGATATTGGTCAGGAGGAAGGGGTGTTGGTGACGGACTGTGCTGTGGTAGGTGGAGGGAGGCACGTAGGCATTGACAGTATTAAGGGACAAACCTTTTAGTGTGAGTGTGATGACGTGGGGCGACGAGAAGGAGGTCGGGAGGTTGACAGGGGACGTCCTTCCTGGCGCGAGGAAGGGAGGAAACTCTAGAAAGGTCACCGGTCCTCCCCTTTGACCTCCCCTTCACTCTGTATACGCCAAGGCCAATCTCTCTCTCTCTCTCTCTCTCTCTCTCTCTCTCTCTCTCTCTCTCTCTCTCTCTCTGCAAAATTCATCCTCCCCATAAGAGAAACACCAGAAGAAAAAGAAGAGTAAATCAGATTAGGAAACTCCCAATGACTGGCTTGGAAGAGGAAGAGGGAGGGGGAGAGGTGAGAGGAGGAAGGAAATGTTAAGGAAGGAGGGAGGAAGCGGTAGACGGAAGAGGGAGACACGGGGGAAAGGTGGAATCGAGAATAGGATATGGGGGAGGGAAAACAAGGAGGAAGAGGGAATAAGAGAATGATGATAAAGTGAGGAAGAAGGGACACACAGAAAAGGGGATAGAGAAAGAAGAAGGTATAGAAAGGGTGTGAGAGAATGAGTGAAACGGAAGATAGCTAAGAGAGAGAGAGAGAGAGAGAGAGAGAGAGAGAGAGAGAGAGAGAGTTCATCGCCGGAACTACAGTATCGTCAAGGTGGTGTTCACAGGTCAGCAGGTATTACAGGTATGGTGCTGACACCTTCCTCACCTGCGGCACCTCAGTTAGGGTCTCAGGTGGTGGTGGTGGAGGTTGGATCAACTACCACCTGGGCTAACTGGACGAGGTTAGGTTAGGTTAGGTTAGGTTAGGCTGGCATTGGTATTCCACCTACTGAAGGGGTGAAGGTTATGACATGATACCTCTCTCTCTCTCTCTCTCTTCTTGTCTTCTCCTTCTCTCACTGTCTCCCTTTGTCTCTCCCTTCAATAGCTTTCAATGCTTTCTCTCCCTTTATTCTTCTTCCATTCTCTCTTCCCTCGCCTCCCTTTCTCTCCCCCTTCCAATAACCCCCTTCTCTCCTTCTCTCTCTCCCTTTCAGTATCCCCCTTTCTCTCCGTGCCATCACCTCCCTTTCTTTCTCTCCCTTCCTTTCTTTTTCACTGTCACCTCTCTCTCTCTCTCTTACACCCTTACCTACTTTGTGTCTGTCTGTCTGTCTCTTCTACCCTCCCCTCCTCACTCCCGTTTTATCCTCCTCCCACTCTCTCTACCCTCTCTACCCTCTCTCCCACTCTCCCTCCCTCCCCCACTCTCCCTTTCGCCTCCCCTCCCCTCACCCCACACCACACATTAGTCCTTAAATCTCACTTAATGGCTGTTATGACGCGTCGATTTGTTGACAAAATTTAACACATTCAATCTGTTAACTCAGGCAACAAATCTTAACCTCTGGAAATTAGTTAAGACCATAGAGATAAACCAAAGCTCTTTAATAATTCAACAGGTGAGTCTGGTGTCCTCTCCATGCTCTACACTAATACTAATTTACACACCTGCACAAGTAAACAATTTGGTGGATGGCTCTATGTTGCATCCGGATTATATTTCATGCAACGATAAATAGCTTGATATTTTGTGTGTATCCGGGAGAATAAATGTGTCGGGATATAAGTTTAAAATAAAATATATAAAAACTCAACAGTGAGGTCATTTGCATCCTAGCAACGAACGATAAACAGTTTGTTGCATATCATTACGTTTCAACCTAAATCATATTACATGCAATGATAAATAATGTGATGCACTTGAGGATCCTTTTATTGCAAGGGTAACTAATTGTTGAATATCACTTTGTTGCACCAGAATCATGCAACAATGACGATATATTCATTATTTTTATGTTTATTTTACTGTGATATAATACAACAAACTATTATTTTATTCTGTGATTAATTAAGATGTAACAATAAATCTATGTACGTATTTCAGGGTTAAGTTAGAATATTTGTCCCAGTCTCCTTGTTTATGGGTTTACATACATACATACATACATACATACATACATACATACATACATACATACATACATACATACATACATACCTCTAATAACAAAGCAATTCGCCAATCCCCCCAAAAAGGTGTTATTAATCCCAGTAAAATTATCTACGTCAATACCCACAATTCTGGATGGACAGATAGACGGATAGTTTAATGGACGGATAGGCAGACAGATACACGGATAGATAGATAGATGGAGAGGCAGACAGATTGACGGATAGATAGGTAGATAGATGGAGAGGCAGACAGATTGACGGATAAATGGAATGACGGATAAACAAAGAGATAGACAGATATGTGGATTGACAGATAGATGGATAAACAGACAGAAAGACAGACAGACGGGCGGACAGGGGTTACTCTAAACGGCCATCCCTCGCCAGTGTTCTCTCACGTGGAGATAAACAGAGAAAATAGGCACAAAAAATAGGGAACATCGCGCGTTTGGAGAGAAGAGGGATGAGGAAAATTAGTGAGAGCGATGTGTGAGTGTTGGGGGAGAGGGGAGAGAGGGGAGAGGGGAGAGAGGAGACTGGGAGAGTGAGAGGGGGGGTGTGGGGGAAGGGGGGGGGTTGGGAGTGTGAGTGAGGGGCGGAGAGGGAACTGGGAGAGTGAGGGAGGGGCGGAGGGGGAACTGGGAGAATGAGGGAGGGGCGGAGAGGGAACTGGGAGAGTGAGGGAGGGAGGGTGAGGGTAAGACAGACGGAGAGAGGTTAATGATGGTATATGTATGGTAGTTAAGGTGAATGGTAGCAGGTGTATGGTGGGTGAGGATGGGTGATAGGTGAGTGTAGCGAGGTGTAGGGAAGGTGTAGTGGGTGTAGGGGAGGTGTAGTGGGTGTAGGGGAGGTGTAGTGGGTGTAGGGGAGGTGTAGTAGGGGAGGTGTAGTAGGGGAGGTGTAGTGGGTGTAGGGGAGGTGTAGTGGGTGTAGGGGAGGTGTAGTAGGGGAGGTGTAGTGGGTGTAGAGGAGGTGTAGGGGAGGTGTAGTGGGTGTAGGGGAGGGGTAGTGGGTGTAGGGGAGGGGTAGTGGGTGTTGAGGAGGTGTAGTTGAGGAGGTGTAGTAGGGGAGGTGTAGTGGGTGTTGGGGAGGTGTAGTGGGTCTTGGGAAGGTGTAGTGGGTGTAGGGGAGGTGTAGTAGGGGAGGTGTAGTGGGTGTAGAGGAGGTGTAGGGAAGGTGTAGTGGGTGTTGGGGAGGTGTAGTGGGTGTAGGGGAAGTGTAGTGGGTGTAGGGGAGGGGTAGTTGAGGAGGTGTAGTAGGGGAGGTGTAGTGGGTGTAGAGGAGGTGTAGTGGGTGTAGGGGAGGTGTAGTGGGTGTAGGGGAAGTGTAGTAGGGGAGGTGTAGTAGGGGAGGTGTAGTGGGTGTAGGGGAGACACCCACACAGGGGTGGTGATGGATGGGGTGGGTCAGGCTCTCCCGCTGCTCCCACGATTTACGAGGTGTGTGTAAAAGTGTATGTTGGATGTGTGTGTCATGAGAGGTTATGTGTTGTGCCGCCCTCCAGTATATATAAAGACACGGTATACATGTAACCAAAATACACCTTGACCAATAACACGCATTTATAATAGAATCACTTTACTAGGTACTAACTGCATTCATAATAATACAGTACTGGAGGGTGTGTTAAGAGGAGAAAACCAGACACTGTATGGAAACAACAACAAAAGAATAAAAAAACATCATTATCTAACGTGGATAAGGACGTACAGCCAGGCAGGAAGACGGGCAAAACAGACAGAGAGACAGAGACACCGAAGGCAAACAGACAGACAGACAGGGTGATCAGTCCAGGACTCCGGTAAGGTCTAAGAGGGAGGGATAAAAAAGACACAACAAAAATAAGGAGGAAACATAACATCCTCGGAGAACTAATCAACTTGAGGAGTGACAGTGAGAGCTCGACCTTGACCCACTTCCCCCACACACATTCAGAGGGTAAAGATACTCCCTTAAGTGGTCCAGGCTGCAGCAAACGTCGAAATGAACTCACTCACCTAAACTCTGTCCCATATATTAACATCCTGACCAACTGGAGACTGTGATTGAGTGTTAAGTGAGTCGCGTCGCCACATCATCAACCAATAACCTTCTTCGTAATATTGAATAAATTTAGTTCTCGGATAAAATACCTGAAATATTATTATCATACACGAAAGAAATGAGAGTTGAAGAACAAGAAACCATAAATTCTTAAAAATGGGAAGAGGTTAATCGATAAAATGCCATTAAAATAAATCTCTAACGTAAAGAAAACACCATGCGCCATTTCACACTTAAAAGGGAAACAAAAATTACGGGGAATCTTTTGGAGTGTGTGGAGGCTGGCTGGAGGGACGGGCGCTATAGCTGTGCAGGTGTGCGGGGAAACAACCAATTTTAGCCGGTATTGATGCCATCAATACCGGCACCAGAATCCTGCTGACATTATCAAAGGAAGGCCAAAGGGCAATAAGTTGAGATTTGCCACGCTTGAGTTACCCCTCCCACTTCCCCACTTTCTACGATTCTCCAAATAAATAAACAAACGAAATAAACACACGAATATAATACTTACAGACTTTATACAACTTTATAACTAATCACCAAACACCATCAATGTCCACAGTGAACGTCAAAACACCTTGAAAATAGCAACAGTGAAAACAGCTGCAGGTAAATCTTTCACCGAGGAAAAGTTATATTTTGGCGTCAAAGTTAAGAGGCAAAAATAAGACTGTTTATTGGTCTTCTATTTCAGTGTCAACAGGTGAGCCTGTGAGGAACTGATAAACAACAACAACAATAATAATAACACTGTCAGGTAAACTATTCCTTGTGTGTGTGTGTGGGCAGGTCGATTATGGTAAGGAATAATAATAATAATATTAATAATAATAATAATAATAATAATAATAATAATAATAATAATAATAATAATAATAATAATAACTTCTTGCAAATTTTTAGGGGGAAATTAAACCTTTCAGAAACCTTGTTGGTAAAAGCTATGAAATTAAAATCATGTATGCTTCTCTCTCTCTCTCTCTCTCTCTCTCTCTCTCTCTCTCTCTCTCTCTGGGATAGACTAACATGTAAAACCATCGACAATAATCCCAATGAAATGAAATTCACGAGAAGCAGTCCATGAGCCTCACTGGCCAGGCTAATAATAATAACATTGTTTACCATTCCTCCACAGCGCGGTGCCACATCCAACTGAAAATCAACAACAGCGAAAACATTTCCATCGAGATTCTTTTTTTCACTGTGGGGAAAGATAGAGTGAGAGAGAGAGAGAGAGAGAGAGATACATTAGATGGGGAAAAAAAGACGAAATAGCATAAATCACTTTAATTTTCGCGGTAAAAAACGATCTCGTGCGTAAAACTGGTAAACAACAATAACACTAAAGTGAAAAATATATAATGCCTATTTTTACCAAGTCGTTAAGGTAGACTATGGCATTGAATAATAAACAGAGAACAAATGAAAATAAAAAAGTTGAAAAAAAAATGTTTATACACTTTTTTCTGCGTCTGTCGAAACGATGCGTGTAAAAATAGGCAAAAATATATATATGTATCATCGGAAATATTCCAGTGAGATGTCTGAGAGGCAGAAAGTATAGCATTGTACTGTTTTTATACTTAAAAACAAAAAAATAAATGTAAAAATAAATGCTTTTCTACTTTCCAGGTACAAATGATTTGCTTTTCAAACTGAAAACAACAACAGTTGAAATGTGTTCACGGAGAATATATTATGATAATGATGATGATAATGATATGTTAATAATGATATGAACTCAAATGACAACAATTGGGAAAAAATTACATTATTATTATTATAATGTTATTGTTATTGTTATTACTGTCATCATACCAATATTACCACCATTACCTTACGAAACAAGGGTCACATAAATGCTTCATGTGAATTTCATTACCTTCATTTCTGAGTCTTCAACTCCCGTACACAACATGTGGCCTCACTCCAAGTCTTTCCTCCGTCATTGTCCAAATTTAATACACGTATTGGCCTCTACAGTAGAGCTGTCAAATGTTAAATTCTAAGACGTCATATCTCGCTTAATCAGATCGCCTTCAACTTTGATACACAGATAAACAACATTTATTATTATTAGATTAGTGATCCTTTATTATAGTGACGTATAAGCAAACTTTAACCTCATAGCTCATTCTTATAATATTTTTTGTTCCTATTTTCTCACACTGTTAACTCACTCCTCACACATTACGGACCATTTGCGGGAGTTCCGGTTGGCTCAACTTCACCTAAAGGTTTAATCACACAGCCGCCCGAGTGTGGACCTTGTCGTCGTCAACTACTGCCTCAACAAAACATACACTTGGACATTAAACAAAATCTAAAAAGGTTTAATAATAATAATCATAAACTCAATATAATAACTTGGACTGTGACAACATTACTGTATATAGAGGTGAAAAGTATGCAAATTTTGCCGGCAGATGAAAAGGTTCGAGTGGGACACATGCATAAGTCCATTAGGACGGGCCCACATCAACTGGGGTCCATTAAGAACTGGGGCCCATTGGGATTAAAGTGCATAAATGCTGTGACAAATTAGATCTGGGACCCATTGCAACTGGTGACCACTGAACCAGTCACTAGGTCAATTATCTCACTGGAATGTTCTATTAAGAGTAACTGGTGGCGACTCATATGAGGCTGTCTAACTGTACACTAATTACCAACCAGGGATAACACGATGTCCAGGATACAAAAATGAAGTTACATAAATATTTCAAAATCCTGTAATCTGGGTCTCTACATTTTTCTTTTCTTTTTTTATCTTGGCAATTACATTGATAACTTTAAAATTCATTTTCAAAAAGGCTTTAAACTTTTAAATGAGGCAAATTGCACCTTATTTTTTCTCTCTTCTTCTCACGTATTCAACTTTAGACCGAGGGGTTGGCGTCCATAACACAGTCTCGTGATAGCGTGATAAGACAATGTAAACAAAGAGACTCTTAGTGCACGATCGAACAGCTGGCGGTCAATATATCTGGTCGCCATTCACTGGTTCACTCCACAAGGTGTCAGATCAAACAGCATATTCGAAGATTTCTCCAAAAAATAGTAGATTTAAACTGACTGGATCACAAACTCCTACCACATAAATTTTTCTAATCTCTTCCTATAATCCTCATATATATTGTTGATGTCGATAAATAGTTTAAGCCCACCGCTTTGTGGAGAAAGTGGCCAATTTCCTGCCTGATTCGACAGACTTCGCACTGAACTAACAAATACGGGAGAGCGTTTCCACCATCAGCCGTCGAACGCACATGGGTTTGTTGACATTGTGACGTCGCAATATCACGTGATTGTACTTGATCAATAACCCGGTTTGTTTTGGCCACTTTTTACCAATTGACTAATGTCATAATCCACAAAAACTTGACCATTTTCTCCAGCAGCCCCTACACGGCCATACAGCACCGCACCCTACCAATAATGACACCACAGTTTACCAATAGATACACTGACTTCCTTCTGTAATGTTTAGCTCAACGTTTGGGGACAATTCAAATAACCAGATGAAAGAAAAAATACTGAAACCGAATAACACCGTCGACCAAACTATCCTACAATGTGAACTACCAAGGGTTGTTCCTACGGGGCCGACTGTATCCACGAACTGAAGTGAAAACACGACGGGTCCATGATGGTGAGGAAGAACCACACAAGCGGGGGTGACGGAGGACAAGTTAGCGTGTTACCTAAGGGTGGGTGACGCCGCTTCTCCCTCGCCTTCACTAATTTCTGAACACAAACGTAACTACAAGTCACCCACCCCCCTCCCACGACTAGGGAGGTAGAGACGGAACTGGGAGGGAGAGTCAGGGCCTGGGAGGAGGAGGAGAAAGAAGGACCCGGAACAACAACAACAACGACGTCAGTCTCGAGGTTAAAGTAATCACATCGAGTCTATTATCAATATCGTCTGAGCTCTTGAGGGTGGGAAGGAGGGGGGAGTGGGAAGGGGGTGGGGAGGGGGGAGTGGGAAGGGGGGTGGGGAGGGGGGTGGGGAGGGGGGAAGGAAGCGAACGGGAGGGAAGGGGGAAAGGACAGGAGGGAAGAGGTAGGGGACAGGAAGGAAGAGCCGGGAGGGAGGTGGAAAGGAACGGGAGGGAAGAGGAGGTAAAGAGGTAGGGGACGAGATAGAGGGGGGATGGGACAGTGAGAGGGGAGGGAACGGGAGGGAGGGGGAAGAAGACAAGAGTGAAATGGAAGGGACGGGAATGAAGGGGAGGGGACGGGTAAGGGGGAGTGAGGGGAAAGGGGGTTGAGGAGAAGGAGAGGGGAGAACTAATAACTAGGCCAAGTTTTAACGACGTCCGTCCACCCCTTATCACGTCCACACCACGGACAGGCCACGAACACAACGGACACGACGATACAACGCGAATCTATAAATCCAGTGAGTTCGTTCGGGAATATATTAATGCTATCTATCTATCTATCTATCAATACATATTTATATCAGTTTTATTTATATTCTTATTTACTTCAATAAGGCTGAAAATTATACAAAAATTAATAATACTAAAAAAATAAAATAAATAAATAAAAAACACAAATTTGACTCATGGTCCAAACTGCCCAACCCTTGACATCCTTCAGGTGTTGGTTGACGACTGAGTGCAGGTGTGTGGTTCAGGTGTAACACAGGGTAGATCTAAGTAACTAACTTGACCCCAGAGAGTGAGGTGGACGCAGAGGTTAAGCACGGAGCAATAACAGTTAACTTGTTGTGCTTGTTACTCTACCCCCCCAGGGCGGTGACCAATAGCAGTTAACCTGTGCTTGTTACTACAACAGGTATTTGGCTGGATGACGAACTCGCTCCAATAACTCGCTCCCGGCAAATTGAACATGCAGATTTTTCCACCCAATTTTTTCCACTTTTTTTTCCCCAAACATTTCTGAAACGATTGATTTGTTTGATTTTTTTGTGTCCTATTTTTTCTCCCAATCTCTGAGGTAAATAATCCAATTTCTGGGAATGTTTGAGATAATTTGAGTAATTAATGTAATTTTCAGAGAGCCTTTATGTAAAACTTTGAATTAAAAATGAGGAGTTTTAATACGCTGTTTCATGAGCAGTCTGACCACACCGTCACAGTCCAGGTGCACTAATGAGACAGGTATTGTGGCACTGATGAGACAGGTATTGTGGCACTGATGATACAGGTATTGTGCAATGGTGAGCTAGGTATTGTGCAATGATGAGACAGGTATTGTGCACTAATGAGCTAGGTATTGTGAAATGGTGAGCTAGGTATTGTGCACTGATGAGCTAGGTATTGTGCACTGATGAGCCAGATATTGTGCACTGATGAGCCAGATATTGTGCACTGATGAGCCAGGCATTGTGCACTGATGAGCCAGGTATTGTGCACTGATGAGCCAAATATTGTTGGCCTGTTTAATGAACCTCCAGCAACACCTGCCTCCCACCATCACTCAACACCATATAACTATTGCCTTTACTCATAACCTACCCTAACCTACCCTAACCTACCCTAACCTACCCTAACCTAACCTAACCTAATCTTCATGGGGTGGATCAAGGAATACTGAAACCTCTTGCAAGACAGGTGTTTAAAACGACAGGTAAGGGTTAATATCTTCAACTAACAAACATACAGAATATATCTATGTGGTTAGATGAGTGTAGAAAGAAATACAAATAAAATAAAAAAAAGGTTTAGAAATTTTAAACTTGAAGAAAAAAAAAATCCCAAAACAATTAATATAGAAAATGAAAAAATAAATCCGATTAAAAAGTAATAAGAAAAAGAGGCAAACTCATCTCTCAAAAAGGAGTTAAAACGTCCCCCAAAATCACCACAGATTAAAAACTTAAAACAAATAAAAAAATAAATAAAAAATAAATTCCAAAACGACTAATGGAGAGAATTAGAAAAAAAAAGTTCAAGAATTAATAATAATAAAAAAAGGTTACAATCATTCCTCTAAAAATAATAAATCCCCGAAAAAAAAATTCCAAATTATAAACTAAAAAAATATATATCGGTAAAAAAAAGAGTAATTTGGAGAACGACACTGATGTGCTTGATTTAATCACCAACACCGTGAAAAGCCATTTGTCATGCATCCTGGACAGATTAGCGACGGGGAAAGGTCCAATTGACAGAAAATGCACTTTTATCGCCGAGGTTTAAATTAATTCACAAAAGGACCCAACGAATGAGAAATTGAAAGGATATCCGACGATTAAATTAAAAAATAGAAATTTGATTTAGATCTGTTCACTGATTGTATTACCAATAAAATATGATTGAGATCTTTTCTGATATCATTGAGATGTGTTCTGTTCTGAGTGATATCTGAATAAATAAGGTTAGGAGAGAGAGAGAGAGAGAGAGAGAGAGAGAGAGAGAGAGAGAGAGAGAGAGAGAGAGAGAGAGAGACCAGCATATTTCAGTCAATCAAATGTTTTCTTTAAGTCTCACACCTAAACTCAATATCAGATCAGAACAGCCAGAGATCAATAAATCTATTAATCATAGCTAAATATATCAGATGAGGCAAGCGGAGTTAAACTTTCCATCTGACATGTTCTGATATTACCTGGTCATGTCAGATGAGGCGAAAGAGATGAACCAGGTCATGACTTATTAATATTTAATAACATCAGTAACGGCAGATTATAGCCTAACCTGACCTACCTTTTTAGTTTCTTTTAGTGTGTGTGAGTGAAGTGCAGGGTGAAATGTCTGTCTGTCTGTGTGTGTGTGTCTGTCTGTCTGTCTGTCTGTCTGTCTGTCTGTCTGTGTCTCTGTCTGTCTGTTTATGTATGTATCTATCTAAGTATCCATCCATTTACACCCATCTGTTTTTCTTTGTCAGTTTCTCTCTCTCTCTCTCTCTCTCTCTCTCTCTCTCTCTCTCTCTCTCTCTCTCTCTCTCTCTAATCTATTTATCTATCAATCTCTCAAAGTCTCCATCTTCTTAACTACATTTTATCTTTCCTTCTCTCTACATATGAGTTAAACTTAAAGAAAATGGAACAGGGGAGGAGAGAGAAGAATAAACATTAAATATTTCACGTCGAAAATGGATAACTTAGTTGAGTTAACGTTAAGGAAAATGGAATAGGGGAGAATGAAAAAGATCGATAACTGGTGGAAAATATTTTTTGGTCAATCTGGAAACGTCAAGTGGCGAGGTGGATAGGTGATGGATGACCAGTCAGGTGAGATTCTTTTATTCATTCTAAGTCCTCCCCCTCACACACACACACACACACACACACACACACACACACACACACACACACACACACACACTCCTCTCTCTCTCTCTGTAGTTATGACCCTAGCAGTGTGTGGGCAGCAACTCCCTCACATACGATAATCATCCACCAGTCAGTCCAGGAGAGGCAAATAAGGAACTGATTAAACGCAGTTAGAATTAATCAGGAAATACATATCCAGGTATACAAGAAGTATGAATAGTGAGCCTCCATCCCATCCCATCCCATCCCATCCATCCCATCCCATCCCTTCCTTTCCCATCCCATTCCATCCCATCCCTCCCCTTCCTTTCCCATCCCATCCCATCCCAGCTGTTCAACCTGTACATGCAAAAAATAAAGCTTACGGTACAAAAAACACTTAATTCTCTTTTTTCTAATTTTGACCAACAATGGCCTTGACCTCTGACCTCCTACAATCATTAGGGACCGTCTCTCTAGGGAGTAGTAGTTTACCTCAGTAGTGTTACATTCATCAGTGTCAAAGGACTAAGGAGACACAGCTCTATAACACCACAGTGACGACAACAATAACAGTAATAATAACACTAATAATAACAACAATAATAACAAGTCACAATAAAGAGAACATCAACAGAAATAACATTAATAACAAAAAATAATAACAACACTAATAGAAACTTTAATCAGTTCAAACTAACAATAACAACAACATCCAACGACAACAACATGAACAACATAAACAATATCAACATCATTATTCGACCAAAACAGTCCTAGGGTGACATGAGAGAGAGAGAGAGAGAGAGAGAGAGAGAGAGAGAGAGAGAGAGAGAGAGAGAGAGAGAGAGTCTTGTTATTTGAATCTAATAACCTATAAAATGAGAAAAAAAACAGACAGACAGACAGACAGACAGAATGACAGAGACAGACAGACACAGTGAGAAATAGACAGACACACACACACATATTACATATTGTGTTAAGTGACAACACCCGTCGTTAGCGCCCCAGTTGTGCTTGTTAACTACTGATTGCTTATTTGTTTGTCATTTCCGTATGTCAACTCCACCATTAATAATAATAACTGATATTTATTTATAATTACTCGCTAGTTAATTACTTGTTTAATGCTTTCTCGTTTATTATCACTGTGTTGATGTTTACTTTCTGAGGCTTAGTGTCACCTTTATCATTAATTTTCATACATACATACATACATACATACATACACACACGCGCACTAAATAGGGATAAACGGCCAATTAGGTTTAAAAAGCAACTCACGTTTTTCCCAAATAGGCCTAACTGTTTATATTTATTGCTATAACTTAATGACAATTAATTTTTATATGATACAATTTGTTCCGTTTCATATGTGACGTCGTTCACCATCCTATGTTAGGCAAATTCTACCCAAAGTAGGTTAGGTTAGGTTAGGTTAGGTTAGGTTAGGTTAGGTTAGGTTAGGTTAGGTTAGGTTAGCTATGTAATTAGTCTTTCATGTGTATTTTGATGATCTGCTTATATGGTTAGTCAGATGTAAACAAAAACATACAGATAAATTTTCGGGAATCAGTAATTATTCTGGTTTGTTTCCCTCGTGTTTTGCCTCCTAACGTCTGCTGTGCCCCAAATGACGAGGAGGAGAAGGTAACACGAGTGAACATAAATACCTGAATTAATTATTATTGGACACGACACAGGTAAGAATACTGTACAAAATATGAGATAGAAACAAAAACTTGGTAGTTTAGTCAACACGGCTGGTAAGGTGGTGGCCGTAGGTCACACCCACAAGTTGGATGTTATAACACATTTTGATAACAACGATAATTATGACAAGCGTTAACTTTGACCTCCAGCAGTTGACTAAAATGATAATTATAAAAATAATGGAAAAATAACAATGTCTGTGTGTGTGTGTGTTGGACTGCTCACTGGTGGCGTGTATGTTGGGTGTTACACAGGCGGGGGACGATGAGAATCGTGAACCCCAAACACGACATCTCCTCAGAGAGAAACTGAACTTAGTGGTAACACCCTAACACACACTGGCCCATACCACTCCTCTGTCATAAGAAAACACAATTGTCTTCATAAAAAGTCGGTCTGTCTTAACTTGCATGTATGATTATGCTTGTATATATACTGTAGTGTTTTTATTAAGGTTCTTCTATGAATAAAGAGTAAAAGTGACTTGGGAAGTGTTTAGAAGTGACTACATCTCACAAAGACACAGAAGCTTCCAGGTTACTTCAGTAACCAGACGACGGAGCGAGTGTAAAGACGTTCACCTTACATCTGGGGCCGGGACCCCCTCTACCCCGTCTCCTGGCGTCCAGCACCCGAACTTGTCCACCAATCAGCTCCACGGTTATAAGACTACTACCTGTGCATTCATAAGTCTAGTATTACGACGCGCCACATGTGTGTAAACGTCACCACAGGGGGTAAAGGAACTCTTTGAGGCAACTGTACAAACTCCAACTTTATAACAGTAAATATATTTACGAAGACATATAGAGATTTGAATGGTTAAAAAAACAAAAAAAAAAAACATTTAAACAAAAACAGAATGCGCCCCCCCCCCCCTCCGCCTCCCACTTATCAGCTTTGACAAAAAGGGTAAAGTTAAGTGGACATTTGTTTTAAACCACTTGTTTGTGTGACCCAATAAGCGCTGTACTGTAAATGGTGGTAAAAATGGCAGCATTTACAGCTAATTTTGTTTAATTTTTAACGTGTGTATTTGACATATTGATTTATTTATTCATTTATTTATTTATTTAACGGTGAAAAAAGTTTAGAGTTGGCGAGGGAAAAACATGATCGGTTGGTCGGGAAACTGAACCAAAAAAAATATATTTTTTTGTTAGGAATAAAATGTATATATGAAACCCAGGTGAGCAAGGAGTGGTCAGGTGACAGGTGTTGTGCCCCTCGTGTGCTCCCTAACACCCAGACTGTCACGGAGGAACTACACCTCATACTGGCAGCGCCGCACGAGAGAGGGACCCTACTGCCAGGTAGAAACTATGGAACAAGATCACCTGAGGAAAATGATCCCTCAGAAAGTCAGTCAGGAAAGGCGGGTATAGGGCTGACTAAAGCAACCAGGAAGTGTTGACAGTACGAGTGATGGAACGAAAGAGAACATAAAATAATCAATTAAACATATAAGAAATAAAAGAAGTGTATTAAATTAAACATCTTTATTAAGACTTAAATACCACTGGTTGATATTGATATGTATAGATCAGGTACTAGGAATTGTGCAATATGTATTATGTATTACGTACTATGTATTATTGAACCCGTAAATGAACCATGTAAACAATTTGTCTTCAAAATAATGGTTCCTTCCTATTATAACAGCCAATGCTTTATTATTTACTAGTCACCTGATTTAAATAACTTTCTTTTACTAGTTATCACCAGTAATTACAATATCATCCTGGTGAGGGCTGGGTGTGAGAGAGTGAGGGCTGGGTGTGAGAGTGAGGGGTGGGTGTGAGAGAGTGAGGGCTGGGTGTGAGAGAGTGAGGGCTGGGTGTGAGAGTGAGGGGTGGGTGTGAGAGAGTGAGGGTGGGTGTGAGAGAGTGAGGGTGGGTGTGAGAGAGTGAGGGTGGGTGTGAGAGAGTGAGGGCTGGGTGTGAGAGAGTGAGGGTGGGTGTGAGAGAGTGAGGGTGGGTGTGAGAGTGAGGGCTGGGTGTGAGAGTATAGGTAAGGCAGCGAGCGTGAAAGTGAGATTGAGTCTAGGTGTGAAAGTCAGAGTGAAAGAGAGATTGAGCGCGAAAGGAAACACTGAATGTGAGAGTGAGTGTGAAAAGGAAAGTGAGAGATTAAATATACGCGTATATCCTTTGACTGAACGCAACACACTACACCCACACTATACCCTCACTACACCCATAATATACACTATACCCTTACTACACCCACACTATACCCTCACTACACCCATAATATACACTCTACCCTTACTACACCCACACTATACCCTCACTACACCCACACTATACACTATACCCTCACTACACCCACACTATACCCTTACTACACCCACACTATACCCTCACTACACCCACACTATACACTATACCCTCACTACACCCACACTATACCCTCACTACACCCACACTATACCCTTACTACACCCACACTATACCCTCATTACACCCACACTATACCCTCACTACACCCACACTATACACTATACCCTCACTACACCCACACTATACCCTCACTACACCCACACTACACTATACCCTCACTACACCCACACTATACCCTCACTACACTACACACTACACACACAGAGAACGTCCCAGATCATCACACCACAGGACGGTCTAACACTCACCTAAAGCCTCCTATAATGTATGAGTTCCTCACGGTAACAATAGCAGGTGGTTGTGGTAACTGAGGAGAAATGCAAACTTGGTATAATCTTGGATAATTGTGCCGGAGTCATGATGTCTGGCAACACTGTGGAGGCCTTGCATGATGACTGAGTCTCAGTGAATGAGCTACAGTATTGATCAAGATCCAAGTCAGTATACTGAAGTGTTGAGCCACAACTGAATACTGAGAAAGCACAAGTGTATGTTTACTTTATGGTGACGAGCTGCTACCACGGTACCAACAGTGTTCTAATACTCTTGCCAAAAACCTGAATAAGAATATATATATATATATACTGTATATGATTACGTTTCTTCCTCCCTTGTCATCTCGACAGACGGCGGCGTGCATGAAAGATTCACAATCACAACGACGATTCCTTCTCTGCAACAAGATCCATTGCACAGTCAAGAAACTAATCTGGACCGTCTCGGTTGTAAAGGAGTATTTCAACATTCCTTGGAATCGTTGAGTAATTTTGCTGAGAAGAGCCCCAGACCTGAGAGGAAATAGGGTGGGCTAGAGCTGAGGGGAAATAGGTTGGAATAGGCTGGAATAAGTAGGAAAAGGGAGGAATGGGCTGGAATAAATAGGCATGAGTAGGAACAAGGTGGAATAGGTAAGAATGAGGGGAAAATGGGATTAGAGTTAATAAGATTAGATTAGGTGTAGATTACGTCCACTCATTTCAGGTTAGGTTAGGTTACACTCATTCACTCAGATCTCAGGTGCTTATCTAGGCGGAATAGCGGGTCTCTCTTGGAACACAGCAGCGGTAGAGCTACGTCACCTAGCCAACAGTCCACACCTTAACAACACACACACACACACACACACACTGATGATCCGCTAACATTAACAACGTAATTATCTCGTGATATTCAGCAAACTAAGAGAGGAAGAAAAATGTCACCTAGTTTCTCTGTCTTGATTAAATTTTTTCTTCATCTTTTATACACACATTGGGGTTATTTTTATATCTTTATTTACTTAGTGTTTGATATACCTGCCTGCTTACAGTACCTACCATGTATGTATGTATGTAATTTACTGTAATAAGGCAACTGGATCACATTACACAGTTAGATAGATTGAATTGTACAAATCTCTACGGCTGTTTCACTCCACATATCACTATCACTCCCTCGACACCTTCCAAGTGTTGTAGTCATTAAACTATGTACAGTAGATTCCAACAGTGTGGCTTATAGTTGTCTCAGATAAACAACCTGTGTATATGATGATTAACAGCAGCAAAGTATGAATAAATATAAACTCATTTATTTGGTAATATTTCAAAGAGTATCTGTTGTCATCATCATCATCATCATCACCATCATTATCATCACCATCATTATCATAATCATCATACACACAGTCAGAAAACATCATGGGCTTGAGATAGATAGATAGATAGAGAGATAGATAGAACAGAGAGAGGGGGGGGGGGGGGTGTGGTGCTTGTACGATCGCGTGGTAAACGATACTTTCAACGAGAATTAGGGCGGAAATTATCAGGAGTGGGGCGATATTTCTGCCCTGAGCCGAGCGGAACAACGTACAGTATAACTAACCATTACCACCCCCACCCTCCCTCCCTCCTCCACATCCCTATATTTTGTAAGAACCTCCCGGGATGTGAGGTGAGGAGAACACAAGACACAGACTGATTTGCATATCCCGAATTATATCATTATACAGTGTAGAGTTAGAGGCTTTGAGAGAGGTTTTAGTGAAAGACTCCCACCCCTGATCTCCCAACCACCCTCACCCACGTCCTCCACCCCCAACCCCCACCACGTCCCCACCTAACTCCTCACCCACGTCCTCCACCCACCCTAACCCCTCAACACGTCCTCCCCATCTACCTCCACCCGTCCTCTCCCCCCTAACCTCCCTCACCCACGTCCTCTCCCCCCATAACCTCCCTCACCTACGTCCTCTCCCCATCCTAACCTCCCTCACCCACGTCCTCTGCCCCCCTAACCTCCCTCACCCACGTCCTCTCCCCCCATAACCTCCCTCACCCACGCCCTCTCCCCACCCTAACCTCCCTCACCCACGTCCTCTCCCACCCCCCTCCACAAACGTGTTAAATGTAATTATCTAGTTAAGGTAGAATATTCGTGTAATTCTGAATGGTTATTTTTTGGGGGAGGGGTAAAGGTTATATTTATGTTTTTACTTCAAGTCATCTACTTAATTACATTCTACTGTATTCATTATCCCTCGCCAGGAGTATATTCATCATACGTGGGTGTTGTGTGTGTGTGTGTGTGTGTGTGTGTGTGTGTGTGTGTGTGTGTGTGTGTGTGTGTGTGTGTCTCGATCATATATTCCAGGATGTACGTAAGTTAATATTGTGATCCTACTACATATTATATACCTTGTCTTGAGTCTCAGTGTAATTTCGACGTCATGGGGGTATTGGGGCGGGGGTATTTGGGGGGGGGGGAGGGGGGACGTTGGGGGAGGAGACGATGAGGTGGGGGCGTTGGGATGGATGGGCGTTGGGGCAGGGGGCAGGGGGCATTAAGAGGCTTGGGCGTTGGGGCAGGGGGGCGAGAAAATGTTGGAGCGTTGTGTGGGTGGGGACGTTGGAGCCAGACGGCGTTGAGGGAGGAGTGTTGGAGCGGGATTTGTTGAGGCGGGGTTCGTTGGGGCGGGGAGCGGGGTCAGGAGGTATAACTTACGAACCTCTGGGAATCCGACGCTTGGATCACTCACACTTTAACGGGCTGTTGAACCATAAACAAATTCACACCGGTATTTTTTCTCGTATGTTTCTCAGTGTTTATCTCTCACCCCCCTGAGTAAGATAAGTTACTTGACCCCTTGAGTACGATAATTTAACCCCGTGAGTACGATAACTTCTTTATCCCCGAGGACGATAACTTCATAAACACCTGAGTACGATAATTTATTTAATCCCTGAGTACGGGGCTAATTTACAGTACACAAGGGGTTAAATCACAATACACAAGGGGTTAAATCACAGTACACAAGGGGTTAAATCACAGTACACAAGGGGTTAAATCACAATACACAAGGGGTTAAATCACAGTACACAAGGGGTTAAATCACAATACACAAGGGGTTAAATCACAGTACACAAGGGGTTAAATCACAGTACACAAGGGGTTAAATCACAGTACACAAGGGGTTAAATCACAGTACACAAAGGGTTAAATTACAGTACACAAGGGGTTAAATCACAGTACGCAAGGGGTTAAATCACAGTACTGGGAAATATTAATGATCCCGGTAATTTACGGATTACAGTAATGTTGCAAAATTCCCGGCAACACTGGAGTTCTCTTTCAAACGTCATAATTACTCACCTACAGTGTCGTGTGTAGTGTCATGTCATATCGTGTCGTATCGCGTCGTGTGGTGTCGTGTCGTGTATCGTGTCATATCGTATCGTATCGTGTCGTATCGTATCGTATAGCCGTGTCGTGTCGTATTCACTATTGTCAACTGTGCTAAGATCCACGCCCTATGATTGGTGGTGAGTCTGCCAATCACACACCTCGACCATCACCTTCTCTCCTCACCAATTATCTCCAGGGGGTAAAACTCACTCATTAAAAACAAAGAGAAAGGGGGAAACTTTTGCGAAAACCACACATATGCGGGCTTGGAGGGGGAGGTGGTGTATGTGTTCTCTGATTGGTCATTAATCTAAAAAGACATGAGTTTAATATCGATTTAGGTTTGGTTAGGTTAGGTTAGGTTAGGTTTGGTTTGGTTAGGTTTGGTTAGGTTAGGTTAGGTTTGGTTAGGTTAGGTTAGGTTTGGTTAGGTTAGGTTAGGTTTGGTTAGGTTAGGTTAGGCAATTTTTATTAAGACAGAATGTGTATATTCCGCCCCTCTTGTATAACCAAATCCCATAATTTTCCCCTTAAATATAACCAAACCATATATTTTCCTTCTAATATATAACCAAATTCTATATTCCTCGAGTGTCAAGGAAAAAATAAATAAAATAAAGAAATATTTCACTGCTTTCGTATACAGACGTTATTTGGGAGGGAGGGGTGGGTGATATATTTCATTGCATTTGTGTATCTTTATTCATTATTCATTTTTTTTTCTTCTTCTTTACTTCACAATCTCTTTCAAGTCGGTCGGGTATTTTTCACGCCTCCTGAGTGATGAATGATTCGCTGTCCATCTGAGGGACTTTTTGGTTTTCAGTTGTGATTCTCTCTCTATGACTAACATTACTCAGTCTTATGGTTCCCCTCTCTCTCTCTCTCTCTCTCTCTCTCTCTCTCTCTCTCTCTCTCTCTTTCTCTCTCTCTCTTTATCTCTATTTACTTTTCTTCCTTCACTTCTCACTTAATTGTATTCTCTCCAAGCCTTTCATACCACCACCCCCCCCTCTCCCTCTCTCTCTCTCTCTCTCTCTCTCTCTCTCTCTCTCTCTCTCTATCTGGTTCAATCTCTCCATCTATTTTCACTTTTATCTCTTTATACAGATTTATTACCATGTATATGTGTCCATAAAGCTCTTGGGATACACGCGGCCCTGCAGGTCAAATGAGAGTCCAAGTCCTACTAGGCCCCAAACTAACTTTACGATTAGGACTGAGGGCCCATTAGGACTGAGGGCCCATTAGGACTGAGGGCCCACTAGGACTGAGGACCCACTAGGACTGAGGGCCCATTAAGACTGAGGGCCCATTAGGACTGAGGGCCCATTAGGACTGAGGGCCCACTAGGACTGAGGACCCACTAGGACTGAGGGCCCATTAAGACTACGGGCCCATTAGGATTGGATTCTGCTTGTAATGACTGGTGATGACTGGAGCCAACGACCTGACCTGACCTAACCTTACCTAACCAACCCTCTCTTGACTTAACCAATTAAACCTAACTTGACCTAAACTAATTAATGTGTGTGTGTGTGTGTGTGTGTGTGTGTGTGTGTGTGTGTGTGTGTGTGTGTGTGTGTGTGTGTGTACTTGGAAATAAATTGTTTTTCCTGACTTTCTTCTTCTTCTTTCTTGCAAACAATTAACAATTAATCATCCGTCCATCCATTCAGGGCTAATTAATCTAAAACTTAGCGGCCTTGTTATACCTCACTAACAATACTTCTTCTGTGTTTAATTATTACCACCTCCGTAAATATATCATAAAATAATGATAAAATATAAAAAAAAAACGTATATTTTCAGTAACTATTTTGTTATATTACACCAATTTATATGAAAGTACCTGTATTTATCTTCCTCAACACCTGTATATGGAGGGAGACGATGCTGACAGGTATAAGGGTAACCAAGACGTGAGTGATGCCAGATATAATCACCAAGTCAGTACACGGAGCTTGAGGTGAGACATAGGACTCTCTCTCTCTCTCTCTCTCTCTCTCTCTCTCTCTCTCTCTCTCTCTCCATGACACTAATTACGATATTCTACCTAATAGCCTCGTTATACCATAGCAAGTCTATCCCTCTGAAATTTAATACCCACCCTATTACCCATATTAAAGCTAAGCATCCTAAAACCGGGCATGGGCACGTAGGGGGGGGGTGGTAAGGGGGAAGGGGTATAAGGGGGGTAGGGGATAGGGGGGTAGGGGATAGGGGGTAGGGGATAGGAGGGTAGGGGAT
Source organism: Homarus gammarus (assembly GCA_958450375.1). NCBI lineage: Eukaryota > Metazoa > Arthropoda > Malacostraca > Decapoda > Nephropidae > Homarus > Homarus gammarus. Next base: position 203,585 of record CAUDMG010002821.1, on the reverse strand, counting down.
AAGGGGGAAGGGGATAGGGGGTAGGGGATAGGGGGGTAGGGGATAGGAGGGTAGGGATAAGGGGGAAGAGGGTAGGGGGGTAGGGGATAAGGGGGAAGGGGATAGGGGGGGTAGGGGATAGGAGGGTAGGGGATAAGGGGGAAGAGGGTAGGGGGGTAGGGGATAGAGGGTTTGGGTATAGGGAGAAGAGGATAGGGGATAAAGGATAGGGGATAGGGGGAAGGGAATAGTGGGAAGGGAAATATCGATAAATAGGATAGAATGGGATGAAATAAGGAGGATATTTTGGTATAACTTAATTTTTTGGTTTATGAATAATAGTACAAATTCTACGTATTTGGTACAGCTAATGAATGTTTGGGTACAATGAACTAGGACAATTAGGGTCGATAAATGAGGTAATAAATAAACAATAATTGAAAATAAACAAAGACTTCGATAATTATCTTAGAAAATAAATTAAACCGACTAATTAAAGCTGATGGTTCAATAAGAATAAGAATAATGATAATGAGAAGAATAAGAAGTTGAAGATGAACGTGAAGAAGAACAAGAAGAAGAACAAGAAGAAAAATTAGAAAAAGAAGAACAAGAAGAAGAACAAGAGCAAGAAGAAAAGAACAAGAAAAAGGAAGAGAAGAAGAAAAAAAGAAGAACAAGAATAACAAGAACAAGAAGAAAAAAACAAGAGAAAGGAAAAGAACAAGAACAAAAAGAAGAACAATAAGAAGAACAAGAACAATAAGAACAAGAAGAAGAAAAACAAGAACAAGAAGGAAAAACAGGAAGAACAAGAACAAGAACCCCTCCAAAATCCTCTTTAAATACACCTTCCCAAGTAAGTGTGTTGACATAGAGACTGCCAAGTTAGGCCTCGGTAATTGGGAGGGTAGAAGATGGGCCCTTAATGTGATCGTCCCAATTAGCAGCTTAAAATATGCCGTATAAATGAGCGGTTCACCAAATTAGTGGTGTGGAGTGGACGGCCCTGACGAGGGTGTGTGTGTGTGTGTGTGATTTAAAAGCTACATACTTCAATAGAGGAGTTAAAGGGGACACTGAGACTCTAAAGGGGACACTAAGACATTAAAGGGAACACTGGGGCATTAAAGGGGACACTGAGATTTTAAAGGGGACACTGAGACCTTAAAGGGAACTTTGAGGAATTAAAGGACACTGAGCCATTAAAGGGAACACTGGGACATTAAAGGGAACACTGGGACATTAAAGGGAACACTCAGGCATTAAAGGGAACATTGAGACATTAAAGGGAACACTGGGACATTAAAGGGAACACTGGGACTTTAAAGGGGACACTGATGCATTAAAGGGGACACTGAGACATTAAAGGAGACACTGAGCCATTAAAGGGAACATTGTATTTTTCTCTTTGCTCTTCTTATTTTCAGGGAATTTACTACAGTCGAGCTATTATTCTGTTCTCTCCTTCCTTTTGCCTCCTCCTGCTCCTTCTCCTTTCTCCTCCTTTTCCTCCTCCTTCCCTTTTCCCTTTCTTTTACTCCTCCTTCCCTTTCCTTCTCCTTCCCTTCCTTTTCCTCCTCCTTCCTTCCTTCTTCCCTCCCCTTTCCAGTTTTCATATAACCACTTTCTTTGCCATATACCTCCCCCAATTCTTCCTTCATAACATAAACACCTCACATTTGCTCCTTCTCGCCCCGACACTCTCACCTACACCCTTACCACCACCATCACCTACTCCCTCACTACCACCATCACCTACGCCCTCACCACCACCACCACTTACACCCTCACCACCACCATCACACTCACCACCACTCACATCTTCACCACCATAACACAAGTATCAAGTGAATCATATACAATATATGGAGCAAATAACAAGATCACTAGATTAAAAGATGTCGTAGTACCTCTGGCAGAATGTCACTCAACCATATGTGAATAATACTAAATGTAAAGTGTGCGACCAGACATATGGCCACACACTCCAACACTACGTCTTACACTGTGAACAAAATAGAGCCTTTTAGGGACAGATCCAGGCACACTGTGTATACAATGGCACAGCACTTTATCTCTGACGGCAAGATACCTGATATACTAAAGCTGTATTTACACTTCGCATTTATAGTAGCTAAGTAAACTTCTATGTACCGAAATAAACAAACAATGTACTGGAAATACTCTGTAATGCTCAACGCCACAATATCCTGACCACTGGGGTCCGATAAACACCCTTTGTGAACTCTGTTCTGTGACCATTTTTGCACTACTGCTCACAGGATAAGTATGGGGTGCACAATAAACTAGCTGCTGTCCGCGTCAGGATTCAAATTACAAAAAAAACACCATCCACACACTCATCACCACCAACATCCACACCCTCATCACCACCAACATCCACACCCTCATCACCACCAGTATCCACACCCTCAGCCTTTTAAACCACTCCCACCCCTTTAAACCATCACCCCCATCCTAACCGATCCTCACCGCCCCACCAATCCACACCCCCACCAATCCACACCCCACCAATCCACACCCCCACCTATCCACACCCCCACCCACACCTCCACCAATCCACACCCCCACCAATCCACACCCCCACCTATCCACGCCCCCACCAATCCACACCCCCACCAATCCACACCCCCACCAATCCACACCCCCACCTATCCACACCCCCACCCCCACCTCCACCCCCACCTAAAAAAAAAAAACTTAGATTTTTTCTTAACTTCCCAGATATGAAACTCACGTAAAACCTTGGGCAGTAAAGCTGGTTTTATTACGGGAGTCTTTTGGGCGTGTGCTGGAGGTGGCTGGACCTAATTTTGCCAACATTGAATTAAAAGTTAAAATTGGATTTCATTTTAATATCTCTGAACCCCCCCTCCCCTACCCCCCCCCCCCCTTTCTCTTATTTCCCCCTTCGTTTTTCCTCCCCTTCCCTCTTTATCCTTTCTCATCTTCCCTATTCGTCTTCCTCTCTCTTCATCTCTTATTCCTTACCCGCTTTCCCTTCCAGTTTCATCTCCCCTCCATTCATCCATTATCCTTTTCCCTTCCCTTTCATCCCCTCTCCCTTCAACCCCTACCCTTTCCCCTTCCCCTTATAATCCCCTCTTCCCCTTCGTCATCCTTCCCTTCCCTCTTTATTCCCCTCTCTTTATCATTTGTTGGAGTCGTGTACATAGCTGATAGCTGATAAAGGAGGGAAAGTAGGAAGGAAGGAAGGAGAGGAAGAAAAGGAGTAAGAGGGCGTAAGGAAGAAAAGAAGGAGTAGGATGGATGGAAAGGAGTAAGGGATGAGAAGAGAGAGAGAGAGAGAGAGAGAGAGAGAGAGAGAGAGAGAGAGAGAGAGAGAGAGACACTTTACCACTCATTTCAAATGTTTAATTATAAAAACAAGTGATAGTCACCATATCTACTGGTCACTATAAGTCACCATAAGTAATAGGAACCAAGAGTCACCATACACAAGTCACTATATACAATATTAATCAAGTCACCATACACAATAGTCAGCAAGACTCACCATACACAATTATCACCAAGTCACCATACACAGGTTAAATTACAAGAACCTATCCGCCAGGGAGATTAATTAACGATAAGGGAGCTTAATAACTATCAATAAGGGAGATATTGATCTTGTTTAAGACCCAATCGTTAAGGGAGAGAAAGATGTATCTGAGGGAGAGAAAGATGTATCTGAGGGAGAGAAAGATGTGTGTATGAGGGAGATTAAGATGTACCACTAAGGGAGATTAATTATAGGCAAGGGCGTTTAATTTAGGACCAGTAATGAAGGCAGATTAATTAACGCTAAGGGAGTTTAAGACCAACGATAAGGGAGTTTACGAGCATCGTTCAGGGAGATTGAGACCAAATTATTAGGGAGTTTAATTACAGGTAAATATGTTTTGGCCTTAAAGATAAGTGAGGTTATTTATCAATGAGGGAGAATAAAAATGTTAAGTCCTAGATAAGGGAGATTAAAACCTACCGAAAAGGGAGCTTAAATCCTGCCAGTAAGTGACCCAACTAGTAATGGAGACTAACTATCGATGAGGGAGATGAAAAAAGCCCAAACCCATAGATTAGGGAGACTATTTATCGATAAGGGAGATAATGACCTATCAGTGAGGGAGAATAAAACCTACATGATACGGGAGATTAGTTTTCTTACCGCAATTCAAGGGGGCTTAAGACCGATCAGTAAGGGAGCTTAAGACGGAACAGTAAGGGAGGTTAAGACCGATCAGCAAGGGGGGTTAAGACCGATCAGTAAGGGAGCTTAAGACCTATTAATAAAGGAGATTAATGAAGGGAGATAATCTGGCCAAGAGCACAGAGGGGGATTTCCCAGCGACTAATGAACCAAGATGAACCTGATGTCCCTCATTTGGGGAGAGGGATGAGAGGGAGAGAGGTGAGAGGGAAGAGAGGGATGAGAGGGAGAGAGGTGAGAGGGAAGAGAGGGATGAGAGGGAGAGAGGTGAGAGGGAAGAGATGGAGGAGAAGGAGAGAGAGGAGAGGGAAGAGATGGAGGAGGAAAGAGATGAGAGGGAAGAGATGGATGAGAGGGAGAGAGGTGAGAGGGAAGAGATGGAGGAGAAGGAGAGAGAGGAGAGGGAAGAGATGGAGGAGGAAAGAGATGAGAGGGAAGAGATGGATGAGAGGGAGAGAGGTGAGAGGGAAGAGATGGAGGAGAAGGAGAGAGAGGAGAGGGAAGAGTGGAGGAGAAGGAGAGAGAGGAGAGGGAAGAGATGGATGAGAGGGAGAGAGGTGAGAGGGAAGAGTGGAGAAGGAGAGAGATGAGAGGGAAGAGATGGAGGAGGAAAGAGATGAGAGGGAAGAGAGGGATGAGAGGGAGAGAGGTGAGAGGGAAGAGATGGAGGAGGAGAGAGAGGAGAGGGAAGAGATGGGTGAGAGGGATAGAGATGAGAGGGAAGAGATGGAGGAGGAGAGAGATGAGAGGGAAGAGATGGATGAGGAGGGAGATGAGAGGGAAGAGATGGATGAGGAGAGAGATGAGAGGGAAGAGTTGGATGAGGAAAGAGATGAGAGAGAAGAGATGGGTGAGGAGAGAGATGAGAGGGAAGAGTTGGATGAGGAGAGAGATGAGAGAGAAGAGTGGGATGAGAAGGAGGGAGATGAGATGGATGAGGAGAGAGAGAGAGAGAGAGAGAGAGAGAGAGAGAGAGAGAGAGAGAGAGAGAGAGAGAGAGAGAGAGAGAGTACACATTCCGGTCCTCTCTCCTGCACTCAACAAATTCCTCTACATACAACATAACTTTCTCGTCTTACAAATTCCAACTCACTGACAGGCTCCTGGGGCCGCTATACAGAGCTCCCCATTGACAGAGTTGATAAGTTGAGTGAGTTGAGCAGAGTGAGTTGATGAGTAAAGTGAGTAGGAACATGAGGGGAGAATAGATTTGTTGGATTAGGGAGTAAGGATATAACTGTGGAGTGAGTCGAGTCAAAATACGTGACCTGTTTTAACTAATTCCAACTAATTCTGACCATCGTATATGACTGAATTTTATAAAGTTATTTTGATTACCATGTGAGGTTATTTCAACTTATTAAAGCAAATTTTGGTCACCATATGGGGTAAATTTAGCTAATTTCAGTTAATTTTGATTGTTATACGAAGCTAAATAAATCTATTTTAGCTAATATTGGTCACCGTAACAATTCTCTCTGGTGAACAAATAACCTGAAATTAGTTAACTCCTCCTCTTAAGCTAGGTTAGGTTAGGTTAGGTTAGGTTAGGTTAGGTAATAGACACACAAGTAATATATAAAAATATATATAAAATGGAAGATAATAATAAGTTTTTTCCTCTACTCGTCATCAGTAAACTCAAGAGACGACAACACTCTTATATAATACGTAATTACTTTATCATTTTACGTATATGATATTCAATAAAGACTAACTGACAGAGGTGAAAAAGTAAATAAAACACACACACACACACACACACACACACACACACACACCACAAAACAGTTATCAATCTTAATATTATGTAATGTAAGCAAAGTGAAACAAAAGAAAACAAAATGTACACAACAGTAGAAAAAACAAAACAATATTTATTAGTGAAAATAAATGAAAGAAGTGAATGAAGGAAGTGAATGAAGGAAGTGAATGAAGGAAGTGAATGAAGGAAGTGAATGAAGGAAGTGAATAAAGGAAGTGAATGAAGGAAGTGAATGAAGGAAGTGAATAAAGGAAGTGAATGAAGGAAGTGAATGAAGGAAGTGAATGAAGGAAGTAAATAAAGGAAGGGACAAAGAACACGGCCTGAAAACCCGGGCCGGTGTCTGAATACTGCACGAGTTACGAGCAAAGTTCAACTGAATATTTGAAGTTCAATACGCGTTCGTGGACACAGAGAGAGAGGGGGGAGGAAGAGGGGGAGGGAGAGAGGGGTGGGGGGGGGTGGGTGGGGGGTGGGTGGGGGGAGGGTGGGAGGGAGGGAGGGAGGGAGGGAGGGAGGGAGAAGTGTGAAATATATTTGTTAAGACCTAAGACGGAAATATCTTGTGGTGTGTGTGTGTGTGTGTGTGTGTGTGTGTGTGTGTGTGTGTGTGTGTGTGTGTGTTACATGTCTGTTTATTATATTCATCAATTTTTTTAAGAACCATTAATCAAAGTCAGGGTCACTGAGGTCAAGGTCACTGTGGCCAAGGTCAAGGTCACTGTGGCCAAGGTCAAGGTCACCGTGGTAAAACCTAGAGCAACATTCACAATTCGTCATCCATGTATAAGTCAGTACAGTTAATTCCTTCTCCTTCACTTACACGAGACAAAATTTTAATGACTTTGTTTAATTTATGAAGTTCAGGTCTGTAGTCTTGGTGGGTAGGGAGCAAGTTCTTATTAAATACTTAATTATTAATCCTATCTTATTTCAAGCTTCAGGCTGAGAAACTTTCACAGTCCTTACCAAGTTTTATATGTGTGGAAAGTTTTAGAATTCTGTACGATTATTTTTTTTTTATTTAGCGTTTAGTTCAAGTATATAAATAGAAACAGTTGTATTGAAGTGCAATGACACCGCCCCGCCCCGCCCCGCCCCGCCCCGCCCCACACCACACCACACCGCCCCCCACACCCCTCCCACACACACACACGTACGTAATTCGATGACAAGCGGGTAATTCCCCTAAATTTAAAGGGGGTACAAAAGATAAAAATAAAAAAAGGAGGTGGACGAGTCAAGCTGAGAGGAGCCTAGGAGAGGAGTTTAAAGCTGAGGATGTTATTATTTGTAGATGATGCGGTTTTAATGGGGGGGTCTCAGCACGGGGACCAGGATACTGAGGGAAGAATTTGGGAATGTGCGGGAGGGAGGGAGGGAGGGAGGGGGGAGGGGGGGGGTGCATATAAATCAATGTTGAAGTGTATGTTTTTATGATGTGGGGAGGGAGTAAGGGTAGTGGCAGAGGAAAGTGGCTGGTTTACAAGGCAGGGGAAGTGGCTGTTATAAAGGGGAGAGGAAAGTAAAAAAAAAATAAGTGGTTGTTTTAAGGAGGGATATTGGTTGCTAGTAGTAAAGGGAAGTGGCAACGAAAGTGTTCTGTCATGACGGAAAGTGTCAGGAAAAGCAACGTTGGTGCAATAGAAAGTGACAGGAAAATGGTTCTTTTAAAGGTTAGATACAATTTTATGAGAGAAAGTCACAAGCAAAATTGGTGTTTTATGGGAAGAAAGTGATTCTTTTTCGTATCGGGAAAGTTACAGGGAAAGTAGATCTTACACGAGGGGAAAGTGTGACACTGACGAACACAAAATATGATATTAAAGTAACAAGTTTTAGAAGGGAAAAGAAAGAGTTTTTATAGTCAATAAAGCTGTAGTTTTAGTGAGAGGAAGTGAAAGTTTTACGAGAAAGTGGCAGTTTTAGTGACAGGTTGTTAAAGTTTTATGAGGAGAAAGTGGCAGTTTTTTTTATAGATCAAGTAATAATTTTATCAAGGGAAAGTTAGAGTTTTATGCAAAGAGAAAGTAAAATTCTCGAAAAATTCTCAGTTTTATGAAAATAGTTATATTTTTCCTATGGTATTTTTTTATGAATCGAAGTAACAAATTAAAGGGAGAAAGTAGCAGATATTATTTTGAATAAACTCGCTAATTCTAATGAGGAGGAAACAGTTGATATTTCTGAGGTGAAAGTACGATTTTCAATAAGAAGAAAGTAACCGGTTTTATAGGGAGAAAGTAAAGTGAAAGTGCGGCGCTGAAATATAACTGGCACAAACAAATGTCTCGTTGGGGGGGGGAGGGGGGGAGGGGGAGGAGAGATTTGCAAATTCCCCGATTAGGGAAAGTGATGGAAAGGGGGATAGAGAAAGGAGAGAAGTAAAAAGGGAGAGATGGAGGGGATGAGAGAGATCTGTGGCGAAGGGGAGAGGGAAGGAGAGAAGAAGGAGGGGGAAAGGGAAGGAGGCTCTCGAAGGGAGGAAAGAGGAAAAGATGAGAGGAGGGTAGGGAGGAAAAGGGATGAGGGAAGGCAGGGAAAAGAGAAAAGGGGAAATGTAAACGGAGAGAAGAAAGAAAGAAAAGGAGGGAATATAAAGAA